>OY720135.1:2195524-2738024 GCA_963082685.1 Cyclophora albipunctata | reverse complement strand
CGGTTTTACCCACAGCGCGCCCGTTCCCATAGGAAATACGGGATAAATAGTATCCTATATCCGTCTCCTGGTTCTAAGCTTCCTCCCCACCAATTTTCAGCCTAATCGGTTCAGCCGTTCTCGAGTTATAAATAGTGTAACAAACACGACTTTCTTTTATATATATAGATGTTAGAAGAATGTTGTAATGTTCTTCATTTCAGGACCTATCTGATGATGGAGTCTACATCCTGGACACGGGAGAAGAGCTCTACCTCTGGCAAGGAGTCAACCTTCACCATCGTGCTGTGGAAGCCAGGGAAAGTATCATACAGGTGAGTTATAACCATCATCACAAATTGTATTACCATCATCTTCTACGTCATTTTCCAGGTCAGTCATTTTCTTTTGGCGAGGGACAAAAAGAAATTTACATTTATTATATATAAATTTATATTTATTTTTATAAATTTATATATAAATTGATATTTATTTTTATTTATTATTCTTCACTGGCAGCGCCCGTTGCCGTGGGTATTTCGGGAATTTTTATTACTTTTTATTTCTTACAAACCTTCCTCTTGAATCACTCTATCTATTAAAAAACTGCGTCAAAATCTGTCGCGTAGTTTTAAAAATCTAAGCATACATAGGGACAGACAGCGGAAAGCGACTTTGTTTTATACTATGTAGTGATTTCCCATAACTAACGTGTTTTTCGCGGTAAAAAGTTTCTAAAGCAAGTGACAACTACCTACTTTTTATTTCCCGAACGTTTCGAGTGGATTGCACCACTCGTGATCGCGGGTGAACTCGCAACTTCATTTCTCCTCACTGTACTGATATCATCAGTGAGATGAAAGGCCTTTGCCTAGCGGGGGTCTTCAAATATTTGTTTTCAGAAATACATCGAGGATGACGGCCTGGACCGCACTTACGAAACCGCACTGGTTGTGGTGGTGCGGCAGGGGGCGGAGCCCGACGTCTTCAAGAAGCTGTTCCCGGCCTGGGATGACCACATGTGGGAGGTACGGACACGCATCCTGATATATATACTGATAGTATAAATGCGAAAGTTTGTGAGAATGTGTATTTGTTTGTTTGACTCTTTCATGCGAAAACTACTGAACGGATTTGGATAAAACTTTATAGGTTGCTAGCCGCGCTCCAAGGTGTTCCCGAAGTCCCCATTCCCGCGGGAATTTCGGGATAATATGTATCTCATGTGTTATTCTCATGTAAAGTTTCATTCGTCCAGTAGTTTTTTCGTGAAAGCGTAACAAACATACATGCTCGTAGGTACATACATGCTCAGAAACTCGTATTTATACTAATATTAGAAGGAGCTAAAAATTGTAAGTTTGTTTGTATGTTTGAGCTAATCTCGAGAATTACCAGTCCGATTAGAATAATTCTTTTTGTAATAGATAGCCACATTCAACGGGGAGGTTATAGGCTATTTTTCATCCCGAAATTCCCATGGGAACGGGCACAACACGGGTAAAACCGCGGGGCGCTGCTAGTTTATAATATTAGTAGGATTCTAGAATAACACATGGTATACATTTTATCCCGAATTTCTCGAACGGGTAGAACGCGGGTAAGATCACTATGAGCTAGACTATGTTTCAAAATCCCAGATCAATTATGTAAACAAATGTGATACCAGTGCACAAAACCTGCACGAAAATCGTGCAGTTGTTAATTTCACGATTTCACGGTATTTATTTATCTTATAATAATAAGGGGATAGCTTTAATTATTCAAACGATTATGCAGTATTGACTTTTATAACATTGTTATTCTCAAGAAAATTAAAATTAGTATTATTATAAACTAGCCGCACCCCGCGTTGTATCGGTTCCCGCAGGAATTTCGGGATAAAATGTATCCCATGTGTTATTCTGATGTATAACCTATACTACTGTAAAGTTTCATCCTAATCCGTTCTATATCCATTCGTCACAAACTTTCGCATTTATAATATTAGGTTTATAATATTAGTAGAAGTAGATAGAAGAAGATATATTAGTAGAACATTAGTGGGATGTGATATTTTATTGGATATGTTCCACATTCACATTATACTAACAAAACTGTTTATTTATTTTTACAGAACCTCACATCATACGAGGACATGAAAAATGAAACTAAAGCAGCTAATTCATATTAACTAATTTATTCAATAAAAAGTATATTATATTTTATATACTTTTATATCCAGAATAAAATTACATAATTTTCTTAACAATAAACACATACATTTTAAAACTATCTTTTAATTACTCCAGAAAACAGTTTCATCCTAAAATTCCTACAGGAACAGACATAATGTGGGAAAAACCGCGGAGCACTGTTAGTATCCAACATATAACATTCTCGTGTCGCCGTATTTGTAGTTAAACTCCCCCGAAACGGCTCGACCGATTCTCATGAAATTTTCTGTGCATATCGGGTAGGTCTGAGAATCGAACCACATCTATTTTTCATCCCCCTAAATGTTAAGGGTAGCCCGCCCTTAAATTTATTTTAGGCAACGACTTTTGCCTGTTGCTGCTTAACATTCAAAATTGAAACCATCACAAATGATTTTTCACCAAAGGCAACTTGTTCCATTGAGGAATTGTGGTTCCAATGAGGGTTCAGTGATGGGGTAAGAAAAAAACTGGCCAAATGTGAGTCGGACTCGCGCGCGGAGGGTTCCGTACTTTAAAACACGGCAAAAAATCACGTTTGTTGTATGGGTGCCCTTGAATATCTGTTTTGTTTTATTTTTAGTATTTTTTGTTATAGCAACAATAGAAATACATCATCTGTGTAAATTTCAACTGTCTAGCTATCACCGTTCTTGAGATACAGCCTGGTGACAGATGGACGGATGGACGGACAGCGAAGTCTCATTAATAGGGTCCCGTTTTTACCCTTTGGGTATGGAACCCCAAATAACTAAGCTTTTTCCTCTTCAGAAAGAGTAGTCTTTGCCTGGAAAATCGACCACAGTAGTCGTCCACATTAGAAAAATGCGCCAAAAAAAAACGAAAAACGCTGTGGGTCAAAATTAATATACAAATTAATATATTAATATACATTTCAATTAAAGGTAAAACAGTGACATTACTTAACGAAAACACACTGATTAATAATCATGCATAGATGATTATTCTCAAGCGCCGCAGCCACCCGTTCTTTATCAGCTAATTGCTTATTGACAGCAGACTCCGAGACATGGGATCCTTCTGACACCTGCACTGTGACTTTGAATCGGGACGGCAATGCCCGGAGTAACTGCACTCTAATAGACAAACCTGGAATAAAATAGATGTCTTAGTGAGTTATGTGAGCCTGGTACTTTGAAGTAGTGAATAAGACAATATCTATGACCTTGCTATATGAGAGCAACATCTCTTGGTGAGTTATGTGAGCCTGGTACTTTGGAGTAGTATATAATTATCGTCCTATAAGACCCCACTGCACTGAACTATATGAGAGCATCAACTTTCGGTGAGTTATGTGAGCCTGGTACTTTAAAGTTGTTTTATCTACACTAATGTTGTAACATTCTACTTATGTTTCCAATACTTGACTTATAATTACTACTGTTATAGCGCAGACAACTAAAACACTCAATTTAAGCAATTTCACATGATGTTATAATATCCACATCGATATCGTAAAATCTCATTATAACATCATTATAACGCGACCAATTAACCTGGCGAGCCTTATGTCAAAATCCTCATACTAGTTGTATAAAATGTTGATATTAGGCTGGCTTTTGAAAACAGTTGGGTTATACGTGAAAACTTCGTCGAAACTACATACACAAAACTCTTTGGTAAGATCTCGCTCGCTCCTGATTGGCCCTACGCGCAGCTGCGCTCTGATTGGTTAGATTTTAATGGCGGCAAGTTCACTGTGGCAATACACGTACGCGTGAAAAACTATTGTCAGCTTTTACTCTTGTTGTTTGATTAATTGCATTAGTGAAGATAAAGTAGTGTATGCAACTGCATATAACACGGGTATTAAAACACTCGTTACTATTATGAAACTCGCTGCGCTCGTTTCATAAACTCACACTCGTGTTTTAATACCCTTCCTTATATGACAGTTGCATAAACTACTATTTCCACCCGAGCTTTGATGTGCTACATTTGATATCTGATGTCTATCAATCATATAAAAAATAATAGCTTTAGCACCTTAATTAAAATGGCTTGGCCAATTTAGACTAGGTTTTCACCGATTAGAACGTAATTATTAGGAGTATCTTACGATTTATAGCCTACTTATTTATAGCCTAATTATAATCTACTAAGGTTAACAACGCTAAAACAATGGTATTTTATGAAAATTACTTACCAATTAAAGTAGCCATACTGCAATGAGGTATAGTAGGAGTAAAGTTGACAATAATCTCATTAGTCTTATTTTTTACGATTATATTCTTCTCCTCAACCACCCTGAGTTCTTCCAGGGTCAAGGGATGTTCGGGGTCATTAATATTGCGTATTAAATCAAATATTTCTCGTTCGTCGAATTCGTCAACATATTCTTCGTCTCGTTCGGAAGCTGTAATCTCACGTTCGGAGCCTTTGTCGTACACGTTTGGGTTAACGTTGTCCGCTATTTTAGTCATTTTTGCTTTTTATTTAAGTTTTTACAGTAAAATGATTTATTTTATGGTTACGACGCACTGACCTATAGATATTCGTAATTCGATTCGATTCAACAACAACAATCACATTCACATTCACATTTCACAATAATAGAACATACATACATATTATTATGATTTGGACAGTGACATCTGACATTTAATGAAGTTGAAGTTACATTATTAATTTTAAAAGTGTATTTTTTTACCATATACCTCATAAACCTACTTACAATATCTTAACCACTTGCTTTTATTCATTTTTAAAGAACTGGTTTTTATAACTCATTGTAAGGCAAACAGATAGCTACTATCTACCATCCCAAAATAAAAATAGGTACATTCTATATTATTTCTATCTAATCTAACATTACATTTTTGGACGAAACTAATCATTGATGTTCATGTTACAAATTTGTCAGCTATTGCTAAATGTGTCACTGTCACTGTCACTGTCATTTCAGATAAGCCAGTTCGTTCGTTACGGATACCTACATTCATACCAAAATCTATAATTTCTCTACTTTCGTAAATAATTCGATCAATAACTCGACAAGAGTTTCTCCGCAGTGTATCGCAGTTCATATTTAACTATACTAATCGCGACTAAAACGTACAAGGATCGAGAAATAGCACTGAAACAGACATAATGTAAGTTACACTTCAGTTCATTTAGCCAAATCTCTAAATAAACAACGATAAATACCTGTTTAATCTAAATTTTCTTTACAATAATCCTTCTAGATTCATCTAGGACTAAGTTTTAATGTTATCTAATATATTATCTCGTTATTAAATAGGAAATTTTAGCTGCAAATACGAGTTTTATAAGAAAGGTTACGCCCATTTTCAAAAACATTTAGGCCCATCGCAGACGACAGACTTTTTGTGCGATCGAGTCTGCGGCGCACAAAAATTCGGTCGCGGATTGTCGCGGATTTTTGCGCGTCGTGTGCGTTACTGCATATAATTACATAGGTTCTATTTTCACAGACTAAAAAGTGCGTCACGGATAGTCTGTCGTCTGCGATGGGCCTTATTATGTAGTTTATACAAGATATCTTTATGGGAATAGGATTATAACTAGCATAGGACCTTCCTAAATATTCTTTCATTATATTAGTTATAAAGTTAGTGTTATATGTTCATAATTTCAGCCCTCCTTTCTCCTGCGCCAAAACAAATATTTTTTACTGTCAAATAGGAGCTTCTTTCTTCGAAATATATCTCACTAGCCGCGCCCCGCGGTGTTACCCGCGCTGTACCCGTTCTCTCGGGAATTTTGGGATAAAAATGGCATATAACCTTCCTGTTTAAAGCAGCTATCCATTGCAAAAAGAATTATTGAAATCCTATGTTACTTGTGGATAATGTAGCTTTCGAATAGTGAAAGATTTTTTACAAACGGTCCAGTAGTTTTTGAGCCTATTCATTACAACCAAACAAACAAAGTTTTCCTCTTTATAATATTAGTGTAGATTATCTATTAATATTATACAGAGGTTAAAGTAAGTAAGTTTGTTTGTATGTTTGAGTTAATCGCAGGAACTACTTTTTTTTTTATGCAGCAAGATGGCTGGTGATCCATGGGTCATTCAGCCACACGAGCACGCCAAGTTTTCGGAACACTTTCGGAACCTCGGCCCGGTGAATGGAACGCTCACTGGGGAGCAAGCAAAGAGGTTTATGTTGCAGGTTTGTTGCTATTTAAACAAATAATCCTTTCAGGAAATGTTTGTTTACATAAGCCCGTTGGCACAGTGGCAGTGGGATTGCTTACTGTGTCAGGGGTTGTGGGTTCGATTCCTGACCGGAATCAATAATATGTGTCAATCATATATTCTTATATAGTATTTGTGTATGTATATGTAGTAGTATCAGTGAGTTATATTCCGTAACACAAGCTTAGAGCTTAGTTTGGGTATAATTAACCCTGTGTGAATTTATCTGGGCATATTAAGTATATTATTATTATATTATATATATATTATATTATTTCAGAGTCAGCTGCCTCCACCCATTTTGGGTCAAATATGGTCTCTAGCGGACACTAATGCTGATGGAAAACTGGATTTGAAGGAGTTTTCTATTGCTTGCAAGGTATGTACAGATCCAATACTATATACACTCTTATTTTTTCTTACTTGTCTAAAAATGTGGACCAATGTCGTCAATTTTCCAGCCGAAGACGATTGCTCCTGAACAGGAAAAAGGTTTAGTGATTTTATTTCATTCTTACCCGATCTCTAAACCTTTTCTTCAGGAGTAGTAGTCTTAGACTGGAAAATTGACGACATTGGTCCACATTTTGGGACAAATAAGAAAAAAAATAGTATAAACGTCTTTATTAGGGTTTTATCGCGGTCTTCTTCTTCTTCACCGAGCGGACGGTCACCCTGACCAATCCTGGTGTCAGAGTTATTGAGCCGCCAAAGGCCTCTGACATGGCTCATGTAACGACTACTATCCGTAGAAAGTAACCGGAACCGACGGCTTAACGTGAAAATTTAAATAGCAAGT
This sequence comes from Cyclophora albipunctata, assembly GCA_963082685.1. Taxonomy (NCBI): domain Eukaryota; kingdom Metazoa; phylum Arthropoda; class Insecta; order Lepidoptera; family Geometridae; genus Cyclophora; species Cyclophora albipunctata. The sequence goes on along the minus strand of OY720135.1, from coordinate 2,730,868 downwards.
TTAAACAAGACTATGATCTTACCAGCCAGGATAAATAATAGCAGTTTCTTACTTTTTTGTTGTTTTGTTGCAGATAATAAACCTCAAACTTCATGGAATCGAAGTACCGAAGGTGTTACCCCCTTCTTTGATCGCTTCACTGAGCCCTTCAGGTAAATCCAATCCTATCCTACTAATATTACTATACTAGCAGCGCCCCGCGGTTTTACCCGCGTTGTGCCCGTTCCCGTGGGAATTTCGGGATTTTTTTTACATAAAAACCTTCCTCTTGAATCACTCTACCTATTACAAAAAACCGCATCAAAATCCGTTGCGTAGTTTTAAAGATTTAAGCATACAGACAGACAAACAGACGACAAACAGACGCGACTTTGTTTTCTACTATGTAATGATGATGCAAAGTTTGTGAGGATGTATGTATTTTTGTTGCTCTTTCACGTAAAAACTACTGAACGGATTTGGATTAAACTTTAAAGTAATGTAGGTTATACATCAGAATAACATATGGAATACATTTTCTCCCGAAATTCCTGCGGGAACGGGTACAACGCGGGTAACACCGCCGGGCGCAGCTAGTCTAATATATAAAACTCGTGTCGCGGTGGTTGTTTTTAAACTCCTCCGAAACAGCTTGACAGTCCAAGCCATACATATATGTAGTATGTACTAGCCGCGTCCCGCGGTGTTACTCGCGTTGCACCGGTTCCCACTAGAATTTTGGGATAAAAAATAGCCTATAACCGTCCCGTTGAATGTGGCTATCCATTACGAAAAGAATTATTCAAATCGGATTGATAGCTTTTGAGATTTGCCCTTACAAACAAAGCTAGAAACTATACCTCGTCATAATATTAGTACAAATAGATGAACTATTCTTATTTTCCAGGGCAAGCTCAGCAATTCGCCCCGGCCAAACCGCCGATCCCACCTATGCCGGCCCAAACCAACTACCCTGGCGTACAATCTAACCAGTCTCTATTAGGAGACTTCAACAATCAACCGTTAATCAGCACCGGTCCACCTCAACCTATGATGTCAGCTCAACACATGATTACACCAACTCAACCTATGATTCCACCCCAACCTATGATGTCAGCTCAACCGATGATTCCACCCCAACCTATGATGTCATCCCAACCTATGATATCATCCCAACCTATGATGTCTTCCCAACCTATGATTTCATCCCAGCCTATGATGTCATCTCAACCCATGATGTCATCTCAACCTATGATCCCGCCAACCCAACCTATAACAAGGCCTCCTATGCCCGCTGTACCAGATCTCATATCTGGCGTGAAGCCGGCCCAATCTCTCATTGATTCTCAGCCTCTAATGGGTGGTACTACAACAGGTATGACATTGAATCAGAGTGTGATATCAAATACTCAGCCCACGGGAAATCAATCTATGTTGATTAATCAGATGTCTCAGCCTATGGTTCCTCCATCCCAGCCTCTAATTCCGCCAAGCCAGCCTCTAATTCCGCCTTCCCAGCCTCTAATTCCGCCAAGCCAGCCTCTAATTCCCCCAAGCCAGCCTCTAATTCCACCAAGCCAACCTCTAATTCCGCCAAGCGTGTCTCAGCCGTTGATTCCTACCTCTCCACCGCAAGTGTCTAGTGGTACAGCGTCGTTGATCAGCAGTCCTCCCAAGCCGGTAGCGGGTTCGATTCTCAACCAGCCCATCACATCTACGCCTATTAATGCGGTTAAAGAACCGCTGTCGAAACCAGGTTAGTGTTTTTACTCAAGAAAAGTATAAATATTTAAGACTAGCAGCGCCCCGCCGTTTTACCCGCGTTGTGCCCGTTCCCATGCGAATTTCGGGATGAAAAATAGCCTATAACCTTCCCGTTGAATGTGGCTATCTATTACAAAAAGAATTATTCAAATCGGAATGGTATTTCCCGAGATTAGCTCGAACATACAAACATTTTTAAAGGAGGCTTTTGGGTGTTCTAAAAATTTTGACTAGAACTTACTTACTCACTCACTCACTCACTCATTCACTCACTCACTCACTCACTCATTCACTCACTCACTCACTTACTCACTCACTCACTCACTCACTCATTCACTCACTCACTCACTCACTTACTCACTCACTCATTCACTCACTCACTTACTTACCAAGAGTTATATTTCAGGGTCAGCAATCGCGTCTGCGGTTGGGTCGGTAGTGACCAGCCCGACGGACGCGCCGCTCGGGGTGATGACCCCCCCGCCGGTGGAGTGGGGCATACCGCAGCCACAGAAATTAAAGTAAGTATTACTCTTCTCTCTCTTCATCGAGTGGATGGTCAACCTGACCAATCCCGGTGTCAGAGTTATTGAGCCGCCAAAGACCTCTGACATGGCTCATGGAACGACTACTATCCGTAGAAAGTAACCGGGACCGACGGCTTAACGTGCCCTCCGAAGCACGGAATCTTCTTACTGTTCGGGCAATCAGGTGATTCAGCTTGCAATGCCCTAACCAAACTGAGGACAGGCTCAAAAAGAGATTTTTTGTGAAATTGTCCCCACCGGGAATCGAACCCGGAACCTCCGGATCCTGAGCCGGGCGTTCAAACCACAAGACCACGGAGGCTGTTAAAATAAGCGTAATGTAAGTATTACCCTGTAAATATCCCACTGCTGGGCAAAGGCCTCTCATCAAGATATCAGTACAGTGAGGAGGATGTCGTAATCACCACGCTTGCTGCTAGTTTTTTATATATCTCACTACAGCTATATCTTCCCACAGATATACGCAGTTATTCAACGCGACCGACCGCGCGAAGGCGGGTGCCGTGTCGGGCGCGCAGGCCCGCGCCATCATGCTGCAGTCTCGTCTCCCACAGCCGACCCTCGCGCAGATATGGGCACTGGCTGACTTGGACTCGGACGGGAAACTAGGTGAGTGAAATAGTACAACCACAGATCACAAAAAAAGCTTGAGAGGTGTCAAGGGACACCCGGATGGAACGAAGTTTATTTATTATCAACAAAAATAATCGTCGCGACACCACACTGTTCAATGCGAAATAGAAAGACGAAACGAAAATATCTGGCTTGCTTTCTATAAGAGAGAGAGAGAGAGATAGACGGACAGAGAAACATGCGCACGCCAGAGAGAGACAGACAGAGAAACACGCGCACGGCTCATGTATCTCTGTCCGTTTCTCTCTGGCGTGCGCATGCGCGTGTTTCTCTGTCTGTCTCTCTCTGGCGTACGCATGTTTCTCTGTCTGTCTCTCTCTAACGCAAAAAGTGTCGTTACAACTTTTCGTCTTAATTTTTTCCGTCTAGCCCCCTTTCGCAACGCGCGATAAGGAACTTCGTTCCAAAAACTAAAGGGAGATGTGAAAAGGGGCGGGCCCGGTGTCGCAGCAATATGCGCAAAAACGGAACACATTGCGAGTCGAAATATTATGTGTGAATAGTTTACATTGCTTGCATAGTACTAAAGATTATTATAACGTCGAGTTCTGATACCGCAATGGATAATGAGCACATTCAACACGCATGTTATTGCGTATGTAGTAGTGCTGTACGTACATTATTCGCAGCCTAGTTACGAACGAACACTCGCACTGAATGCAATGTGTCGTTCTGTTGCGGGGGTTACGGGTTATATATTCTTACTAGCAGCGCCCCGCGGTTTTACCCGCGTTGTGTCCATTCCTGTGGGAATTTCGGGATGAAAAATAGCCTATGTTACTCGTGGATAATGTAGCTTTCGAATGGTGAAAGAATTTTTTAAAAAGGTCCAGTAGTTTTTGAGCCTATTCATTACAAACAAACAAACAAAATTTTCCTCTTTATAATATTAGTGTAGATAATGTATTTGTGTACGTATATGTAGTAGTATCAGTGAGCTAGATTCCGTAATACAAGCTTAGAGCTTACTTTGGGTCTAATTAATAGTGTGTGAATTTCTCCGGGTGAGTTATATTATTATTATTTCGCACAGGGTGTGAGGAGTTCGTGCTGGCGATGTATCTGTGCGAGAAGGCGACGCAGGGGGAGCTGCCACCCGCCAAACTACCCCCCGAGATGATCCCGCCCACTTTCCGGTGAGAAAGCTATTGGCCACTCAGGTTTTTTTTGTTAGAAAGGCGTTTTCACGCTTAGCATTTGACCAAAACTATAAAAAAGTATTTAACACTAGCTATACCCTGCGATCTTGTAGTTTGAGCGCTCGGCTCACGATCCGGAGGTTCCGGGTTCGATTCCCGGTGGGGACAATATCTCACAAAAATCTCTTTGTGAGACTGTTTGGTTCGGGCATTGCAGGCTGAATCACCTGATTGCCCGAAATGTAAGACGATTGCTTTGGAGGGCAGGTTAAGCCGTCGGTCCCGGTTACTTTCTACGGATAGTAGTCGTTACATGAGCCATGTCAGAGGCCTTTGACAGCTCAATAACTCGGACACCAGGATTGGTCGGGTTGACCATCCACTCGATACAGAAGAAGAAGAAGAAGTCTGAAGTTAGTGTTATTAACAAAAGAGTATATCACACTAACTGCAGACAAGCCTTTGTCCTGTAACCCCTCTCAAATCTCTCCCTTCCAGACGCGAGTCGATAACTTCCAACTCTAGCGCCAAATCGTACGAGGACAGACGGCGAGAGAACATGGCGCGGGGACAGGCCGAGCTCGAGCGCCGCCGCGAGCAGCTGCACGACGCGCAGGTGAAGGAGAAGGTCAGTTACAGGCTTACAGGCCGGAACAGTAGCCTATCACGTCCCTTTTGAATGCAGCTATCTAATGCAACAAGAATTATGAAAATCGGACCGGTACTTCTTGAGATAAAAGCGTTCAAACGAATACTAGTAAGAGTTGGTGATTGAAGGTCAGTTACAGGCTTACAGGCCGGAACGGTAGCCTATCACGTCCCTTTTGAATGCAGCTATCTAATGCAACAAGAATTATGGAAATCTGACTGGCATTTCTGAGATTAGCGCGTTCAAACAAACAAACTTTTCAGGTTTATTATATTACTAGCAGCGCCCCGCGTGTGCCCGTTCCCGTGGGAATTTCGGGAATTTTTATACATATAAACCTTCCTCGTGAATCACTCTATCTATTTAAAAAAACCGCGTCAAAATCCGTTGCGTAGTGTTAAAGATCTAAGCATACATAGGGACAGACAGCGGAAAGCGACTTTGTTTTATACTATGTAGTGATGATATATTGATTATAAACGATAGCTAAGTATAGATAATTAATTATTGTAATCGAATATTTATCTTTTCACACTGAATAGGAGGCGGAGGTAAAGTGTAGCCATAGAGTATAGACTGTAGGCCATAGGCATCAATAGATTATAGAGTGGTAGAGGTTTGTGTTTGTGTGGCTTGCAACTAAAAAGTAGAATTGACCCCTATGGAAATTTATTATTTATGAAAAGCATGTATACGGTCGAATTGAAAAACCTCTTTTTTTGAAGTCGTGTAATGGTACATACGTTGAACACATAATTACTTATTTATTTATATACTAGCAGCGCCCGGCGGTTTTACCCGCGTTGTATAGTCACGTGCAATGAAATGTATACACGGGCAGATTTTCAAATAAATGTCTACACTAAAATTTTAAAAACATATAGCCACTTAACAATTCATACTATATAACCACACGAGTTTCTCACAATAATGTATACATTTTTCCTCTAGTTTCAGTAGTTCGGTGGATTAGTCCGGGACCGAACTAGTGCCACATTTTTTTTCCCATTAGTTCGGCTCTGACGTCAAACCGAACTACTGGGAACCTATAGTTTCACTAGTTCGGTTGCTTAGTCCGGGGCCGAACTAGTGACACATTTTTTTTCCTATTTTCCTATTTTGTTTTCAGATATTTGTATACACGATCACATGCAGAAATATGTATCCATTATCAATTACAATAATAAATATGTAGGTAAACGATATTATTTCACAAAAAATGTTTGTGTGTGTGACACACACTCAACGCGAAGTATTGGTATTGTTTTTATTACGGAACCCGGGACCCTCAGTCTTGGCAGGCGAGAGCACATACCACTAGACCACCGAGGCGTTAAGTAATTCCCCCTAATAGTTTTTGCGACCATCTTGTTTATCGATGGTTCACTTAAACCATAAACAAGTGTAGCACTTTCCAACTAACTTTGCACTTAATTTTAATAGCAAGCATGTTAGATCAAACATACACACACATACACACTCCCACACCAATACACACACGGCCACACACGCATACACCCACGGCCACACACGCACTCACAAACACACACACATACACATACACACACTCTGTATATTTTGGGTTGGATTACTGTGTATTTTTTTAATCTCCCTCACTATTAAATTTACTCAATATTACACAATTCTACAGGCCGAAAGAGAACGGAAGGAAAGAGAGGAAATGGAGAAGAGAGAGAAGATCCGCCTCGAGGCGCTGAAGAAGGAACAGGAGGAACACATGAGGAAACAGAAGGAGGAACAGGTACATACTTTTTATACTCACACGATTTGCACTCCCTATACTAAATGAAATGGGTCTGTATCGCGTTAGATGATATTACCCGACGTTTCGAGCTAATTATACCGCTCGTGGTCACGGGATGGTCATATCATCTAACGCGACACAGACCCGTTTCATTTAGTATAATGAGGTACGAGTGTAGTAGTTGGGTGGCCGATAGTGGCGTTTGTATCTGAGCGCTACCGTGCTTCGGGGGACACGCTCAACTGTCGGTCACTCGTCAGAGCATGTCGTCGCCTTCAGGCGGTCTAACAACTCCGACACCAGGGTTGGCCACTGACCTATGAGAACTTTATGTTATTCTGATGTATAACCTATATTACTGTAAAGTTACATCCAAATCCGTCCAGTAGTTTTTGCGTGGAAGAGTAACAAACATACATCCATCCTCACAAACTTTCGCATTTATAATATTAGTAGGACTCGTTGATAATCTGTGCCAACGATATTGTTACCTAAAATGTTTATTTTTTTAGGAAAAGAGAGAAGCAGCTAGAAAAGAAATGGAGAGACAGTGTCAACTGGAGTGGGAGAAGAAGAGGTGAGTCTGTATATCAGTCAAAGAAGAGGTGAGTCTGTATATCAGTCGAAGAAGAGGTGAGTCTGTATATCAGTCGAAGAAGAGGTGAGTCTGTATATCAGTCGAAGAAGAGGTGAGTCTGTATATCAGTCGAAGAAGAGGTGAGTCTGTATATCAGTCGAAGAAGAGGTGAGTCTGTATATCAGTCGAAGAAGAGGTGAGTCTGTATATCAGTCGAAGAAGAGGTGAGTCTGTATATCAGTCGAAGAAGAGGTGAGTCTGTATATCAGTCGAAGAAGAGGTGAGTCTGTATATCAGTCGAAGAAGAGGTGAGTCTGTATATCAGTCGAAGAAGAGGTGAGTCTGTATATCAGTCGAAGAAGAGGTGAGTCTGTATATCAGTCGAAGAAGAGGTGAGTCTGTATATCAGTCGAAGAAGAGGTGAGTCTGTATATCAGTCGAAGAAGAGGTGAGTCTGTATATCAGTCGAAGAAGAGGTGAGTCTGTATATCAGTCGAAGAAGAGGTGAGTCTGTATATCAGTCGAAGAAGAGGTGAGTCTGTATATCAGTCGAAGAAGAGGTGAGTCTGTATATCAGTCGAAGAAGAGGTGAGTCTGTATATCAGTCGAAGAAGAGGTGAGTCTGTATATCAGTCGAAGAAGAGGTGAGTCTGTATATCAGTCGAAGAAGAGGTGAGTCTGTAGATATATCAGCCTCCGTGGTCTTGTGGTTTGAGCGCTCGGTTCACGATTCGGAGGTTGCGGTTTCTATTCCCGGTGGGGACGGACAATGTCTCACAAAAATCTCTTTATGAGACTATCCTCGGTTTGGTTAGGGCATTGCAGGCTGAATCACCTGATTGCCCGAAAAGTAAGATGATTCCGTGCTTCGGAGGGCACGTTAAGCCGTCGGTCCCGGTTACTTTCTACGGATAGTAGTCGTTACATGAGCCATGTCAGAGGCATTTGACGGCTCAATAACTCTGACACCAGGATTGGTCATGTTGACCATCCACTCGATGAAGAAGAAGAAGGTAGATATAGATCCATAGATCACGGTAATAAAATCTAACCATAGAGATATAGAGAGATGCCAACCTACGCGCTGAGTACGAAACCTAGGTTCCCATTAGTACGCACACACACAAAGTAATCAAAAAAACTTGAGAGGTGTCAAGGGACACCCGGATGGAACGAAGTTTATTTATTATCATCAAAAATAATCGTCGCGACACCACACTGTTCAATGCGAAATAGAAAACGAAACGAAAATATCTAGCTTGCTTTTTATAAGAGAGAGAGAGACAGACACAGAACAGACTCTGTCTGTCTGTCTGGCGTGCGCAAGTTTCTCTGTCTGTCCCCCTCTGGCCTATAAAATGTCGTTACCATTTTTTCCGTCTAGCCTCCTTTCGCAACACGCGATAAGGAACTTCGTTCCAATAAAAACAATACTTCGCGTTGAGTGCGTGTCACGCACACATTGCATTCAGAGCGAGTGTTCGTCCGCGACTAGGCTGCGAATAATGTACGTACAGCACTACTACATACGCAATAACATGCGTGTTATAAGTCCCGAAGGTAACGACATGGTCTGCAGATTGAAATAACCGGGACCGACAATTTAACGTGTCTGTAAGATATAATTTAATTATTTTTCTACCTTGATCCGTCTTCCAGGAGTCGCGAGCTGGAACTGCTTCGTACTGAAGAGCAATCCAAAGTGCTGTCGCTGAAAGGGCGCCTTCAATCTGTCCTGTCGAGCCGCGCGGCCGCCGACACGCGGGTGAAGGCGCTCGCCGCCACCATCCGCGACACGCGCACCAGCGTCGCCGCCGCCAAGTGCACCATCGACCACATGAGGTGGGCTCTTACACTATATGGTACTATAGATGAGGTGAGGTAGGATCTTACACTATATGGTACTATAGATGAGGTGTGGTAGGATCTTACACTATATGGTACTATAGCCAGTTGAGGTAGGATCTTACACTATAATCTTACACTTTATGGCACTATAGCCAGATGAGCCATATCGTGCAAGATTAGAATGAGGTAGCATCTTATACTGTAATCTTACACTAAATGGTATTATAGCCAGATGAGGCAGGATCTTGCACTATATGGTACAATAGATGAGGTGAGGTAGGATCTTAGACTATATAGTACTATAGACCCGATGATCCTACTGTTACTCCGTTGTATCGAACCCGCGACCCCCGACACAGTGAACTGCAACTGGGACAACGGGCTTGTCTAATAAATAAAGAAATGTGTGTCAGTAGTCTAGTGGTATGTGCACTCCAAGACTGGGGTCCCGGGTTCAATTCCCGGGTCGAGCGAAAACATGTTTCCTTCTTTTAAAACATGGGTCGGGTTTGAGATCACCAACCCGCAGCAAGCGTGGTGATTACGACATCCTCCTCTGTACTGAGATCTGAGGTGAGATGAGAGGCCTTTGACCAGCAGTGGGTCATTACAGGCGAATACTTTTTATACGACATCCTCCTCACTGTACTGATATCTTCAGTGAGATGAGAGGCCTTTGCCCAGCAGTGGGACATTACAGGCTGATACTTTTCTTTTGTATAGATCGGAGCGCGACTTGAGCATGTCAGAGATGCAGCAGCTGAAGGCCCGAGTCAAGGAGCTGAACGCCAAGCAGATCGCGCTCAACAAGGAGAAGGCGGAGCTAGACGCCAAGGTGTGTGTGTGTGTGTGTGTGTGTGTGGATGATTTTCCTAATTATTTTTTGAGTGGAATCATGTTTCCTACTTTTCAAATATGGCTCGGGTCAAACCCGCATTTGGCAAGCGTGGTGATTACGCCTAATCCTCTGTACTGACATCTTCAATGAGATGAGAGGCATTTGCCCAGCAGTGGGGCATTACAGGCTAATACTTATCAATATGATTATGTTTCTAATTATTTTTATGACATTTTTACAGGCCAAAGTCACAGACGGCGCGGCGGGAGAAGACGGGAAACTGAACATGATGGAAGTCACTCTCAAACAGCTTAGAGACAAGGTACACGCATTTAATTCAATACTAGCTGTGCCCCGCGGTTTCACCCACAGCGCACCCGTTCCCGTAGGAAATACGGGATAAATAGTATCCTATATCCGTCTCGATTCTAAGCTACCTCCCCACCAATTGTCAGCCAAATCGGTTCAGCCGTTCTCGAGTTATAAATAGTGTAACTAACACGACTTTCTTTTATATATATACTAGCTGTGCCCCGCGGTTTTACCCACAGCGCACCCGTTCCCGTACGAAATACGGGATAAATAGTATCCTATATCCGTCTCCTGGTTCTAAACTACGTCCCTACCAGTTTTCAGCCAAATCGGTTCAGTCGTTCTCGAGTTATAAATAGTGTAACTAACACGACTTTCTTTTATATAGATAGATATAAATAATAGATAATAGATACTAGCTGCGCCCCGCGGTTTCACTCGCGTTGTACCCGTTCCCGCGGGAATTTCGGGATGAAAAATAGATGTTGTCCGATTCTCAGACCTACCCGATATGCACACAAAATTTCATGAGAATCGGTCGAGCCGTTTCAGAGGAGTTCAACCACGCACCCCGTGACACGAGAATTTTATATATTAGAAGATACTAGCAGCGCCCCGCGGATTTATCCGCGTTGTGCCCGTTTCTGTGGGAATTTCGGGATGAAAAATTGGCTATAAGCTTGCCATTGAATGCAGCTATCCATTACAAAAAGATTTTTAAAGGTTTGAATAATTATTTTTGTAATAGCCACATTCAATGGGAAGACCGCTGCTAGCCATTAACAAACCGTGAATAACCAACATTTCTGTGTAACCATAACCAACATTTTCTCTAAGCACAGCCTCCGTGGTCTTGTGGTTTGAGCGCTCGGCTCACGATCCGGAGGTTCCGGGTTCGATTCCCGGTGGGGACAATATCTCACAAAAATCTTGCGAGACTGCCTTCAGTTTGGTTAGGGCATTGCAGGCTGAATCACCTGATTGCCCGAAAAGTAAGACCATTCCGTGCTTCGGAGGGCACGTTAAGCCGTCGGTCCCGGTTACTTTCTACGGATAGTAGTCGTTACATGAGCCATGTCGGAGGCTTTTGGCGGCTCAATAACACTGACACCAGGATTGGTCAGGTTGACCATCCTCTCGATGAAGAAGAAGACCACAACCAACATTTATGTCTAACCATAACCAACATTTTCTCTAACCACAACCCACAGGTAGAAGCAGCCAAAGCGATCGTCGAAACCAAGAAAGCAGACTTAGAAACGAACAAGACTCAGCTCTCAGAGTTAAATAGCAGAGTTTCGGAGTTGAGCGAGAAATGCGAGCAGGTGTGGAAGTTGTACGAGCAGAGACGCGCAGAGTATGTGGAGAGGAGCACTGCGCCGGCAGAGAGCGCCTGGGCTGACACCGGTGAGTGGAAGATGTCTAGACTGTAATAGCAGAGTTTGGGGTTTAGTTTATTTATATGATAGTTAGTTAGCAGAGTTATTAGTTAAATTGCAGAGTTACGAAATTAAATAGGCGAATCTCGCAGTTAAAAGCAGAGTTAAGATTTAAATAGCAGAGTTTGTTTTAAATTATTTTTTATACATAGCGGTATAAAAAAAAGCTACAATATTTTTTTTAAAACCCGAATTTCTTAATTTGTGTCAATGTGGTATAATTATTTTAATTAAATTATTAAAATTATATTAATACTAGCCACGCCCCGCGGTTACCCGCGTTGTACCCGTTTCCGCGGGAATTTCGAGATAAAATATATCCCATGTGTTATTCTGATGTAATATGGGTTATATTACTGTAAAGTTTCATCCAAATCCGTCCAGTAGTTTTTACGTGATAGATTAACAAACATACATCCATCCTCACAAACTTCCGCATTTATAATGTTACTAGCGGCGCTCCGCGGTTTTACCCGCGTTGGGCCCATTCCCGTGGGAATTTCGGGATACAATCAACCTATAACCTTCCCGTTGAATGTGGCTATCTATTACAAAAAGAATTATTCAAATCGGACTGATAATTCCCGAGATTAGCTCGAACATACAAACTTACAAATTTTATCTCTTTATAATATTAGTATAGGTAAGTAAGATTTTTGTTATTTGTGTACAGAACCCGACTGGGGCACCACAGAGGACGCGTGGGGCGATACTGGTGACGCCGAACAAGCGTGGACTGATGCCCCCACCACTACCGGTATGTATAGTATACGACACACCCGTTGTCACAGTGGCAGTGGAGAGCGCTCACTGTGTCGGGGGTCGCGGGCTCTATTCAACGGAGTAACAATATGTGAGACATAGTTGTTGACGACGTCTGGGTGACGATTATAATTATATTCTTATTAAGTATTTGTGTATGTATATGTAGTAGTATCAGTGAGTTAGATTCCGTAATACAAGCCTAGAGCTGAGTTTGGGTCTGATTAACTGTGAGTGAATTTGTTCGGTATATTATATTGTATTACTAAACTAAGTGTCCCGCGGTGTTATTCGCCTTTTGCCCGTTCCCGTGGGAATATTGTGAATTGTATACTTTCAGATATTAATAATATTTAGTTAAGACACCCTATCGCCACGCCTCAGTGGTGTAGTGGTATATGCACTCACCTGCCAAGACTGAGGCCCCGGGTTGAATTCCCAGGTCCAGCGAAAATATGTTTCCTATTTTTCAAACATGGCTCGGGTTTGTTGAGATCGCCAATGCGCATTAGGCAAGCGTGGTGATTACGAGATCCTCCTCACTGTACTGATATCTTCAGTGAGGTGAGAGGCCCTTGTCCAGCAGTGGGACATTACAGGCTAATACTACTATACTTCTACCCTATCAACATCTACACTCAAAATGTTTACTCTAGTCCCCATTAATATTTTCATTCAAGTTCCCATATTATATATTTTATCCCCCATAATATCAGTGTCGTCACTTCAGTCCCCTCAATATCTTCATCAGCATAAATTTAAGAGCTCGTCTCTTGTCGGTGAGTCCGATGCGGACTTCTCCATCTATTCCTGTTCAGTGCAAGCTCCTTCACATCTCTATACGACATGACAGACACTTCTAAGATTAAAGATAATCTGACTCATGTAACTGATTCTAGGCCTTCCGCTACCTCGCTTTCCTTCGACTTTACCTTCCATTAATGTATCTGCCATGTCGTATGAGATGTCCTATCATCTTCCCTATCATTATCTCAAGTAATGTTCTACTCTCTCTCACCAATTTTAATGCAATATCTTCAATACCCCCCATAATATATGTACCCCCTCAGCGGCGGTGCCGGTGCCGTCCGCCCCGTCAGCCCCGGCGGCCCCGTCAGCCCCGGCGGCGGCGGGGGCGGCGGGGGCGGCGGGGGCGGCGGCGGCGCGGTGGCGCTGCGTGTACTCGTTCGCGGGGCGCGCGGCGGACGAGCTGAGCGTGGAGCCCGGGGACCTGGTGGGCGAGGCGGCCGCGCCGCGCCCCGCCGAGCCCGGCTGGCTCTGGGGCTCCTGCCGCGGTCAGTATCACAACTCTACCACTGTACAGCGACTTTATATTAGCTTCACTTGTATGATTTGTAACCGACTTCTTAGGGCTGTATCTGGCCGCTTTAAGCCAGATACAGCCTCCGTGGTCTTGTGGTTTAAGCGCTCGGCTCACGACCCGGAAGTTCCGGGTTCGATTCCCGGTTGGGACAATGTCTCACAAAAATCTCTTTGTGAGACTGCCCTCAGTTTGGTTAGGGCATTACAAGCTGAATCACCTGATTGCCCGAAAAGTAAGACGATTCCGTGCTTCGGAGGGCACGCTAAGCGGTCGGTCCCGGTTACTTTCTACGGATAGTAGTCGTTACATGGGCCATGTCAGAGGCCTTTGGCGGCTCAATAACTCTGACACCAGGATTGGTCAGGTTGACCATCCACTCGATGAAGAAGAAGAAGAAGAATGCTAATGTCTGTCTTTATTCCGTAGGTGTATCGGGATGGTTCCCGGAGTCGTATGTTGAAGACCTGACAGCTCCTGTGACGTATGTCACTGAAGTTATAGAACCCATGGAAACTAAGACACAGTTAGAAGGTAAGTTGTCATTTAGAATGTTGACAATCCCGTTGTCACAGTGGCACAGAGAGCGCTTACTGTGTTGGGGGTTGCGGGTCCGATTCAACGGAGTAACAATATGTGAAGACATAGTTGTTGACGACGTCTGGGTGTCAATTTTATGTTCTTATAAAGTATTTGTGTATGTATATGTAGTAGTATCAGTTAGTAAGATTCCATATTACAAGCTAAGAGCTTAGTTTGGGTCTAATTAACCGTGAGTGAATTTGTCCGGGTAAATTTTAATTTAATTTAGTATTGAAGAAATTTTATCCGCTTTTTTCAAAAACCCTTTGGAACCAAAACACTTTTATAAAGAGTTTTGTCTCTTGAATATAGCGTACTAGCTGTGCCCAGCGGTTTCACCCGCGTTGTGCCCGTTCCCGTGGGAATTTAAGAACCGCTCGACCGATTAGACTACTATTTGGCTAGTTGATGCTGAACTATTTTCGATGTTATTCTCGCCAGGTATAGCGGAAGTGCCGGAGGCAGAGATCACTAATGATCTGGGAGGCGCAATGCCCATAGTGGGTAAGTTATTAAAAAAAATAAACAATTTTGAAAAACTGCAGCTTCGCCCCAAAAGTTTTACCGTTCTGGGCTAAGAGGAAAACTGGGCCGATTCTGGGCCAGGGGTCAAACTGACACAATTCTGAGCCTAAGGTCAATTTGAATTAATTCTGGATCAAGAGTCAAACTAGGCCAAATTTGGGTCACAGGCGAAACTGGGCCATATTTGGGGCACAGGCGAAACAGGGTCAAATTTGGGCCATTGATCAAACAGGGCCAAATTTGTGCCACGGGTGAACTAGGCCAAATTTGGACCACGGGTACTGGAATAATTCAGGGACAGAAGTTTATTTCCTATACAATGTTGTAGTACCTAAGTGTTCCTATTAACACTAGTATATTTTCACAGAAGGCGGCGACTACTACATAGCAGCCTACCCGTACATATCGGGCGAGCAAGGAGACCTCACGTTCGAGGCGGGGGAGAGGATCGAGGTGGTCCGGAGAGACGGGGACTGGTGGACCGGCAGGATCGGGAACAGGTGCGCCCCGGGGCAGGCTGGGGAGAGGGGGGAGAAGTGAGGGAACAGGTGGGGGAGAGGGGGGCGGGGACTGGGGGACCGGCAGGATCGGGAACAGGTGCGCCGCGGGCAGGCGGGGGAGAGGGGGGGAGTGAGGGAACAGGTGGGGACTGGGGGACCGGCAGGATCGGGAACAGGTGGGGCGGGGACTGGGGGACCGGCAGGATCGGGAACAGGTGCGCCCCGGGGCAGGCTGGGGAGAGGGGGGAGAAGTGAGGGAACAGGTGGGGGAGAGGGGGGCGGGGACTGGGGGACCGGCAGGATCGGGAACAGGTGCGCCGCGGGCAGGCGGGGGAGAGGGGGGGAGTGAGGGAACAGGTGGGGACTGGGGGACCGGCAGGATCGGGAACAGGTGGGGCGGGGACTGGGGGACCGGCAGGATCGGGAACAGGTGCGCCGCGGGCAGGCGGGGGAGAGGGGGGAGTGAGGGAACAGGTGGGGACTGGGGGACCGGCAGGATCGGGAACAGGTGGGCCGCGAAGCAGGCGGGGGAGAGTGGGGAGGAGTGAGGGAACAGGTGGGATAGAGGGGGGTGGGGACTGGGGGACAGATGGACCGCGGGGCAGATGGGAGAGAGAAGCTTGGGATAATTCATGGGTTGGACACGGATTTTGTCTGCAATGGGAACGCAACCTTAAACTAGCACCAGCAAAGAACTCCCCAACAAATATATTTTCTGAAACCAATCCGACAAACTAAACAAATTTTCAACCACCTTTTCGCAGGACCGGTATCTTCCCGTCTAACTACGTGACCAAAGACGCGACCACGGCCCCCGGGACAGCCTGCATCCCGGAGGCGCCTGAGCCCGCGCCGGAGCCCGAGCCCGAGCCGCAGCCCCCACCGCAGCCGGTCGAAGTAAGTACTATAGGTAGTTAGGGCTTCCGATCCCGCAGCCTGAATTTGATCTCGGTATTCGCGGGGCTACGTATTTTCAATCCCGCGGGATTTCGATTTTTGCGAGGTTCATAGAAAAAAATATACTTATTTATAAGGCAACTATGAATTTATCCACTAACTCCACATTTATTTTAATACTAGCAGCACCCCGCAATTTTACCCGCGTTGTGCCCGTTCCCGTGGGAATTTCGATTTGAAAATAGCCTATAACCATCCCGTTGAATGTGGCTATCCATTACAAAAAGAATTATTCAAATCGCATCGGTAGGTTCTGAGATGAGTCCTTAAAACCAAACAAAGTTAGAAACTTTGCCCTTTTATAATCTTACTAGCTGCGCCCCGCGGTTTCACTCGCGTTGTACCCGTTCCCGCGGGAATTTCGGGATGAAAAATAGATGTTGGCCGATTCTCAGACCTACTCAATATGCTCACAAAATTTCATGAGAATCGGTCGAGCCGTTTCGGAGGAGTACGCGAACGAACACTGTGACACGAGAATTTTATATAATATATATAAAATTCTCGTGTCACAGTGTTCGTCAGCATATTGAGTAGGTCTGAGAATCGGCCAACGTCTATTTTTCATCCCGAAATTCCCGCGGGAACGGGTACAACGCGGGTGAAACCGCGGGGCGCAGCTAGTATTAGTATAAATTACTATTAGTATATGAGATCAATCAAATTACATCGTTTTTTCTTCAGAAAAGACATTAATAAATACGGAAAAAATTAAAAATTTATCTTCAAAAAATCACTGGCCTCTATTATATACACACTGGACTGGCTGTTATCATACAAATGACAGCTAATTTTGTGTGGCAATTTGAAGCGCCCCTGCGAGTGTCCCGAGTACTAATTCTGACGTTCACTGCGAGCAAATAGGGGTACTATTTGCTTGCAGTGATCGTCAAAATTAATTTTAGTCACAGTCGACTTAAGTCATAACTAATTTTAGTTCCATGGACTTGCGTATGTGTCTACAGTGGCCTACAGCGCCAAAATGGCGACACTCAAATAGGCACAAAATTATTATGACTGCAGCCTGTCCAGTGTATATATAATAGAGGTCAGTGTCAAAAAATACACCGACAAAATTATGAAAATCAACAAAAAACGCTTTTTTCAGTCCCGCAAATCCCGCGCCCGTGATCCCGCATCACACGGGATTTGAAAAAGACGCGGGATCCCGCAATACCGAGATCTCGGCATTTCGAGATTGGAAGCCCTAAGTAGTATTAATAGACCCACAGCTCCCTGTGTTGGGGGGCGTTTGTCGTCACGGCTTCTCTACTTTGAATATTGTTTATTACCGTTTGTGTTTTATTTTTTGGTGATTAAATTTGGTATTTTTTTCCAAAAAATGTTTTTTTTAAATTAAATTTTGATTTTTTACTAACAAAATTTTAATAACGATGTATATTTTTATTTCCAAATGTGTTTTAACTTTGTTTTTTTAATTAAATTTAGATTTTTTTCACAAATTATTAGTATATTTTTATTTCCAAATGTATTTTTTTCATGTGTCACCAAATTTCCATAATTCCGACACCATTTTCCAACTGTGACATAATTCTCCAACTTTCGACACAACATACAATCTTTTACCAACACACGCATAGCTTATTTATTTAATAACTTCCCTAGATACCGGAACCTAAACCGGCAACCCCTGTATCAAGTGAAGTAGCCTCCATCACGGAGTCCCGCGGGGCGGGCGCGGGCCCGGGCGCGGGCGCGCGGCGCGACTCGGGCCGGGACTCCGCCACGGGCCGTCGCAAGACAGAAGTGGCATCTGCCATCGCCAACTATACCGCTACAAGGTACATCCTACATATGAATAAGTAGCAGCGCCCCGCGGTTTTACCCGCGTTGTGTCCATTCCTGTGGGAATTTCGGGATGAAAAATGGCCTATGTTACTCGTGGATAATGTAGCTTTCGAATGGTGAAAGAATTTTTAAAAACGGTCCAGTAGTTTTTGAGCCTATTCATTACAAACAAACAAAGTTTTCCTCTTTATAATATTAGTTAGTGTAGACGTGTAGATTATTTTACTTGTCCCCATCTACATAAGAAAAATTATACTCAATTTTTTCTTACTTGTCCCAAAATGAAGACCAATGTCGTCAATTTTCCAGTCGAAGACGACTACTCCTGAAGAGGAAAAGGTTTAGAGATAGGGTAAGAATGAAATGAAATCTCTAAACCTTTTTCCTCTTCAGGAGTAATCGTCTTCGGCTGGAAAATTGACGACATTGGTCCACATTTTGGGACAAGAAAGAAAAAATAGATACATATGTATAACTAGCAGCGCCCCGCGGTTTTAACCGCTTAGTGACCGTTGCCAAAATAGCCAATAACCTTCCCGTGAAATGTGGCTATCTATTACAAAAAGAATTATCCAAATCGGACTGGTAGATTCTGCGATAAGCGCGTTCATACAAACAAACAAACTTTCAGCTTTATAATATGTAGTTTTAAACTTGCCCATACAGGCCGTAAAAAGCCTGTAACATTAATTACTTAATTCCCTTATTTCCCGTCCAGTCCTGAACAGCTTTCTTAGCATAAAAGCCTTTATCATTAATTACAGAATTCCCTTCCAGTCCTGAACAGCTATCTTAGCAAAAAAGCCTGTAACATTAATTACTAAATTCCCTTTCAGTCCTGAACAGCTATCTCTGCAGAAAGGCCAGCTCTTGATCGTTCGTAAGAAGGCCGATAGCGGCTGGTGGGAGGGCGAATTACAGGCCAAAGGACGGCAGCGGCAGACGGGATGGTTCCCCGCTAGCTATGTCAAGGTAAGACGAATGAATTGATATTTCACAGTACAGGACAACTAGATAGCAAGATAATGTTAGTATGAACGATTTTTAAATATCGTGAGGAGAGTTACAGGCCAAAGGACGGCAGTGATGGTTCCCCACTAGCTCCCACTATGTCTAGTTTTTGCAAAACAAATAAATGTATATTTACAGGACTACCTTAATCTAAAATACCTGTTTAAAGAAACACACGTCCTGTACGATATACAACTCACGTCCTTTAAGTTATACCTCACACGAACTGTAAGCTAAACTCAGTTCCTGTAATATATGAACTCGACCTGTAAGATAAATAACACGTCCTGTAAGACAAAAAACAATCGCCCTTAAAGTTAAAAAGTTTATGATACATGATATACGTCCTGTAAGATAAATAAACCAATCATCCTGTAAGATACATAGATAACACAACCATAAATACAAAACTTCCTGTAAGATATACCTCCTGTAATATAAACCTTCCTGTAAGATATACGTCCTGTACTATAATTCTTCCTGTAAGATATACGTCCTGTAAGATACATAATTCAACCTGTCTATAAGATACATAACTCAGTTGTCCTGTAAGATACATCTATGATATGTATAACACTCGTCCTGTAAGAGACATAACTCACTCGTCCTGTAACACACATCCCGTCCTGTGCAGTTGCTGCAGTCGTCAGGCCGCACTTCAGGCCGCACGACGCCCGTGCTGTCCAAAATGGATACACTGCCTGCTGACACCGTCATTGACAAGGTACAATATAATATGCATGATGACTAATGTCAAAATCTCTTCAATGATATTCAGAAGTATCTAAAATATATCATACTAGCAGCGCCCCGCGGTTTTACCCGCGTTGTACCCGTTCCCGTGGGAATTTCGGGATGAAAAATAGCCTATAACCTTCCCGTTGAATGCAGCTATCTATTACAAAAAGAATTATTCAAATCGCACGGATAATTCCTGAGATTACCTCGAACATAACATCTTTAAATCCTATTTCATTAGATCAAATAAATATTTTGGCGATACTTGATTACTGTCATCATGCCTCTAATCTAATTAGCAGCGCCCCTCGGTTTTACCCGCGTTGTGCCCGTTCCCGTGGGAATTTCGGGATGAAAAATAGCCTATAACCTTCCCGTTGAACGTGGCAGGTGATCGCGCTGTACGCGTACCGCGCGCAGAACGCTGACGAGCTGAGCTTCGAAAAGGACGACATCATCAGCGTCACAGAGCGCAGCCTGGACCCCGCCTGGTGGACGGGTGAGTCACACTGACACACTGACATACTGACGGACTGTAGCACTGACAACTAAGGGACTGACTGACTAACCGACCGATACTGACATACTGAACGGATTAAATAAATAAATAAATATATCCGGACAAATTCACTCAAGGTTAATTAGACCCATACTAAGCTCTAAGCCTGTAATATGGAATCTAACTCACTGATACTACTAAATATACATACACAAATACTTTATAAGAATATATAATTGACACCCAGACGTCGTCGCCAACAACTATGTCTTCACATATTGTTGTTCACTCCGTTGAATCGAACCCGCAACCCCCGACACAGTAAGCGCTCTCACTGTCACTGTGCCAACGGGCTTGTCAAAACTGACTAATGACTGACAGACAAACTGACACATACGGATTGGCATAATGTCACTGACATACTGACGAATGACGCCTGACATAATGTACCCGTTTCCGTTGAAATTTCGGGATATGAAATGATAAAATCTTCAATATTTTCTCTTTTACAGGAGAACTTCGAGGCATGTCTGGACTGTTCCCGAGCAACTACGTCACGAAATTAGTCAACTAAATGCGGATTAGTCGACTAAAATTACAATTTAGTCAACTTATTAATCTGTCGACTAAAATCACTGTTTAGTCAACTTATTATTTAGCCAGCTAATATCTAGAATGTGTACTAATTCGATAATAGTCTGCTTTTAGTAAATTAGTCAATAGGGCAGGCTCTTCGGACACTGATAATATTAATCAAATTAACATAGAATAGCAGCGCCCCGAAGTTTTACCCGCGTAGTGCCCGTTCCCGTAGGAATTTAGGGATGAAAATAGCCTAAAACTATCCTCTTAAATGTGGCTATCCATTACAAAAAGAATTATTCAAATCGGACCAGTAGTTCCTGAGATAAGCGCGTTCAAACAAACAAACTCTGCAGCTTTAATATACTAGTATAGTACTTTCATGATTGTACATACCTACTAATATTATAAATGCGAAAGTTTTTGAGGATGGATGTATGTATGTATGTTTGTTACTCTTTCACGAAAAAACTACAGGACGGATTTGGATGAAACTTTACAGTAATATAGGTTATACATCAGAATAACACATGGGATACATTTTATCCCGAAATTCCCGCGGGAACGGGTACAACGCGGGTGACACCGAGGGGCGCAGCTACTACGTTGAAAGACACCTTATTACCAATTTGAGCTTAACGCTTGTCACTTTAAACTATTAAAACTTTAGTAGTCATTTAAAAAGTTACTCGTTAAAATATTTCTTGTTAAAATCAATAAATATTTTTATTAATCGCTATTAAACAAATACTTTTCAAATATCAAATGTTTTATCAAATACAAGTATTAGCTTGTAATGTCCCACTGATGAGCTAAGACCTCTCATCTCACTGAAGATATCAGTACAGTGGGATCACAAGCGACCGCTAACAAAATGTCTCCAACACAAGACATTTGGAAAGAAAAGTACTTTATCTACACTAATGTTGTAACATTCTACTTATGTTTCCAATACTTGACTTATAATTACTACTGTTATAGCGCAGACAACTAAAACACTCAATTTAAGCAATTGCACATGATGTTATAATATCCACATCGATATCGTAAAATCTCATTATAACATCGCGCCCTGCGGCCCTGCGCGCGCAGCTGCGCTCTCATTGGTTAGATTTTAATGGCGGCAAGTTCACTGTGACAATACACGTACGCGTGAATTTAATGTTTCGCAATGTGTTTTGTTTTTATAATTTTGTTTGATTAATTGCATTAGTGAAGATAAAGTAGTGTATGAAACTGCATATAACACGGGTATTAAAACACTCGTTACTATTATGAAACTCGCTGCGCTCGTTTCATAAACTCACACTCGTGTTTTAATACCCTTCTTTATATGACAGTTGCATAAACTACTAATATAGTATCGATTTAACAAATAATGGTAAATGTTTCTTGTTATCTGCTTATATGTTTTACATATTATTATTTATTATTATATATTACTTGTAGTACAAAATGTAATCATGTTCAAGAAATAAATGGTTAGAATTTAATGGTTATATTATTTTATGCATAAACACCTTATATCTGTTTGAATTGAAACTATGTTTCCGGGTACACTTCGCTTTTATTTTACATTTTCGAACGATATTGAAGTGGTTGGGATTTCACAGAGAATGTACAAAGGTCAGTGACCTCAAAAAACCACCCCATGTGGTGAAGGGGGTAGGCTTCATGGGGGTGTAGACACCTAGGGGGTTTCCGAGATATTGCAATTTTTATGTCTTGCTCTTTAATCTGTGGGTCATCAAAGGGAGATTTGGATACTTCAGTGATGTTTGTGTGCTAAGACAGGGTCCAAATGTCAATAGATTTGCGCAAATAGGATTTATCTAAAAAATAATCAAATATTGGGATGAAAATTAGCCTATTTACAGGGGACCAGGCACAACGCGGTGTGGCTAGTCCTATCCTATCCTATCCTACATTGTGAAAACTAACAAGTGTGAAAAATTGTTATTAAGCATTAGTATCTTAAGCATATTACTGTAAACTTTTATACTGAAACTAGCTGTGCCCCGCGGTTTCACCCGCAGCGCCCCCGTTCCCGTGGGAATTTTGAGATTTTTATTCCCTATAAACCTCACGGAGCCCGAGACCTTTCCAACGAATGCAAAACCGTGGAAATCGGTTCGTGCGTTCTGGAGTTATAGCGTCAGGGAGGAAAACCCGACTTATTTTTATATAGTAGATAAACATTTTTATTATTATTATAGTGTTTCTCCTCGGAGTCACGGGACAAGCCCGTTCTTTTTGAGAGGCATGCGAGGGGATACAGATCCAACTCGTAGAGGCCCTTTGGAGATATTTAATGTAATGGATTACAACTGTATTATTACTAATATAATAAATGCGAAAGTTTGTGAGAATAGATGTATGAATGGATGTATCGACGGGGAAGTGCGAACAACTCCTAACTTACAAAAACCAAATTTTACAGGAGGCGAAAAAAACCGTTTTTTATTTTTCCCAGATGTTTAAGAAAAAATGTGTAAATGGCAATTTTATACTTAAATGGACCCGCGTGTAAGGTAATAATCAAAATTTGTTTGGAATAAGTATTTGGCGAGATAATGTAAGATAGGAGGTATCACCAAGCTCGTGTGGCTGAAATTTTGAAGATAGGAGTATTTTCCATACTTCAAAAAAGTAACAGAAATCATTTAAAATTATCATTTCTCGTTGATGTTTTCAATCATATTAGGTAATAATATAACAAAGGAATCTAAAAATTACTAAAAATAGACCAAATATTCAAACTAGGCGATTTTTTTGAAGATAGGAGTTATTGGCTTTCTAATATCAACATCATCGTCACTATATCGGTTAAGATAGGAGGTATTTTCAAAATGAAACACTGTTATAACTCTGATGCCCGTTTTCACCGACATCCCCTAAACTACCACATAAGTATGGGACCCCTTACTTAAAAGCTCCCCTAAACCAGCCCCCAAGTTAAATTTCGTTTCACCATCATTCCTAACACCTAACTAGGGGACACATAGTTAAGTGACGTTTATTTTTCGATATTAGTGACGTGTTAGTGACTGATGCACAACTGATGCGTCTTTGAACCTATCGATACTTTTAAACACTATAGTTTTTTATCAAATTCTCTAAAGTACATGCACATATAAATACATTGTATGATAAAGATTGTTTTAATAATAATAATTAATATTATTTCGTTCATATTTTTAATTAATTTAATATTTCTAGCATATTTATTCTATACATGCTTAACGAAACTCGCATTTTATCTGTGGTCATTTGTATTTGACGGTTGAGTTGACACTTCGTAATCTTCGTATAGGTAATTTTGGTTGGAAAGTCCAATTGGGTTATTGTTGTTTGTTGTGATCGTTTCTTCGTACTTTCATCAATACTTTATTCATTATTCGTCAATCGTTACTATGGCAGAAAAAAGAAAGCGGAGTCAAAATTTCACAGTGTACGAGAAAGATAAGTTAGTGAAATTAGTGTACGCGTTTAGAAACATAATAATAAATAAAAAAACAGACGGTACAACTAACCAAGCTAAGAACGAGGCTTGGTTATACCTCTGTACCCAATATAATCTCATGAGGAGAGGAGGGCCATCAATTGTAAAAACAGAGCCAATATTGGACCAGGTCTGCGATTTGATGGGTCGAGGTTGCAGTGGGATTGCTCAGTCATCACCATACAGATACCACAAATGAATACAAATGAACTAACTAGTGAAGAATCGCAGGCTATAATTTTAGATGCTGAACCCATTACTGTAAGTACTGCCAGATATATTATTTACAGACTTGAATTATATTGCCGTAGGCAATTTAAGTACTGTACTATTGTAAGTAATAAATTGTGAAAGGACTTGTCTATCTTTTTGTTTGTTTGTTACTCTTTTCACTTAATATACGGCTGAAGTTAATCTTATCTTGACCAACGAGATAGCATATATCTAGAAACAGGGCAGGCTACTTATCTTATTTTTTTAATAACTAAACAAGCAATGCTTGCTATATGTAATCTGAATCTCGGAAATGGCTCTAACGATTTTCATTAAATTTAGTTTGCAGCGGGATTCAGGGGAGTTAAATCAATCTAGCTAGGTTAATTAAAAAAAACTTCAATAAAAACCAAGCAAAGCTCGGGCACCCAGGTTCTGTTAATTATTCCAGATAAAGTCACAATAACTTAATATAACATAAGTATTCTGGTAAGTGTTTTAATATAATTTGTTTTCAGAACATGGCAATGAATGAAGAAGTGATGGAAGACGAATGTGAGGTAACACCATCATGTTCAAAGATACCAACTCCTATATGGAAAAGGCGTAGGCCAATATTAAAAGAGCAAAACCATCCACTCAATCAAATAAAAGGTATGTTATCACTTAAGAACATTTATTAACAAACTCAAACCTTACCTATTACATTAAGTTATTGTTATGTAACAAGTTATCAAAATAATTTTTAATTTGTAATCGTCTAAATCCATATGTGTTCTGGGATGTAGTTGTGGTTGTGACATTCCTCATTTGAAATGAGTTCCTCTATATTTGGAACCATATTTTCATTGACTGGTTCGTCTTCATTTTCTTAAAATGCACATGTTGTGTAAAACACAACACGCAATTATAACATTTATGGCATTTTTAATTCTAATCTTATACCAATGGCTAAGACAGGAAAACATCGTTTTAAGACTCCACACTGCCTTTCCACCACATTCCTGGTTTTTATTTGAGCCTCATTGTAGTTTTGCTGTCCTCTTGTCGTAGGATTTAAGTAAGGAGTCAACAGATGATTCTGAAAAGAAATAACGTCTCTACTTTTTATAAGTTCATAATATTACAATTTGTTTACTTTACAGGTGGAAACTTCAATCTGAAGAATTTATTTGGTGTACCAAAGAATGACTAGAAAATCTAAGAGAAATTGTATTTTTAATAATAAATAAATTGATTATCTATGATAAATGGATTGTATTATTTATTATATATATACATATGTTTAAATTGCTATTTTGATAAATAGTCGAGTCATGTGTTGAACCTGGCCAGCGTGCCACATCTCTTATTAACAAATTGGCTGATGCTACCGTCACAACATTTATAGACATATATCCCTTTCTGTTTCTAAATAACTCTGCATCATCTCCACCTTAAAAAGTTCAAATAAGTTTAGTTTAACTAAAAATCGGACTTTTTAAACTAATCTATGTATAGAAGTTTCACCTGGTGAATATTAATAAAATTTATTATGCAAATGGAATAGGTAATGATACACTACTGTATCAGAAACATTGACGTTGTAGACTAAGGAAAAAAATATACTCACCTATTATCAGGGAATTCTAAAGCGTGTTCAATCTTTTCCAATAAATACAACACTGACGATTTACATATTAAACCATATTTCCGAAAAATCTCGGTTTCGTCAAAACTTTCGAAGTACGAGTAATTTGATCGTTTTCGATATATTTTTGTCTACGGCGGTTATTTACGTCGAATATAGTAGAAACAGTTTCTAAATTATCTAAAAATTCATATAAATCACTATCTATCTTCGTTGCTAAAAGACTACTTACTTATGGGTCGGTTTATGTGCCCAGTTATCGACCACCTAAATTTAGGGGACCTTTTAGCGTTTAGGTGACCCCTAACGGTTGGTGAAACGGAAACCATCTTTTAACGGCCCCCTAAGCATGTTTAGGGGATCCCCTAAACTTAGGGGATGTTGGTGAAAACGGGCATGAGAAATCAATGTTTATCCATTGCAATTTTTATTGTAGTGTTTGAAACTATAATCCTATAATTACTGTAACATTTATTGATAAAACATCCTTTAAAAATCAAAGATAAGCTTAAATAAAACCAGTCCCACTTCTAAAACTAAATCAACGAGAACAAAATGAGAAAGCGCCATAAAAAAATAAAAATCTCTTTAATGACTCTAATGATAACTAAGGACTCTTAAGACTCTCTATATAAATAATAATATTATACATAATCTATTTCAGTCTCTCCGTTTACAAACTTAAATTATGTACTTTAAAAATTTAACAGTTAAGTACTATTTTAACCCACTACTTAATAAACTTTCTGTTAAGAATATCGAAAACATGACTAAGATTTTTTGTTAAAAGTATAATGTATTTTTTATTACAATTATTAAACTATTATCTTATCTAATTATTTATAGATAATAGTTTAACAGTAAGCTATGTCAATGAGTACATTGACTTGGGCCAGTTAGCATATTTCGGCAACAGGCAAGGTGCAGAAATTGCTCGTCGCATAGACAACTATTGAGCTATTGGGCCCTAGCGGAACTCCTGAAGGGACGCCTTCCAATGTCGCTTAAGCGAAAACTAATGGACATGTGCATACTTCCTGTGCTCACATACGGTGCACAAACTTGGTCATTGACAGATTCGCAGAAGTCCAGTCTCAAGGTTTGCCAACGGGCGATGAAGCGCAGCATCTTGGGTGTCAAGCTGACGGACAGAGTCCGAAACACCGAACTGCGCTCCCGCACAAAAGTCGCCGATGTAGGTCGCAAGTCTGCTGAGCTAAAATGGAACTGGGCTGGACATGTCTGTCGCAGGCCTGATGAGTCTTGGGCAAAAATCGCCACTTTATGGGACCCAGACCCAAAGAGGCGATGCCACGGCAGACCAAAAAGGAGATGGCGAGATGAACTAAACGGATTTTTGGCTGGTTGGCGTCGTGAAGCTCTAAATAGAGAGATTTGCCAATCTCTCTGAAACGCAAACTCATTGACATGTGCATCTTGCCCATCCTCACCTACGGTGCGCAAACATGGTCACTTACCAAAGCACAGAAGACCCGACTCAAGGTTAGTCAATGAGCAATGGAACGCAGCATTGTAGGTATTAAGAGACAAGACCGCGTCAGAAACACCATGCTGCGTTCCATGACAGGCGTTGCAGACGTGGGAATTACAGCTGCCAAGCTCAAATGGAATTGAGCTGGTCACGTAAGCAGGATACACCCGGACAGATGGGCAAAGATTGCAACGGAATGGGAATTCCAGGATGCCCCCAGGCCCCCAGGTTGGCTTCCGACTCGATGGCGGAAAGAGCTGGGCGATTTTAATAAGGATTGGAAGGAGTTGGCTATGGAAAGAGATAAATGGAAAGAATTGGGGGAGACCTTTTCCCAGCAGGGGAACAGCGAGGTTACGTAAAAAAAAAACTTTATGAGGCAGGTTGTTGAATCCAAGTAAAATATTTGTCGTCCAGCACAATTTACATAGTAATTGACTATTATTTACTCAAAAACAATCAAAAACGCTGCAAATAGATTAAAAAACAGCACTTAGTGACGAGACGTCGCGCACGTAAGCCGGTGTCCCTTTCACACTGCGAGAGACGCACCGTTTTTGTCTCGCTCTAGAGCGGGAACACTGTACTTGCGTATGAAGATAGGAGATATTAGCTCAAAGTTTTATTTTAAATGAAGTTACGAGATGTTTCCATTTGTAAGTTAGAATATATTTCCTGCCAAAATGAATCAGGTTATGTTGGACCTTAACTTAAGAGATGTTTCTTCGATGCCTAGCTACGTCAATTTTGCGAATTTCAACTTAATTTATATATCAGTAGACGCGCAAATTCATTCTCTATCGAACTGCATTCAAAAGTCGTTTTCGTAAAAAATGTAAGTTAGGAGTTGTTCGCACTTCCCCGTCGGTATGTTTGTTGCTCTTTCACGCAAAAACTACTGAACGGATTTGGATGAAACTTTACAGTAATATACGTTATACATCAGACTAACACATGGGATACATTTTATCCTGAAATTCCCGCGGGAACCGATACACGTCGGTAAAACCACGAGTCGCGGTTAGTATTCAATAAGACACAGTTATACGTAAGCTGAAGGTATAAACAAATGAAACATAGTCCTGTGTACAATAACAATATATAATATAAGTTTTAAATAAAAGTGTTATATGTCTATTGGTGGTTGAGGGCGTTCTCCCGCGCGTCGCGCCAGTGCCGCTCGACGAACTTGCGAATATAGTTGTACGGCTTCGAGTCCTTGTCGCCGATCACGTTCTCTACCTGCAACAATGATTATGAGGTAAAGTAATATCCCACTGTTGGGCAAAGGACTCTCGTCTCACCGAAGATATCAATACAGTGAGGAGGATGTCGTAATCACCATGCAACAATGAAAATAATAACCGACCGACAATTTCACGCCCCCTCTGAAGCACGGTAGCACTCACATAGAAATGCCACTATCGGCCACTCATCCAAGTAAGGGTCGAGCTGCACGTTGCTTAACAATCGCAATGAGTATTCTATTCTATATAATACACCCGGACAAATTCACACACGGTAAATTAGGCCCAAAGTAAGCTCTAAGCTTGTGTTATGGAATCTAACTCACTGATACTAACTACATATACATACACAAATACTTATAAGAATATCATTGACACCCAGACGTCGCCAACAACTATGTCGCACATATTGTTACTCCGTTGAATCGAGCCCGCAACCCCCGACACAGTAAGCGCTCTCACTGCCACAGTGCCAACGGGCTTGTCTATATGGGACTGGGTATAACTTTAAAATGATCTAAGGTACTACATACCTTGTATGGTGGTGTGATTATGACCTCGTTGTAGACCCGGATGTTCTGTCCCGCCCAGGACACGTCGTCGATCACTCGCGCTATAGCCAGGAACAGCCGCTGACCCTCAGGGTCCAAACATGCAGATAACGCTGACACCTGCAACAGGAAACAACTCTTGGTGAGTTATGTGAGCCTGGTACTTTGGAGTAGTATAAGTATCCTCCTATAAGACCCCACTGCACTGAACTATATGAGAGCATCATCTCTCGGTGAGTTATGTGAGCCTGGTACTTTGGAGTAGTATAAGTATCGTCCTATAAGACCCACTGCACTGAACTATATGAGAGCATCATCTTGGTGAGTTATGTGAGCCTGGTACTTTGGAGTAGTATATGTATCATCCTATAAGACCCCACTGCACTGAACTATATGAGAGCATCATCTCTTGGTGAGTTATGTGAGCCTGGTACTTTGGAGTAGTATAAGTATCATCCTATAAGACCCCACTGCACTGAACTATATGAGACCATCATCTCTTGGTGAGTTATGTGAGCCTGGTACTTTGGAGTAGTATAAGTATCGTCCTATAAGACCCACTGCACTGAACTATATGAGAGCATCATCTTGGTGAGTTATGTGAGCCTGGTACTTTGGAGTAGTATAAGTATCGTCCTATAAGACCCCACTGCACTGAACTATATGAGACCATCATCTCTTGGTCAGTCATGTGAGCCTGGTACTTTGGAGTAGTATAAGTATCGTCCTATAAGACCCACTGCACTGAACTATATGAGAGCATCATCTCTTGGTGAGTTATGTGAGCCTGGTACTTTGGAGTAGTATAAGTATTGTCCTATAAGACCCCACTGCACTGAACTATATGAGAGCATCATCTCTTGGTGAGTTATGTGAGCCTGGTACTTTGGAGTAGTATAAGTATCGTCCTATAAGACCCCACTGCACTGAACTATATGAGAGCATCATCTCTTGGTGAGTTATGTGAGCCTGGTACTTTGGAGTAGTATAAGTATCGTCCTATAAGACCCCACTGCACTGGACTATATGAGAGCATCATCTCTCGGTGAGTTATGAGAGCATCATCTCTTGGTGAGTTATGTGAGCCTAGTCAGATATAATGAAATACCATTACAATCTTCAATTAATAAATTAAATATGATCTTTATTAGCCTATAGTACCATACAGAATGACTCTCTCATTTAGGATCTTTTCTCATCAAGCTTCAACACTAAATAAAAACTGGTCAAGTACGAGTCGGACTCGCGCACGGAAGGTTCCGTACTTTAAAAAACGGCAAACAATCACGTTTGTTGTATGGGAGCCCCCCTGAATATTTGTTTTATTTTATTTGTTGTTATAGCAGCAATAGAAATACATCATCGGTGAAAATTTCAACTGTCTAGCTATCACCGTTCTTGAGATACAGCCTGGTGGCGGATGGACGGACGAACAGACAGGGAAGTCTCAGTAATAGGGTCCCGTTTACATCGGTCAGCATCTCATACATCTGTCAGCCATTGAGCCCGGAACTATGATTTTGGCAGACACATTAGTATGCATTTACAAAATATTACTTGATTAAATTATAAAATAATAATAAGGTATTTCAGTTTTCTTTGTTCTTTCTATTAACTCATCTTGTTATCACGTGTTAAGAGACTAAAATCAGTTTATTTATATCGCTATTATTTCCAGAGTTACAGCCGATTAAAGTTACTGATTAGACAACAACTTTAATTTAAAAAATGGTTATAAAATATTGACTAAATAATCATTTTCAATAGTTTGCAAGGACGTTGACAATCTAATTATGTATAAGGGCACGACTTTTTTCAAAATCACTATGCTTGCTATGCACAACCATGCTTAGTGCAAAAAGGTTTTTAAGATACTTCATATGCAGTTTAACTTTAAATAAAGATCATATTGATCACATTACAGAGAATAGTAGTAATATCAAGAAATCTGAATTTTGGATCAAACTAGGAAAACTTTTACTTTCATCTCGGGGTTGGAAAACTATACTGGGCTGCTTAAGAGGCTATGTTTTGTTATTCCATACCATTTTTCTCTAGGAAAGTATTGGAAAGAGTTTAGAAAGGTAACTTGGTAATATTGACTCACCAATCTGCGTTTATTTTCAATGGAATTTCTCACTCTTGTATTAAGTCTATGTAAGTTTAAAGACTGAGGGGGCTCAGGGACAGTTGTGACTTCTTTCTTGATTTGAACGTCGCTAACCAACGACAAGTTCACGATATTCACGTCGTGTCGCTTTGGATTGCCGCTAGAAGAAGGACACTTTAATATTAGCATCTTAGTTTGGGGATCAAAAGCCAACACTTCGCCCTCTATTTCTTCATTATAACACGTTTTGGTGGCCACTATACTGCCAATTGTGAAACAGTCTGAGACAACAGTAGACATGTTTTGGTGTTTTTAGTCCTAATATGCCCGTGGCATGTATTGATGACAATATTTACGATGTTCAAATTGTAATTTATAATTTGTTTTGTTACGATGTGGGGTCGTCCGCCATTGAAGGATTAATTTGATTTTGACAGATCGAATTGTGGTTAGAAAACTGTGAGAGAACAGATAAAAAATATTTTATTTATAGTAATAAAAAATATCTATTTATACCACACGATTTTAGTAAAATCGTAACGGTACGGGACATACTATCTTGTCAATGTTATTACTACTTCCCGCTAGATGGCGCTAATTCATAAAAAACCGTAATGCTTTATTTTTACTTTAAAAAGCGCCAATTTAAATGTTTGCATAATCGTATTATATTACTGAAATAGTAAGTAAGAAAGTATTAGCCTGTAATGTCCAACTTCTGGGCAAAGTCGTCTCATCTCACTGAAGATATCAGTACAGTAAGGAGTTAAGGGCGAAATATCGGGTCTAAAAAAATGGCGACGTAAAATTAGCGAAATTGAAAAAAAAAAACCGAAATTTGTTGCTTTTTTGTTGCTAAAAAAATATTTTTTTTGCTATATATATAAAAAAAAAAGACCTTCCTTCAGTTTAATAAAGAAAAAAATCGTTTGTGACATTTTATGTAATAAATATATATGTCATTTTAATGAAAAGAGAGAGTTAGTGTAGGGCCACATCTGCGGAACGTACGGCGCCGAACCTTCCGCTGAATACGCTCGTAGTGTATTTCAAGTTATCTATGATACATCAGTACGCGGCGTAATTTCGACTGATGTGTCATAGAGCGGAAGGTTCGGCGCCGTACGTTCCGCAGATGTGGCGCTACACTTAAACATGAAAAAAAAAATAACCCTAACCTACCGAATTACTTACTATTCGGTAGGTTAGGGTTATTTTTTTTTTTTACTTGTCCATAGTTATCGGTTAACATTACGGTTAGAGCAAAAAAAATAATTTTTTAGCAACTAATTAGCAACAAAAAGCAACAAATTTCGGTGTTTTTTTTTTCAATTTCGCTAATTTTACGTCGCCATTTTTTTAGACCCCGAAATATCCACGCTTGCCTGCTGTGGGTAGGATGATAAAATGATGAGGAAATAAAACAAAATATTAATTCTAGCCATTTAATCATATTTTAAACTTAAAAAAAACTACTTAGTACAAACATTCTTATATTTATCGACGCACATTATACTTATTAGCAAAAACAATTATTATTCAACACAAATAAAAGCAACGACTTCACAGAAAATCCAAGATGGCAGCCCGCCATTTTTTAACATCTGTCAAAATATTTTTTTCTCTTGTTTTTTCTAATAAATATAAAAAAAAATATTAAAGAATAGACTTCGCTTATACATAAATAACATATATTAATCAAACCTACACAATACGAATATATTTAAAATAAATATACAAATCACAGAAGCGATAATTTTAAAAATATAGTTCGGCCATCTAGCATGTCGTGAACAAAAACAATTTTTCTTCAATAACATAAAAACGACATTTTGGCATGTAAACGATATTATACTTAGTATTAAGTCTAATGTGATATATTTTCAATAAATTTAGTTAATTCTATTAGCGGTATAAAAAGTTTTTTATACTAATTTAGAGAATTTGGTGAAATCAATGGTGTTTTAAAAAAGTTTTTCTAATCATCCAATCTTCACCACGGACCCAAAAAAGTAATATAATATTATGTCTATTAATTGTACTTTTTGTTTATAATTTAATTAAAATTGTATTACACTTTCTTAAGTGTAGGTAATTTTGAAAAAAAGCTAGTATATCATACCATATCAAAACCATTGATATTCACCAAATTATAGATAAAAATGTTCATTCATTGACTTCCACAGACAATAATAAATGTAAATGACCTACTAAGCCAAAGAAGAAACATTGATATATACCTATATTATGTAAAAACCTTAATCTATGCTTTTTTATTTTATATGAAAGCTTAGTTTTAATGAATGAGAAAATTAAGAGTGGCTTTTCAATTTTATAAGAAACTAGCAGCGCCCCGCGGTTTTACCCGCGTTGTGCCCGTTCCCATGGGAATTTCGGGATTTTTTTAACATAAAAACCTTCCTCTTGAATCACTCTACCTATTACAAAAAACCGCATCAAAATCCGTTGCGTAATTTTAAAGATTTAAGCATACAGACAGACAAACAGAAGACAAACAGACGCGACTTTGTTTTATACTATGTAGTGATTACATACCTCTTGAGCAATAGATTCTAATTTCAGTTTTTTCGCTAAATTCAACTGGTATAAACGAAAACTACTAATTTTGTATTGAAACTACGGATACACTCCTAGTATATTTTATGAATGAAACTAATTATTTTTCGGGTTCGGAACAAAAGACCCACAGACCCGAATTCTATATCATAATTATAAAAAAGTTGCGTCTGTATAGTCGCAAGTTAGAAAAAATCCGATTAGTAGTAATCGGATTTTCATATGGATTTCACCAATAAAACAGTTTGTTTCAAGGGTAATACTTTGGCTTCATTTCAAACGGGGATTATACGGGTAAAATCGCGGGGCATTGTTTTCTATAGAGGTAATTTTTTATTTTGTTTGTACATATGTTCGGGCTTATCTCGGGAGTTACCCGTCCGAGTACAATAATTCTTTTTGTAATAGATAGCCACATTCAACGGGACGGTCACAGGCTATTTTTTATTCTGAAAATCTTAAAACGGGGATAACGCGGGTAAAACGGCGGGGCGTTGTTTTTTTAAAATAAATTTGAAAAACCAATCTAATTATAAGAGATAGTGTGTAAGAAAATACAAAAATGGTGTATACCTTTCTAATAGATGCTAAAACAACTTATATAGACAAATAAATATACATCCGTAACTAACACCTAACTTTCAGGCCATTCTCACCCAGTCAGATTGGCCTTTAACCTGTAATGGGATGTTACAGGCTTTTTTGTATACCAGGCGAGCATAACTCATCAATAGATGATGGTCCCTTAAATATTATTGCAATGGGGTCTTTTAGAAATCACTTTTCTTTACTTATTAGGTCGATTTACCATATTAAGGGAGGGGTGGTTCTTGATATGAATCAAATTTACCATCTCCATAGACTTTTTAATATGTTAAAGTTAACTTTTAAAATATTACCATACTTCTGAACATATATCCGTTAATACTACCGTACTTCTCACCATATATCGTAAATTTTACCCCATTTTTCTGCATATATGGTCAATTTTACCATCTCCAGCCCCATTTATCTGCAAACATGGTCAATTTTACTATCTCCAGACACTTTTCTCCGCACAAATGGTAAATTTTACCACATCGACACTCTTTTTAAACATGCTTAGTCCATGTTGTCAACTCCAGACACTTTTGTATACACAAATGGTCAATTTTACCACCTTAAAACCCCCTTTTCTGCATAAATGGTCAATTTTACCATCTCCAGAAACTTTTTTCTGGATACTTGGTCAATATTACCACAACTAATATATATATACTTGTCTATACAAATCGCGAACTACTTTTTAACCGTAATTATTATAAAAACTCCAATCAGGACAGTCTCTCATACCTACATATTGTTATTAATTATACATTTGTTTTAAATATCATACTTAATAACAATTTGTTTGTATTTATGCAACCATATTGATGCTGTTTGTCAGACGTTATAAAAATAACGTGTGTTGAATTGTAATCACTTCTTTTTGATGTCGGTATAGGCTAGGAAAGAATTCAAAAATAACACTTGAAATTGACTTCAAGTAACTACAAAGTGTACTATGTTACTATATTTTGGCTTTTATATTACATATTTTTCAATCAATTTGAATTCCAAGAAGTATGTATATTATTATTGTTACCAGTATGTAGAAGTATTTTGAAAAATTCCTACCAGATGCATTTCTTTTTGCTTTTTGACAACTTATCAACAATTTCTGGGTGTCAATTATATATTCATATAAAGTATTTGTGTATGTATATGTAGTAGTATCAGTGAGTTAGATTCCATAATACAAGCTTAGAGCTTAATTTGGGTCTAATTAAATGTTTATGAATTTGTCCGGGTGTATATTATTAAAGGTATATATTACTAATTATTTTTGTAAAGAAGTCTCCACAGTTCTGTTGTTACGGCAGCAACAATACGCGTTGCAATATATCCCCTATCTATATGGACATACGGTTCAGTCTTGTGTGATTTAGTTGATCACTATTAGTCTGGGAGGCAGCATGCCTCGCTTGCTCAGCCATACTCTGAAAAAAAAAATGTCTATTAAAAGGTGTTGCCAGTTAATAACAGCAATTTATGTAGCAATTAGCCGTCGTATTGTATAAAAGCAAAGTATTAGCCTGTAATGTCCCACTGCTGGGCAAAGGCCTCTCATCTCACTGAAGATATCAGTACAGAGCGGATGATAAGTTATAATCACCACGCTTGCTGCGGGTTGGTGACCTCAAACCCGAGCCATATTTGAAAAGAAACATGTTTCGCTCGACCTGTGAATTGAACCCTCAGTCTTGGCAGACCAGTGCACATGCCACGAGACTACCTATGCTACATGGCCTGACGATTGAAACAGCCGGAACCGACTGCTCAACGTGCCCTCCGAAGCACGGTAGCGCTCAGACAGAAATGCCACTATCGGCCACCCATCCTAGTAGGGGTCGAGCTGCAAGGTGCTTAACAATCGCAAACTAATATCGCTTAGTCAAACTACACCGGGAGCGCTATTTATTATTATTATTATATATAGAAGATTGATTGATTGATTGAATATCTCACCCGATGCCGGCGCCAAGTATGAGCGACACGAGGTTGGTGACCAGCACGGCGGCGATGGCGCCGCGACTGAACAGGCACGAGCGTCTCACGGACAGGCAGTGGCTCTTGAACAACACATACAATAAACATTATTATCATTTTGAATTGAAACTCCGTTCACGGATACACTTCGCTTTTGTTTTACATTTTTATCTGACGTTTCGGCCCCTTTACAGGACCGTGGTCAGAGAAGACTGAGTAGATTCAAAATACTTCTTCTTCATCGAGTGGATGGTCAACCTGACCAATCCTGGTGTCAGAGTTATTGAGCCGCCAAAGGCCTCTGACATGGCTCATGTAACGACTACTATCCGTAGAAAGTAACCGGGACCGAACGGCTTAACGTGCCCTCCGAAGCACGGAATCATCTTACTTTTCGGGCAATCAGGTAATTCAGCCTGCAATGCCCTAGCCAAACTGAGGACAGTCTCACAAAGAGATTTTTGTGAGATATTGTTGTCCCCACCGGGAATCGAACCCGGAACCTCCGGATCGTGAGCCGGGCGCTCAAACCACAAGACCACTGTCAGCTGCAAATAATTAATAAATTCCAAATGCTTATACTTAAGAAACCACTATGTCATGATCATCATAAATTTAAGAGCTCGTCTCTTGTCGGTGAGTCCGATGCAGACTTCTCCATCTATTCCTGTTCAGTGCAAGCTCCTTCACATCTCTATAAGACATGACAGACACTTCTTCTTTAATCTGACTCATGTAACTGATTATAGGCCTTCCTCTACCTCGCTTTCCATGATGTTGATTTGTTACCCTTTCAGATCCATACAAAGCTATGCTTAAATGCTATGCTATGCATATAAGTGTTATAATTTGGTCATAAAAACCGAAGTTTTCTACATGCGGGTAGTAACTCACTTGCTGCATAACAGGCGCCGCCAGCTGCTGTTCAAGTACTTCAATAGAGGAGGTAGCGGAGGGAGGTCCCCGGGCGCTCTGGGGGTGCTTGAAGCGCCAGTCCCTAGGGAATAAAGATATATAGGGAATAAGTACCAGGGTAACATAACAGTGTAGAAAGTACTAGAGTAACATAACACGGGAAGAATAAAACTGCCCGCCCACGTCCGACAATCGGTGATCCGACTTTTTGTAGGAGGAAAACAGAACCTACTGATTGTAATTAGTATGCATACGTCAAAAAATCTGACAGAAACTAACGATGAAAAAGATGTGATGAAGTACCAGGGTAGCATAAGTTTGTAGATGTGATGGTAAAGTTGAATAATAACAGACTTTAAACTTAATTTTGGTAAATTAAAAACTACATTAATTTATTAATCTGTTCAAAATGGCTAATATACTCAATCAATAACTCTTAAAATACCTAGTTAAAATATTTTGAAAATTTTGAAATTGACATTAGAAAATCTCTGGCTAAGCTTTCCAAGTACCAGGGCAACATAACAAATGTAGAAGTCAAATATAAATAAATCACAAGAGGAATATTTTCGCGCAATATTTCAAAAATGGAACTCACTTGGGCGGCATCTGGTCGGGGCGACTGCTCCACTCCCACACCCAGTCGTTCGAGTCTTCCTGAAAGAGATAGAAATATATTTGTTAAACACCATTCAAAACAAGACAGAGCTATTCACTAGCCCCCAAATCAAAGTTCGTCCATTACTCCAAAAGTACTGAACGGATTTTCATGCTGTATTTACCAAAAGGAGAATCCTTTTTCTGTGGCATTGTAGCTGATAAAGGAATGGACAGATTTCAATAAGGTTTTTATCTACACTAATGTTGTAACATTCTATGTACTTATGTTTCCAATACTTGACTTATAATTACTACTGTTATAGCGCAGACAACTAAAACACTCAATTTAAGCAATTGCACATGATGTTATAATATCCACATCGATATCGTAAAATCTCATTATAACATCGTTATAACGCGATCAATTAACCTGGCGAGCCTTATGTCAAAATCCTCATACTAGTTGTATAAAATTTTGATATTAGGCTGGCTTTTGAAAACAGTTGGGTTATACGTGAAAACTTCGTCGAAACTACTAAACTTACATACACAAAACTCTTTGGTAAGATCTCGCTCGCTCCTGATTGGCCCTACGCGCAGCTGCGCTCTCATTGGTTAGATTTTAATGGCGGCAAGTTCACTGTGACAATACACGTACGCGTGAAAAACTATTGTCAGCTTTTACTCTTGTTGTTTGATTAATTGCATTAGTGAAGATAAAGTAGTGTATGCAACTGCATATAACACGGGTATTAAAACACTCGTTACTATTATGAAACTCGCTGCGCTCGTTTCATAAACTCACACTCGTGTTTTAATACCCTTCCTTATATGACAGTTGCATAAACTACTATTTTTGGTCGGAAGGTATTTTAATAATACAGTAGAGCTTGATTTTATGTTTTTCTTAAAATCTTATCTGGGAAATTTGAATAATTCTTTTTCTTATAGATAGCCACGTTCAACAGCAGGGATATAGGCTATTTTCATCCCGAAATTCCCACGGGAACGATCAAATCATAAATAAACCGCGAGCATGGAGTACCAGGGCATCATAACTTACAAGATGTGTATAGACCATGAACCAACCCGGCAACGACTCTTTTATCCCGAAATAGTAGTCGTTACATGAGTCATGTCAGAGCCTTTGGCGGCTCAAAAACTCCACCAGGATTGGTCAGGTTGACCATCCACTCGATGAAGAAGAAGGAGATCCCGAAATTCCCACGGGAACGATCAAAACGGAGGTAAACCACGAGCATGAAGTACCAGGGTATCATAAGTTATCAGGAGTGTATAGAACATGTACCGACCCGCCAACAGTTGATGTAGACGCCCTTCAGCTCGTCTTCAGTGGAGGGCTCCAGGTTGGGGCTGTTCGGGGGCGACTTGGGGCTGGAATTAAATAACAAAAACATCGGTTAAACATCGCATGATAGAAATGTCATTTAAAAAAGATCTAATCAGTAATCATCACGTCCCCGGCCGCGTCTGTCTGTCTGTTCGCGATAAACTCAAATACTACTGCACGGATTTTGACGCGGTTTTTTTAAATAAATAGAGTGATTCAAGAGTAAGGTTTATGTGTATAAAAATTCCCGAAATTCCCACGGGTACAGGCACAATGTGAGTAAAACCGCTGGGCGCTGCTAGTATCACTATCACTACATAGTATAAAACAAAGTCGCTATTTTTGTCTGTTTGTTTGTCTGTATGCTTAAATCTTTAAAATTACGCAACGGATTTTGATGCGGTTTTTTGTAATAGGTAGAGTGATTCAAGAGGAAGGTTTTTATGTAAAAAAATTCCCGAAATTCCCACGGGAACGGGCACAACGCGGGTAAAACCGCGGGGCGCTGCTAGTTATAATATAAGGTAAAGTTTCTAATTTTATTTGTATTTTGTACTCGTAAGTGCTTAGCTCAGAAATTACCAATCCGATTTGATGTATCCCATGTGTTATTGTGATGTATAACCTATATTACTGTAAAGTTTCATCCAAATCCGTCCAGTAGTTTTTACGCGAACGAGCAACAAACATACATCCATACATCCATCCTCACAAACTTTCGCATTTATAATATTAGCAGGAATTAGGATAGAAGGATGAAAGAGTATGCTTATTTGCCGATTTCAATGTTATGAAAATACCTTTGATCAACAATA
Organism: Cyclophora albipunctata; assembly: GCA_963082685.1. Lineage (NCBI taxonomy): Eukaryota > Metazoa > Arthropoda > Insecta > Lepidoptera > Geometridae > Cyclophora > Cyclophora albipunctata. Next base: position 2,690,520 of record OY720135.1, on the reverse strand, counting down.
CACAACTAGATTTCGGGTCGGCGCAAAAAATACGCGTTATTCTCACTTATTTTATTCATTAGATTTGCTACTTTATGGCTAGGTGTCATGGTTGTAATTAGGTTGAAATTCGAACTGTTTTTAAGCTGTCACACGTCATCCACGCGGACAGTATTTAGCTTTGATTTTGTACGTGACCCGATATCTAGTTGTGTATTGTTGATCGAAGGAAAATACAAATTAAAATCGGTTTCAAAGTATCTTTATTTAAATGATCGCATGACATGTATTGAAGGATTAGGTGTATCAGATGACATGCGGTCGACAGGTAGGCGCCGCGATTGTAGGGCCTCGTAAATTAAAATAGTCAACACACTTGAGATTTTATTTAACTAGCACCGCCCCGCCATTTTTAAAACTCCGACACCAGGGTCACTGACCTACTCGAACTATATTTTCGGAAAAATATATATACAAGAAACAAAATATTTTAAAAAATCCTGAGAGGTGTCAAGGGACACCCGGATGGAACGAAGTATTATCAACAAAAATAATCGGGCGCGCGTCTCTCTCGCGTATGTTTCTCTGTCTGTCTCTCTCTGGCGTGCGCAAGTTTCTCTGTCTGTCTCGCGCATGTTTCTCTGTCTGTCTCTCTCTGGCGTGCGCAAGTTTCTCTGTCTGTCCCTCTCTGGCCTAAAATATGTCGTTACCATTTTTTCCGTCTAGCCCCCTTTTGCAACGCGCGATAAGGAACTTCGTTCCAAAAACACAAGACAACCCGCAACGTCTACCTAGTTTAAACTCAGACATTGTGGGAAGTAAAACTAGATAGACCTGTTTGAAAGCCCTAGGCCTAGACTAGATCAAGTCTAATTTTAGACACTAGGAATCCGAACTATGTACCAGGCGAGCAGAAATTGATCAGAGATGTTTTTATCCTGTAAGCGTTGCTAATGCAGATAAGCGGAGCGGAGCTGTGCTCAACCGACCAATCACAATGCATTACGAAAAGATTTTGACAATGACAATGCGTTTGACAAACACAATGCGCTGTCATTGGTGAATTTAGTCATGTTTGTTTTTAATATTAAAATAACCGCATTTTACTACATTCATATGAATCACTACATAGTTATGTAAAACAAAGTCGCCTTCCGCTGTCTGCCTGTCTGTCTGTCTCTATGTATGCTTAGATCTTTAAAACTACGCAACGGATTTTGATGCAGTTTTTTAAATAGATAGAGTCTTCTTCTTCTTTTTCATCGAGTGGATTGGTCAACCTGACCAATCCTGGTGTCAACCGGACCTGGTGTCAACTGGTGGTAACCGGGACCGAACGGCTTAGCGACTTTAAGCCGTCGGTCCCGGTTACTTTCTACGGATAGTAGTCGTTACATGAGCCATGTCAGAGGCCTTTGGCGGCTCAATAACTCTGACACTAGGATTGGTCAGATTGACCATCCACTCGATGAAGAAGAAGAATAAAATGTTTTTAAATTTTTGTCTATCTGTTTGTTCCGGCTAATCTCTGAAATGGCTGGACCTATTTTGACGGGACTTTTACTGGCAGGTAGCTGATGTAATAAGAACTAACTTAGGCTTCTTTTTCGTGGTAAATTCTACGCGTACGAAGTTGCGGGCATAGCTAGTGTATACTAATATTATAAAGCTGAAGAGTTTGTTTTGTTTGTTTGTTTGTTTGTTTGTTTAAACGCGCTAATCTCAGAAACTACTGAACCGATTTGAATAATTCTTTCACTGTTAGATAGTCTATTTATCGAGGAAGGCTATAGGCTACATTTTAGCCCGGATTTCCTACGGGAACGGGCACAACGCGGGTAAAACCGCGGGGCGCTGCTAGTGTAATATAAAAGTACCAGACGCTTATGAGCTGCGAAGAGACTTCATACATTGACGTAATGTTTGACGGTTCATTTAACTTTATCGTCGTTCACATGAATACATTTAGCATCACTTAACTTTTATGATTTCCTGGTACTTTAGACTAGAAACGCCCCGCGGTTTTACCCGCGTTGTGCCCGTTCCTGTAGTAATTCCGTAATGGAAAATAACCTATACCTACCCGTTGAATGTGGCTATCTATTATAAAAAGAATTATTGAAATAAGGTTGGTAGTTTCTGAGATTAGCGCGTTCAAACAAACAAACAAACTCTGCAGCTTTATAATATTGGTACAGATACTTATTATAAAACAAAGTCCCCGGTCGCGTCTGTCTGTCTGTTCGCGATAAACTCAAATACTACTGCACGGATTTTGACGCGGTTTTTATAATAGATAGAACTATTCAAGAGGAAGGTTTATACGTATAAAAATTTCCAAAATTCCCACTGGAATGGGCACAACGCGGGTAAAACCGCGGGGTGCTGCTAGTACTAATTAATTTAGTTATTTCAGTGCGTGTAGCAATAAATAAATTATGCTCAGTATGTAATTCTAGTGGCTTCCTATGCATTGTCATATAATATGTAATTATGCGAGTAACCTTGCTCAAAGATTTATAGCTAGGTCATTAATTAATGCATAACTACCTGTTCTATGCATTTTACCCGTTCCTGAGGGAATTTCGGGTTGTAGCCATTAGCCAATGTCCATCTAAGAGGACAACCAAAATTCATCAAAATAGGCTAAGTGATTTTTGAAATTCCCACGGGAACAGGCATAGCGCGGGTAAATCCGCGGGGCGCTGCTAGTATTTTTATGTAAAAATTACGTGTCACATTGTTTGAACGCGATGGACTCCTAAACTACTGAACCGATTTTAAATTTGATTTGCACACCGTGTGCAATTTGATCCAACTTGAAAGGTAAGATAGCTTATATCTCAATTTATAGTGATTAGGGTGGTCCACCCCTTAATTTTTATATTAATATATTCATCATCCATCCGGCTTCATACATCCACCCATCCACCCCAAAATCTTATTTTCAAGTAAAGTAAATCTACTAACATATTAGTTACACCATTTATAATTCAAAATCGGCCGGACCGATTTTAATGATTTTTTTTTCATATTACTTATTTCAATCAGGAATAGGATAATAGGTAAAAAAATCCCGAGATTCCCACGGGAACATGTGCGTTGCGGGCGAAACCGCACGATACAGTTAAACTACAAATATACAAAAGTATCAGGAGAACATACAAGTGCAGGAGTCTGTCGACCCCGTGACTCAACGTTGCAAAGAATACCCTGACACAAAGGGCTGTTCGACTTTGTTCACTGAGAGGGGATGACTAAGCTAACCGATAATATACAATGACGTCATAAAAAAGACATTTTACGTCTTTGTCAATGTATGTTCGACTAGCAGCGTCCCGCGGCTTTGCCCGCGTTGTACCCGTTCCCGTGGGAATTTCGGGATGAAAAATAGCCTTTAACCTTCCCGTTGAATGCAGCTATCTATTACAAAAAGAATTATTCAAATCGGACTGATAATTCCTGAGATTACCTTGAACATACAAACAAACAAACTTACAAATTTTACCTCTTTATAATCTTCTTATATATAAAATTCTCGTGTCACATTGTTCGTTCGCGTACTCCTCCGAAACGGCTTGACCGATTCTCATGAAATTTTGTGAGCATATTGAGTAGGTCTGAGAATCGGCCAACATCTATTTTTCATCCCGAAATTCCCGCGGGAACGGGTACTGTGGTTGAACTCCTCTGAAACGGCTCGACCGATTCTCATGAAATTTTGTGTGCATATCGGGTAGGTCTGAGAATCGGACAATATCTATTTTTCATCCCGAAATTCCCGCGGGAACGGGTACAACGCGGGTGAAACCGCGGGGCGCAGCTAGTATTAGTATAGATGTAGTTTAATGTTGCCTGTCACGGTATCGCGTATTCATTAAAACGGAGCGGAGCTGAGCTGTGCAGAGCTCAACCAATCACAACGGATTGAAACTGTCGAACAACTCATTGACATTGTCAAAATGTTTTCGTAATGCGTTAAAGTAAGTTATAGTGGACAACCCTGGTGTCGGAGTTTTTCGACCGCCTAAAGGCCTCCGACTTTGGTTTATCGATTGAAACAACCGGGACCGACAATTTAACGTGCCTGCGTTAACGTGCGTAAAGCATATTTTGACTAAACGATGTTAGTTCATTGCGATTGTTAAGCAACGTGCAGCTCGACCCCTTCTTGGATTGGTGGCAAATAGTGGCATTTCTATCTGAGCGTTACCGTGCTGCGGAGGGCACGTGAAATTGTTTCAATTGTTAGATCATGTCGTCACCTTTAGGCGGTCAAAAAACTCCTCTGAGGATGTACTGACCTGCCTTTGACGCTGGAGGCGCGGGAGTGCCTCACCGAGGAGTCTCGACTCTCCCTCTGGGCCTCGCGCAGGAGTCTGATGTATTCATTCTCGACGGCTGCCAGGCCTCCGCCGGAGTTCAGTTCGACCCATGATTCTGGAACAATACCATAGGAATTCTTAAGACAAAGCTAATTTCACGCGCATATTTTTACTTCCTGGAGGTTTTAGTAAAAAGGGACCTCACAGGTACCCCAATTTTACGTAATAAGACGATTCTGAAAAAAAGTGTGCCAGCCATTTTTAACGAATTCACGCAAAAACTACTCAACGGATTTGGATGAAACTTTACAGTAATATAGGTAAGTACATCAGAATAACACATGGGATACATTTTATCCCGAAATTCCCGCACAGTCCAACACACAGAAAATGAATCTACGCGCACGTGATCCGTGACAGTGTGGTAATCGCCTAGTAAAATCGTGATGTTTTTTCAAAAACCTATAAAATAAAACCATGACAAGCCACAGTTATAAACAATAGCACATTGTAATGAACGGATGTGGCTGTACCATAAAAACCAGCAGATTTTTATGAAATTCAACCACTACATAGTATAAAATAAAGTCGTCTCTTTTTCGTGTCTGTCTGTTTGTCTGTCTGTATGCTTAAATCTTTAAAATTACGCAACGGATTTTGATGCGGTTTTTTGTAATAGGTAGAGTGATTCAAGAGGAAGGTTTTTATGTAAAAAAATTCCCGAAATTCCCACGGGAACGGGCACAACGCGGGTAAAACCGCGGGGCGCTGCTAGTTATACTAATAAAGTAAAGTTTCTAACTTTGTTTGTTTGTAAGGGCTCATCTCAGAAACTACTAATCCGATTTTAATAATTCTTTTTGTAATGGATAGCCACATTCAACGGGATAATTATAAGCTACTAGCCGCGCCCCGCGGTGTAACCCGCGTTGTATCGGTTCCCGCGGGAATTTCGGGATAAAATGTATCCCATGTTTTATTCTGAAGTTTAACCTATATTACAGTAAAGTTTCATCCTAATCCGTTCAGTAGTTTTTGCGTGAAAGAGCAACAAACATACATCCATCCTTACATACATCCATCCTCACAAACTTTCGCATTTATAATATTTGTAGAATTTTTCATCCCGAAATTCCCACGGGAACGGGAACAACGCGGGTAAAACCGCAGGGCGCTTCTAGTCTATTTAAAATTTCAGTATATATAGATGATAGTTATCCCGAAATTCCCAAGAAAAAGGGGTAAAAATGGGAAAATATGCAACACACTGCTAGTTAAAATAATAAAATAATACACTTACTCAAGAATGTAAAGACAATTAAACGCATGCCGCTATAAATACTTATTTATGTACAATTTATTCACAATACTATAAAGAGTGTCTGACATTCATCGAAAGGTCAAGGGAAGTGGAGTGGTAGTGTTGTATGCACTAGCTATGTACTACGACTTCATTTTTAGGGTTCCGTACCCAAAGGGTAAAAACGGGACCCAATTACTGAGACTTCTCTGTCCGTCCGTCCGTCCAACTGTCACCAGGCTGTATCTCAAGAACGGTGATAGCTAGACAGTTGAAATTTTCAAGGGTAAAAACGGGATCCTATTACTGAGACTTCGCTGTCCGTCCGTCTGTCACCAGGCTGTATCTCAAGAACGGTGATAGCTAGACAGTTCAAATTTTCACAGATGATGTATTTCTGTTGCCGCTATAACAACAAATACGAAACGGTAAAAAAAATCACGCTTGTTGTATGGGAGCCTTCCTTGAATATATTTTTTATTTTATTTTTAGTATTTGTTGTTATAGCGGCAATAGAAAAACAGCATCTGTGAAAATTTCAACTGTCTGGCTATCAGCGTTCTTGAGATTCAGCCTGGTGACAGTTGGACAGACGGACGGACAGCGAAGTCTCAGTAATAGGGTCCCGTTTTTACCCTTTGGGTACGGAACCCTAAAAACCAAGTAAAACAACACAATTTTGTTTTAAATCAACTACTTAGGGCTCACCTTGAGCCTATTCATAAGGGACCAATAAGAAATAAACCAATTTCGAACAAAGGAATAATATAATCAGTCATTTTGCAATACAGTCAATGATACAACCTTTGTCATTTGCACTCATAAATATACATTTTTTTAAACATGCACAACAAAACTTCATCCCTTTTTGAAATCGGCCGTTAAAATTGAACCAAATGTAGACATGTTATCAACTAGGCAGGCCGTATCAAACCCACGCAACAAATCCATTATTAATTAGAATCCTACACGCATACACCTACCTATTTCCTCCTCACCCAACGACAAAATCTTTGTAGATTCCATCATTTTGACGCACAAAACACTTCACTGCACAAACACAGAAAAAAAACTCAAAACAAAATCACAAAACAACCACTGCAAGTATTTTTAAACAATTAAAAACTCGGGAGCGAGCCCGGCGCGTGCTTCCGCGCCGAGAGTACGATCGTAACTGATTCAAAATTCAAATATAGAACGCGAGTAAACAAACCGGTGGCGTGTTCAGTTGCGTGGGCGCAGTTGTTTACAATATTAACACACAGAGACAATGAGATGAGCAAATGCGATTGCACTTATATCGCTTTTATAGTAGTTATTTCATTTTAATTGCGTATCAGATGCATTGTAACAGTTATTAAAGACGTTGACATGATGTCCTAATGTTGGTTCCGTTGCAGCTGTCGGAATTTTCCAATAGAAAGTAGCATAATTATGTATGTGTTAATCTAGATATTCTAGGTACTGACCAAATAAACACTATATAAGCTAACCAAAATAATATTAAATCATCCAATAGCAATATCAATAGCATCTTACTTACATGTTTATAAATTATCTTTAGTATTTATTACATAGTCTAATATAGTAATGCATATAATATAATAGCCACATTAAAGAAGAAGGTAATTGGCTAATTTTTATCCCGAAATTCCCACAGGAATCGGGTACAATACGGACCAAACCGCGTAGTATATACCATGCCTAAAATCTTTGAAAAAACACAACCGAAATCCTTTGAAAAATTAAACATATTAAATAGCAATTCCATCTCCCTCACACACAATATCCTGAAATGCGTGCCAAATCGCCCAAACACATGTTTTGAAAATAAGGTGGTTGACTTAATGTACCAGGGCACAATAAACACAAGGAGATATTCAAAACATACAGGAAGAAAATCCTTTTGTTTGACAATAAAACTAAAAATACCTTTCCTTTATTAAAGCATCGTATATTTTACGTAAAACCGCTTGTTTTTACATTAAAATCATTTAATTTACAATGTTTTGGTGTTAATAATTATATCATTGGTACCAGGAGAGCATAACAATTGGGATGGCAGAAATAAATTGTGTTCCAATCTCGATAACTTTCGTTCAGAAGTACCAGGCAAGTATGAACACAAAGAGTCAATTATATATTACTCAAGAACAATTTTCTAGAAATCCGAGTCGATTAATCACTTTGTGAACTAGGCACTTAACGTATTATAATATAATGTATGTTATTACTTATTACTTGAAAGGTCAATATATGATAATGATAATATAACTACACTAGTCGCGCGCGCCCCGCGGTTTCACCCACGTTGAACCCGTTCCCGTGGGAATTTCGGGATAAAATGTATCCCATGTGTTATTGTGATGTATAAACTGTATTGCTGTAAAGTTTCATTCAAATCCGTTTAGTAGTTTTTGCGAGAAAGAGCAACAAATATACATCCATACATACATCCATCCTCACAAACTTTCGCATTTATAATATTAGTAGGATAGTATAAAACAAAGTCGCTTTCCGCTATCTGTCCCTATGTATGCTTAGATCTTTAAAACTACGCAACGGATTTTGACGCGGTTTTTTAAATAGATAGAATGATTCAAGGGGAAGGTTTATGTGCATAAAAATTCCCGCAATACCCACGGGAACTGGCACACGCGGGTAAAACCGCGGGGCGCTGTTAGTTAAACTATAAACGGATTTTCCGCGTATTTTCCAAAGCAGTATAATCTCTTACAAAATATCCCCGAACGTAAAAAGAGAACAGATTTTACTACATACTAGCCGCGCCTCGCGGTGTTACCCGCTTTATGACCGTTCACACGGGAATTTCGGGATAAAATATACCCCATGTGTTATTCTGATGTATAACCTATATTCCTGTGAAGTTTCATACAAATCCGTCCAATAGTTTTTTCGTGAAAGAGTAACAAACATGCAGACATACATCCATCCATCCTCACAAACTTTCACTTTTATATAGGACTTCATAGCTAAGAACACTCCCCAAGTAAGCACTTTTCAAAAAACAACAACCACATTAAAATCGGTCCATTCGTTTCGGAGCTAGGATACAACAGACACCTATAACACCCCTATTTCTACGTTGGGGGTTAAAAACCAAAAAAATTACAAACAAGTCCAAGTTTCAACCCCCCCGTTCAAGAAAAAGTACCAGGAGACCATAACAAAGTAAAAGTATAAACAAAGTCGAAGAACTCGGGTCATAAACTTCAAATAATAACGCAAGGTGTCTGTGTGCGCGTGGTCACGTAGCAGATAATGGCTTCTAATGTTTATTATTATTATGCCGTAGTTTCACTAAGCGATAGCTCATTGTATTGATAAAAGTAAAGTATCAGCCTGTAATGTCCCACTGCTGGTCAAAGGCTCTCATCTTACTGAAGATATCAGTACAGTGAGGAGAATCCTATTGTTGATTAAAAATCCGTTCAGTTTTAATGAAGCATGAAAATCTTTGAATTTGGAGATTATTGAGTAGCTTTTGTATCTGTCTCCTTTCTTAGTAAATCCGAGTAGGAGCTTACCGGCGCTTGACAGCGCTGGTAACCCACGAAGGAAAATATATGAACGCGCGCCGATAAGCATACTGAACGGTGCCGACACGTTCCGACAAGCTTCAACACGCGCTGGTCAGCACTGGGCCACAGAATAATAACTACTACTGGGCGCTGCCATTTAAAATTCTCAGAAAACCATTTCTAACAAAACCAAATCATCGTCCGATGAGTCTGACATTTTGCTTGGTCTGCTTTAACCTGCTTCCTTTGTGTAGAACGGACCAGCGCTGTCAAGCGCCGGTAAGCGCTTATAAGTTTCCAGCTTTTTTTCTGTATACGGCCTAAGAGTGGAGCTGCACGTTTCATTGCAATGCAATAGTTCAGTCGGGGTAGACATAAAACTAGTCTGAAATAGAAAAAAATCCGGGGAGCGATTTTTTTTTTAAACGTCGGGGGGGGGGGGATGGTTGGGAGTATAAATCTCGATTTTCGAACTAATCCCGGTAGAGGGTTCGCCGCCATCTTGATTTAAAGTTCAATTTTTTCGTTTTTCTGAAATAACTCGTTAATTTTCAACTTTAGAGCAAAAATGGTTACCCAAAGTTGTTGGAAATTTAATTTTCCACAAGTTTGGCCATTATCATTTTTACGCTAGGATCAATATTTTCAGAGTTATACTACCAAGTTTATCGAAAAAATCGTCAATAAAACTCCGACAGATACATACCTGAAGGACCCTTCCCAGGTACAGCTACATAATATATGTACTTTTTTTGGATACTTTAATGGATAGCCACATTTAACGGGAAGGTTATTGCATCCCGATATTCCTTCGGGAACAGGCACAACGCGGGCAAACCGCGGGGAGCTGCTAGTGTCGGTAATTAAGTTCAAAACTGCAACACCTTCCTTTGATCCACAACCCAAAGTACCAGGCGAACATAAGCAACCCAGAGCCTTTAACCCACAATTCAAAAAGTGAATGCCCTACTTCTAAACCTTTCAAGGTCGCAAGACTTTCGCTCCGTATCTTCAAAACCTGCACACGGATCTACCTCCTAACGCTCAGTAAATAAGGCTGAGAATTCCTTGCACAATTTTCTGGAAGATGGCCAGAATTTCCATGCATGGACTTGCTCACACGTGTATGACAGATTGACGTCATAATATTGAAATATAGATTACTAGCTGCGCCCAGCGGTGTTACCCGCGTTGTACTTGTTCCCGCAGGAATTTTGGTATAAAATGTATCCCATATGTTATTCTGATGTATAACCTACATTACTGTAAAGTTTCATCAAAATCCGTTCAGTAGTTTTTGCGTGAAAGAGCAACAAACATACATCCATACATCCATACATAGGTACATCCATCCTCACAATATTTCGCATTTATAATATACTAGCCGCGCCCCGCGGTGTTACCCGCTTTGTTCCCGTTCCCGCGGGAATTTCGGGATAAAATATATCCCATGTGTTATTCTGATGTATAACCTACATTACTGTAGAGTTTCATCCAAATCCGTTCAGTAGTTTTTGCGTGAAAGAGTAACAAACATCCATACATCCATACATCCATACATCCATACATACAAACTTTCGCATTTATAATATTAGTAGGATATTCGAAGAAGTGACCTCAGCATGGCGTGATCATTTATCATTATTTTAGTACGACTCGGCGGTCTAGTGGTATGTGCACTCGCCTGCCAAGACTGAGGTCCCGGGTTCAATTCACAGGTCGAGCGAAAACATATTTCCTACTTTTGAAACATGGCTCGGGTTTGAGATCACCAACCGCATTTGGCAAGCGTGGTGATTATGCCTAATCCTCCTCACTGTACTGACATCTTCAGTGAGATGAGAGGCCTTTGCCCAGCAGTGGGACATTACAGGCTAATACTTTACTTTACTTTGTACAAGGAATGTATCGGGAAGAGAACCTCCCCTTTTGATACGGATTCATTTTGAGTAGGTTAATCCTACTTCCTATCCTACTAATATTATAAATGCGAAAGTTTATGAGGATGGATGTATGTATGTTTGTTAAGGTGGCCATATACGCTACGAGAAATCGCTGCGATCAGACTGTACAGTTCGAACGGTACCGATAAATCGCTACATATACATCTTATATATAAAATTCTCGTGTCACAGTGTTCGTTCGCGTACTCCTCCGAAACGGCTCGACCGATTCTCATGAAATTTTGTGAGCATATTGAGTAGGTCTGAGAATCGGCCAACATCTATTTTTCATCCCGAAATTCCCGCGGGAACGGGTACCGTGGTTGAACTCCTCTGAAACGGCTCGACGGATTCTCATGAAATTTTGTGTGCATATCGGGTAGGTCTGAGAATCCGACAACATCTATTTTTCATCCCGAAATTCCCGCGGGAACGGGTACAACGCGAGTGAAACCGCGGGGCGCAGCTAGTCTTATATATAAAATTCTCGTGTCACAGTGTTCGTTCCCGTACTCCTCCGAAACGGCTTGACCGATTCTCATGAAATTTTGTGAGCATATTGAGTAGGTCTGAGAATCGGCCAACATCTATTTTTCATCCCGAAATTCCCGCGGGAACGGGTACCGTGGTTGAACTCCTCTGAAACGGCTCGACCGATTCTCATTAAATTTTGTGTGCATATCGGGTAGGTCTGAGAATCGGACAACATCTATTTTTCATTCCGAAATTCCCGCGGGAACGGGTACAACGCGGGTGAAACCGCGGGGCGCAGCTAGTATGTTATAAAACTATACAGTTTCGTCCGATTTTTGCTTGTATGCCATTTACGATAAATTGTACCGTTCGAACTGTACAGTCTGATCGTTGCGATTTCTCGTAGCGTATATGGCCACTTACTCTTTCAAGAAAAAACTACTGAACGGATTTGGATGAAACTTTACAGTAATATAGGTTATAAAACGAGTAGAAAATCTTCTCTTCAGTAATATGCTTGCCGGGTAGTGCAGTATGCATCTGAATTTCATAGATTATTTGAAAACAAATTAGATTCTTTGAAAACAGCCTCGGTGGTCTTGTGGTTTGAGTGCCCGGCTCACGATCCGGAGGTTCCGGGTTCGATTCCCGGTGAGGATATCTCAACACAAAAAAATATTGGTGAGTCTGGCATCAGTTTGCTTAGGGCATTGCGGGCTGAATCACCTGATTGCCCGAAAAGTAAGATGATTCCGTGCTTCGGAGGGCACGTTAAACCGTCGGTCCCGGTTACTTTCTACGGATAGTAGTCGTTACATGAGCCATGTCAGAGGCCTTTGGCGGCTCTATAACTCTGACACCAGGATTGGTCAGGTTGATCATCCACTCGATGAAGAAGTTTGAAACCACTGCAGTTTGCAGCTGTCGCATGCAGCCTACGTTTTTGACTGCTCGTGGCGTAATAAGCGATGTTAGCTCATTGCGATTGTTAAGCAACGTGCGGCTCGGTACCAACTGGGATGGGTGGCCAATAGTGGCATTTCTGAGCGCTACTGTGCTTTGGAGGGCACGTAAAATTTTCGGTCTTGTTGACCACGTTGGAGGTCATTTGGCGGTCTAATAACTCGGATACAATTGTTACCCACTAACTCACTCACACTAACTAACCAAATAGAGTTTCTCTATTGTTATGTTCTCCTAGTACTTCGACACTCAAATCTGCATGCATCTCTAACGTGAATTCTATTGAATAACAACTGAATCATAAAATTAGATTCAGCTTAACGTCACAGAAAAAGATTCATAAATTGATATTGACAACTTCCTCCTTTTTCATGTCGGGTAAAAATTGTTGCATTGAATGCGTACTAAAGTAGGTAATGCTGTCTACGAATCTATAGTAATCACTACATAGTATAAAATAAAGTCGTCTCTGTTTCGTGTCTGTTTGTCTGTATGCTTAAATCTTTAAAATTACGCAACGGATTTTGATGCGGTTTTTTGTAATAGGTAGAGTGATTCAAGAGGAAGGTTTTTATGTAAAAAAATTCCCGAAATTCCCACGGGAACGGGCACAACGCGGGTAAAACCGCGGGGCGCTGCTAGTTTAATATAATAAAGCCGAAGAGTTTGTTTGTTTCAACGCGCAAATCTCAGAAACTGCGACCCGATTCGAATAATTCTTTTTGCAATAGATAGCCAAATTCAAGAGGAAGGTTATGATGTACTTTTCATCCCAATATTCCCACAGGAAAGGGCACGATGCGGATAAAACCGCGGGGCGCTACTTGTCAATTACCTACGCATACATTTCAATGCTACAGAGATACAACATGTATTCACCTTGTAAGTTCACCGAACGACCGTGAACGCAAAATATACAACAAAGAGGAATACAAAATCATTGAGCATCGGATTTTAACCGCAATTTTTTTTCCTGAAGAAAATCACTACATAGTATAAAATAAAGTCGTCTCTTTTTCGTGTCTGTCTGTTTGTCTGTCTGTATGCTTAAATCTTTAAAATTACGCAACGGATTTTGATGCGGTTTTTTGTAATAGGTAGAGTGATTCAAGAGGAAGGTTTTTATGTAAAAAAATCCCCGAAATTCCCACGGGAACGGGCACAACGCGGGTAAAACCGCGGGGCGCTGCTAGTACTGGATAAGCGTGCGTTTCTCATTGAAGCGGAGCGGAGCTGTGCGAAGCTCAATCGACCAATCGCAACGCATTTATATTGTCACTAGCAGCGCCCTGCGGTTTTACCCGCGTTGTACCCGTTTCCGTGGGAATTTTGAGGTAAAAAATAGCCTATAACCTTCCCGTTTAATGTGGCTATCTAATACAAAAATAATTATTCAAATCGGAGTGATAATTCCTGAGATTACCTAGAACATACAAACAAACAAACAAACATATGTACTTTCAAATTTTACCTCTTTATAATATTAGTAAAGAAATAAAAAACCATTGACATTATGAAAATCTTTTCGTAATGCGTTGTGATTGGTCAATAAGGCGTGGTGTGACACACACACACACACACACACACACACACACACACACACACACACACACACACACACACACACACACACACACACACACACACACACACACACACACACACACACACACACACACACACACACACACACACACACAGCTCTCGGGTCCAGCTGAATATCAGCGCTGTAGCTCCGGCTGCAGCATTACGCTGAGCTGGTTTAATTTGTACTTTTGTTTGTCCTATTTCTGTTGTGCTTTTTTTAACCAAATAAATTTTATTTCATTTCATTTCATTTACACACACACACACACACACACACACACACACACACACACACACACACGCGCGCGCGCGCGCATGCACATTTTGTCCGGGTGTATTTATTATTACTATTTTTATTACATGCCAACTAGAATAGAATAGAAAACATTTATTCAGACGAATCACACAACAAGAAAAGAAAAAACAAAACAAAGACAAAAAGACAAACTAAATAAAACCGTTTCTTATACTTCTATCAATTGACCGATTGCTCAAAATAGAGCAAATATGAAGTCATCCTCAAAATTGAACTCATCGTTAAATGAACAGCCAATTGTAACAATCATAGAGATGGGCGTCTCAATTCACTGACTGCACTAATTTCCATACCTACATCCTAACTTATATCATACTAGGCGCGCCCCGCGGTGTCACCCGCGTTGTACCCGTTCCCGCAAGAATTGAAGGATAAAATGTATCCCATGTGTTATTCTGATGTATATCCTATATTACTGTAAAGTTTCATCCAAATCCGTCCAGTAGTGTTACATCCTAATCTTTGGCATCACTACATAGTATAAAACAAAGTCACTTTCCGCTGTCTGTCCCTATGTATGCTTAGATCTTTATAACTACGAAACGGATTTTGACGCGGTTTTTTTAATATATAGAAGGTTTATATAAATTTATAAAAATTCCCGAAATTCCCACAGGAACGGGCACAACGCGGTTAAAACCGCGTAGTGAAGCAAGAAATCTACTATTTTATACCGAATTTCCCACTGTAACTGTTCTACTTAAAATTATTTTGCGTTTCAAAGTACCAGGATCACATAACACTGTTAGAGCTAACACATTCTACTTCTGACCTTGCTCGTACCCGAAGCATTGTCCTATATAAGATAACCTTGGCTGACCAATCGATTAGCCAAGTGCATTAACTATTATTCATATAGTTTAAAGTTCATATTATTATGACTTAAATCTATACAAAGATGTCTGTAAGTCGGTAGGCGCTGGACCAATTTTGATGTAATTTGCCATTGACATAGAATGTATAATACTTCCTTATGTATACTAATCTTTCTACACATATTACTATATCCATACTAGCTGCGCCCCGCGGTTTCACCCGCGTTGTACCCGTTCCCGCGGGAATTTCGGGATGAAAAATAGATGTTGGCCGATTCTCAGACCTACTCAATATGCTCACAAAATTTCATGAGAATCGGTCAAGCCGTTTCGGAGGAGTACGGGAACGAACACTGTGACACGAGAATTTTATATATAAGAAGATAACAAAGCTGAAGATTTTGGTTTTTTGTTTGTTTGAACGCGTTGATTTCTTAAACTACCAATCAGATTTGAATAATTCTTTTTGTAATGGATAGCCACATTCAACGGTAAGGTTATAGGAGCGGGCATAACGCGGGTAAACCCGCACGACGCTGCTAGTAGTAATAAAAATTCATTTTTTGTTTGTTTGGTCGTGCTAATCTCAGGAACTACCTGTCCGATTTGAATAATTCTTTTTGTAACGGATAGCCACATTCAACGGTAAGGTTATAGGCTATTTTTCATCCCGAAATTCTGCCGAAAACGGGAACAACGCGGGTAAAACCGCGAGGCTCTCCTAGTTCCGAACAATGTAATGACAGATGTATGAAGACTCAATTTTATCTCTGGGTACAGAGGATGTCACTGATTACATATGTACTCTCATACCGACGGAGTACTGACCGCTACTTATACTATAAACAATTTATATTTATACAAAGTTTATTTATACACCTTGTTATACTAGCAGCGCTCCGCGGTTTGCCCCGCGTTGTGCTGTTCCCGTGGGAATTTCGGGTATTTTTATACATATAAACCTTCCTCTTGAATAAAAAAAACCGCGTCGAAATCCGTGCAGTAGTATTTGAGTTTATCGCGAATCGGATAATCCGAAATAATTTAATATCCGTATCCGAATCCGTGTCCGGTATAATAATCATTCCTATATCCGTATCCAATCCATATCCAAAAGACACGTGTATGAAATAAAGGCCATCTTCGATAAGAATTCTGATAACATTATCTAGGTAGGCATAATGGATTAACTCGGTTTGGAGTACCGCGCAATTTTTTTATTACGTTTAACTTTTTGATTGAATAATCGCGAAAATAATCGAAAAAATAAATACACGTGATATATTTTACACCCCCTTGCGATATTTCGTGATTTTTTATAGACCCTCACCCCTTTCGAGCCTTATTTTGGACAGCCCCTAATCACCTTTTTTTGGCCATGGTTAACAAGAACCAGGAAAACATAAAATTGTTTTACATTGAAAGTACCAGGCGATCATAACTGCACAAGAGTTTCTAAGGACTAATCTGAACAAAGACACAAAAGCTATTGTCCTATTCTCGATATTATAAGTAGATACATATTTACCTAAAATATAAATTAACTAGCGACTCCCTGCGGTTTAACCCGCCTTGTGGCAATTACCGTGGGAATTTCGGAAATGTTTATACATACAAACCTTCCTCGTGAATCGCTCTATCTATTTTTAAAACCGCGTAAAAATAGGTTGCGTAGTTTTAAGATCTAAGCATACATAGGGACAGATAGCGGAAAGCGACTTTGTTTTATACTATGTAGTGAAGTATAGACTGTTCTAGTTAATTAGGCATGTATGTGTACATAGCCACCTATGTCAAGGTGACAAAACACAGTTGACACAATAACCTAATGTATATTTAAAATTATTCGGTTTTTGGTTCCTTATCGCCAATTGGTCGCGATCTTCAAATTGGATAAAATATTTAACCCTGGTATAGGAGTTTTTAGACCGCTTAAAGGTGACGACATGGTCTGACGATGAAACAACCGGGACCGAAAATTTAACGTGCCCTTCAAGCACGGTAGCGCTCAGATAGAAATGCCACTATCGGCCACTGTTTAACAATAACAAACAAACAAAACTATTATTCAACAAATAATAGTTCGTGATACAAAATAAAGTACATACCAGGCTATCATAGATGACAAGAGTGTCTGTTTACAAACACTGAAACCTAACACGCAAATAACTTTCAAAACATGTTTTTGTTCTGAGACGCGTCAGTCAGTCGAGCGATTGTGCAAAAATGTAGCGTATTTTTTCAAGGTTAAATGACTAAATGGGCGTTCATTTTATTTTGCGCAGATGTATTTACAAAGAAATCCAAACTGATTGATTGGCGAAGTAATTTGATCTAAATCTGTGTAAATAAGACTGATATTTTGTTCACTCACCGCGTACATAAATATTTGAAGATAATTTCGGACAAAGAAACGCAGACTCAAGATTTTAAAGTACCAGGCAAACATGAACAAATAGGATGTTCTACTAATAAATAAGTTAGCGCAAACTTCAAGAGCCACCCCACCCACCCCTTTCTTTCAAGCAAAAATGAAACCTAAAATCTCAGCAAAATGCATCCTAAGTACCAGGCTAACATGAAAAGAGAAGAGATATTTAGGTATGAGAGAGGTCGGCGACCTTTGGCGGTCAGACGTCTAGTCAACACATTCAACCTCTACAGGGGGTGAGAGACCTTGAAATTCGTTTCAATTTCTACCAGGGCATCATAAAATAACAGAGATTGGGAACATGTAATACAAATTGTATTAGCATAACTTTGTCATGTGACTTTGATTAATCGTTTTTAATTTTATCTTCACAAAAAATCTGTTGAAATTATTTTCTAGGCGATAGCAATGAGGTTTCAAAAATATTTTATCCATACTTTGAAAGTATTATCTAAATTTCAATAAAATTTCAAATCACTATCCTACTTCCTACTAATATTATAAATGCGAAAGTTTGTGAGGATGAATGTATGTATGTAGTAAAAACTACTGTAATGTAGATTATGCATCAGAATAACTTATGGGATACATTTTATTCCGAAATTCCTGCAGGAACAAGTACAACGCGGGTAACACCGCGGGGCGCGGCTATTATATTATAAAACAAAGCCCCCGGCCGCGTCTGTCTGTCTGTCTGTTCGCGATAAACTCAAATACTATTATCAAATACATCCATGCATAATAAAAGAATGAATAGGAAATCCATTAATTATACCATCTATACTATAGGAAAAACGGTAATAATACACAAAAAAACTGTTCGATATTACCCTATGTTTCGCACAAAAGTACCAGGATAACATGTTTCAATGAAGGTTGATTGAATTGATTTTGTAAACAAAAGATGTTTGGGGTCATTGCCCTTGTATCGGTACATGTACTGTACATTTATCTGCTTGTCTGTCTGTTATTAAACCGTTGTCTTTAGATATTTATATGTATCCTCTCAATTTATTACGAACATATTTTATAGAAAACTAGCAGCGCCCCGCGGTTTTACCCGCGTTGTGCCCGTTTCCGTGGGAATTTTTATGCATATAAACCTTCCTCTTGAATCACTCTAATTATTTGAAAAAACCGCGTCAAAATCTGTGCAGTAATATTTGAGTTTATCGCGGACAGACAGACAGGTAGACGCGGCCGGGGACTTTGTTTTATAATATGTAGTGATATACGATACGAACCATTGTACTAATATAAATAAAAATATAGTAACTTTATATCTTCGAGTGTGTAATTAAATCGACATTCCAAGGCCCTATTTCGCGTTTGTATATTTTACTAGCAGCGCCCCGCGGTTTTACCCGCGTTGTGCCCGTTTCCGTGGGAATTTCGGGAATGTTTATACATATAAACCTTCCTCTTGAATCACTCTTTCTATTTTAAAAAACCGCGTCAAATCCGTTGCGTAGTTTCAAAGAGCTAAGCATACATAGGGACAGACAGCGGAAAGCGACTTTGTTTTAAACTATGTAGTGTAGTTATAATTTGTTTAAACGGGAACTTACGTACGACGGAGGCTACTGTTGAGAGTTCTACTGATGCGCTTCACCCACCTCCTGATGAAGGTCACCGGACGTGACCGAAACGTGTTGAGGGACACTCAACAGTAGCCTCCGTCGTTCGTAAGTTCCCGTTTGAACAAATAATAATGACATTAACGTACGTTTCAATTTATAGTAAAATCCTCCGAGGTCTTATGGCTTGAGCGCCAGGCTCACGATCCGGAGGTACCGGGTTCGATTCCCGGTGGGGATATCTCACAAAAATCACTTTGTGAGACTGCCCTCAGTTTGGTTAGGGCATTGCAGGCTGAATCACCTGATTGCCCGAAAAGTAAGATGATTCCGTGCTTCGGAGGGCACGCATCGGTCCCAGTTACTTTCTACGGATAGTAGTCGTAACATGAGCCATGTCAGAGGCCTTCGGCGGGTCAATAACTCTGACACCAGGATTGGTCAGGTTGACCATCCACTCGACGAAGAATAGTCAAATATGTAGTGTAGTATTGAAAGATAGTTTGATTGCTCTATTTTTGCGTAGTCCTTCGGATTTCTTGATCCCAGCTAATGACCGTTACACTTGGGTATCAGCCAAATTGGCACGTAAGTCCTACTAATATTATAAATGCGAAAATTTGTGAGGATGGATGTATGTATGTTACTCTTTCACGCAACAAATACTGAACGGATTTGAATGAAACTTTACAGTAATACAGGTTATATATCAGAATAACAGATGGGATACATTTTATCCCGAAATTTACCTTTTATTCAATCAACTCAAATCTTCTAACTACAAGAATTACAAGTAGAAGTTTTATATTATGTTAGTTGCTGTTACTGTTTATACGGAACCCTTCATGGGCGAGTCTCACTCGCACTTGGCCGTTTTTTAAATAGATAGAGTAATTCAAGAGGAAGGTTTATATGTATAAAAATTCCCGAAATTCCCACGGGAACGGGCACAATGCGGGTAAAACTGCGAGACTCTGCTAGTTATGCATATTATGGTAGTACGAGTATAACTGCCGTGCAGAGTAGTAAAATTATTTGAAATGTCATTTATTTTATGTTTTTATTTATCATCTTCTTCTTCATCGAGTGGATGGTCAACCTGACTAATCCTGGTGTCAGAGTTAATGAGTTTTTTTAGCTTTTTAATTAAATAAATTAAAAATACCATAAAATTATTTAACTCATTTAATTAATGTCTCTGTGTCAGTCAGATATAGCTGCATTTTGTACTCCTTTCGACCAAAGTACCTACCAGGGTAACATAACTTAATCGGAGATCGAACGAGAGGCCTGTGAAAATGTGAACGTTCTATTATCATGCGGAAACAAAACTAGTGAATACGGACGATAACCTAACGCGATAATTTATAACCTTGCACGTAGCTTTTATCGCAAAACACACAATTTCATATGGTACAATATACATAAGCCCAATTATGTGTATTTTTCTCTTTACTGCTTTGCGCCCGTTCCTGTGGTAAAGTCGAAATGAAAAATCTGACTAATACCTATTATTAATGCGAAAATTTGTGAGTATGGATGTATCATGTATGTATGTTTGTTACTCTTACGCAAAAACTATCGAAAGGATGTGGATGAAACTTTACAGTAATATAGGTTACTAGCAGCGCCCCGCGGTTTTATCCGCGTTGTGCCCGTTCCCGAGGGAATTTCGGGAATTTTTTTACATAAAAACCTTCCTCTTGAATCACTCTACCTATTACAAAAAGTCCCGGGTTCAATTCCTGGGTCGAGCGAAAACATGGCTCGAGTTTGAGATCACCAACCCACATTTGGCAAGCGTGGTGATTATGCCTAATCCTCCTCACTGTACTGATAACTTCAGTGAGATGAGAGGCCTTTGCCCAGTAGTGGGACATTACAGGCTAATACTTTTTTCTTTTTCTTTTTTATATTCCTATTATTTTTACAAAGATATATTTTTTTCTAAATTAAGTAATTGAAGAATTTGTTACATTATCTTTAACCAATTCCAATAATACTATATTTTATTATTATAATAAAACAATTTTACCAATAAATAAAATAGGACCTCAATTTTAGAATGTGCCTACATTTATTGACAATTAATTTACAAGGACATCTGCAACAGGAAACAAGTCGTACCTACCAACTTGATCATCCCACCACATTTTTATCAAAATTGGCTCAGTAATACTTTTATATCAATTCCATATTCATTGCACAAGAAAATGATATGAATTATGTGTTTACAAACACAGAATGTAAACAAAATGTCGACTGATCGATAGGCAAAATACCAGGCTCACATAAAAGTATAGGAGATTCAAGTCTCCACAGGTATAACTCGGCCATTTTACATTACACGTTGCACGCATGCATTACGCACTATCAATCGTACGATACAAATTGGTAGGCTTATAATAAGAATCACGTAGGCCACGATACGAGATTTATGAGACGCAAAATAGATTTTATAACGCATTTACATTGCTAGACTTATTGATAAATAGATAGATATTTTTGTTACGTATGTTATGTACTGCGCAGTTTGAACACATTTCTTCATAAGAGTAGCGCTTCCTTAGTAGAAACGGGTTAGACGGGTTTCGTTCGTCACAGACAAAGCACTATGTTGTTGTTTTGAAAGCTATGTTTACTTACCACTTAGATCTTCAATGGTGTTCAATTTTCGAGTCGTCATCTTGTTTTATTACAAACACTGCACTCAGAAGAGTCAATAATGATATTTTCTTCACTTGTTTATTTAGTTTTAGCTTGTAATTACACGTATTTTTAGATAAATATGTGTACAACACAACCAGCCTCGATCGCCTTTGTTTTCTTTTTGATTTTGCGCAGTTTTGTTTTTTCTCCGTTGCTTTGGCGAGGGGCGTACAAATCGCGTATCTTGAAAGATTTGATTGGTTATCGTGATGTCACGCTGACCAATAGATGAGCTTCATTGATTATTGCTCTATTGTCATTGGTCATATTTTAGCAGCATGTTGCCATTTCTAATTTTTTTTTTTTTAATTCTGACATTTATTTCTAATGAAATAAATCCAAGGACTTTATATTCAAACTTTCTTCAGTTTGTACATTTATTCCGTATGTGTTTCCTACCTTATCACGTGGGTTTCACCTAGCTTTCAGTAAATTTATTTTCTCATTAGTCCGATTTTTGAGTTCTTTTACAACACACGACACGATATTTTCCATTTTCTATTCTAGCAATTAACAATTTTCGATTTCATTGTCTCTGGTTGTTAACTAGTTTTTTCGTTCATTCCATTATGTCAATGTCGCTCATTCATTCATTAATTTATGTCTGTTTCACTTTCATTCATTCTTTTCATTTATTTGCCAAAATCGGCTGATGACGTTAGTTCAGTGACCCTCTGATACGTTACAAAAATTAAAATAATAACAGAAAATTATCAAAATGAGTATAAATAAAAATGACGATGACCATCTCTCGTTGAGAGGTTCAGAAGACATCGAGAGTCCTCGGTAAATAGTGTATATTTGTGTTAAATAACGTCATTTTTATAATCGTGTATGTTGCTGGCTGACAGCTGATCGGCTAGCGGGAAAGTCAAATGGCGGTAAACTGCGTTACGTTATTTTGGTCTTATTTATACAATTTTAAAGTAATTTAACGCGATTTTACAGAAAACGTATGCGTATGGATAATTCTACGCGTAAAAGTTGGAGTTTAATCGACAGAAGAACAGATCATGAGGTATGGTTGACATGTTCCCGCTTTTTTTTCCCTCCTCTTTTTGGCTAACCAAAAAAAAAACACTACCTGCGCTCGCCCCTTTCTATTGTATTGTATTGTTAGATGCATTTGCATTATTAATGGTCACAAACGCCCTTTAAACCCATTGATTAGTCACGTTAAAGGACATTGAAATCGCGGTAAAGTGTTTGCGAAATTCCCCTCCAAAAAAATAGTTTCTCTATGAGTTTTCATGAAATTCTTCTGAAATCTGTAAGTACATGGTCTTCTAAGTAAATACACTTATTAAAATGTGAATTATAATTTGAAAAGGAGTCTGAAAAAGTGACATTGCATTAATACAACGCCATAAGACCTTAGTTACTTCTTAGTGATATGTAATCTAGTTTATCTCTGATCCGGTGCCAAAGTCTAGGCTAGACTATATATTGGTATTTCTTTAATTAAGTAACTAGTGGGCTGTTTAGTTGGCTTGACTCTAGCAAGGGTATGTAACATTGTAACGTAACATTTTCATCAGTATTATTAATGACTAGCAGCGCCCCGCGGTTTTACCCGCGTTGTGCCCGTTCCCGTAGGAATTTCGAGATGAAAAATAGCCTATAGTCTTCCTCGATAAGTGGACTATCCAACACTGAAAGAATTTTTCAAATCGGACCAGTAGTTCCTGAGATTAGTGTATTCAAACAAATAAACTCTGCAGGTTTATAATATTAGTACATATAGATGAAAATGTTACATTGACATTGATTGTAAACATGTAAGTGACATGTTTATATAACTAGCAGGACCCCGCGGTTTTACCCGCGTTGTGCCCGTTCCCGTAGGAATTTCGGGAATTTTCATACATGTAGACCTTCCTTTTGAATCACTCTATCTATAAAAATAACTGTGTCAAAACCCGTGCAGTATTATTTGAGTTTATCGCGAACAGACAGACAGGGGACAGATTCAAGGGGAAGGTTTATATGTATAAAAATACCTGAAATTCGCACGGGAACGAGCACAATGCTGGTAAAACGGTGGGGCTCTGCTTGTTAATGATATCTCCCTCACTGTAACAATATCTTCAGTGAGATGAGAGGCCTTTGCTTAACAGTGAGGCATAACAGGCTCATAAAATATTGTTCCGTTATTGTCTTAGGTGCTGCAAGAAATGGGGGTGAGCATTCTAGAAATGGATGAAGAAGCTTCGAATGAAGAAGGACTTATGGTATGTGATATCTATATACATATATAAAAGAAAATCATGTTAGTTACACTATTCATAACTCGAGAATGTCTGAACCGATTTGGCTGAAACTTGGCGGGGAGGTAGCTTAGAACCAGGAGACGGATATAGGATACTATTTATCCCATATTTCCTACGGGAACGGGTGCGCTGTGGGTGAAACCGCGGGGCACAGCTAGTATGTGATATATGTGACTAATTTACCCCAAGTCAAACTTGGTATAGTGGGGCAATCATACTCTATTTTTGTCTTCAGTAAGTCTTCATTAGTGCAGGTAGGGCACAGAGGACAGGACAAGAAATGGTCACCTCCGACTTAATATATACTCTATTTTTTGGGGTTCCGTACCCAAAGGGTAAACACGGAACCCTATTACTGAGACTTCTTTGTCCGTCCATCTTACCAGGCTGTATCTCCAGAACGGTGATAGCTAGACAGTTGAAATTTTCACAGATGATGTATTTCTATTGCTGTTATTACATCAAAACTAAAAATAATATAAAACAAATATTCAAGGGCTCCCATACAACAAATGTGATTTTTTGAAGTACGGAACCCTCCTAAAATGTGGACCAATGTGCCATATAAGACAACTACTCCTGAAGAGGAAAAAGGTTTAGAGATAGGGTAAGAAAGAATGGAATAAAATCACTAAACCTTTTTCCTTTTCCAGAGTAATCGTCTTTGGATGGAAAATTGACGACATTAGTATTATATATTATTATTACTAATATTACTGTACAGTTTAATCCATTCGTGAAAAAGTTACATACATGTATACATATACATACATCCTCACAAACTTTCGCATTTATAATATTAATAGGATACGATAGATTGCTCATATTATGCTAATGGTATGCAACATTAGCTATAATGAAATTAATTGTCTTGCTTACTAAAAGGCCTACTTTAAAGTGCTTACGATGTCCAAGTACTATACTTTCTTAAATAACTGATGCATTAACAATTTTATTTAAGTATTTCTCAATACTTTTAGTAAACCAGGTCGGGTGATACTTAAATGCATTGTTTTAATTTTAAACAAACTTCAAAACATCGCTAATTTTGCATTTATGTATACTCGTACAGTACCAGCGCCCCGCGGTTTTACCCGCGTTGTCCCCGTTTTCATAAGAATTCTTAGACCCAAAAACTAGCATTCTATCAGTGGTAATTTCGGGATTTTTTCTTCATCGTGTGGATGGTCAACCTGACCAATCCTGGTGTCAGAGTTATTGAGCCGCCAAAGGCCTCTGACATGGCTCAAGTAACGACTACTATCCGTAGAAAGTAACCGGGACCGACGGTTAAAATTATAATAAATGATTTCGGGATAAACCCTATACATTACTGGGATACATTTTATCCCGAAATTCCCGCGGGAACGGCTACAACGCGGGTGAAACCGCGGGGCGCGGCTTGCCTATACTATATCTATACTAATATTATAAAGCTGAAGAGTTTGTTTTGTTTGTTTGTTTGTTTGTTTGTTTGTTTAAACGCGCTAATCTCAGAAACTACTGAACCGATTTGAATAATTCTTTCACTGTTAGATAGTCTATTTATCGAGGAAGGCTATAGGCTACATTTTATCCCGGATTTCCTACGGGAACGGGCACAACGCGGGTAAAACCGCGGGGCGCTGCTAGTTACTTTATAAGGAGGTAAAATTTGTAAGTTTGTTTGTTTGTATGTTCGAGGTCATCTCAGGAATTGTCAGACCGTTTTGATTATTTCTTTTTGTTATAGAAAGCCACATTCACCGGGAAGGTTAAAGGCTATTTCTCATCCCTAAATTCCCACGGGAACTTACTTAGTTTAAAATGTATGTTTAATTCCAGCATCATCACCGCCCAGTAAAGAGAAAACACAACATAGAGAACGTGAACCCGAATGTGAACTGCGCGTCTCCTCGCAAGAGCCCGCGCGCCAAGCTGTGCAGCCCGGGGCCGGGGCCCAGCCGAGGGCGGAGCCCTAGGAGCGCCGACAAACGTACGTCAAGTATACACGGAGACGGACCTGGGATTTTTTTTTAATTTGCGATTGGTGGGTGCTCGCAAAGAACAGGGAGGGTTGGCGATGCTTGGGGGAGACCTTTGCCCAGCAGTGGGCTAATATAGGTTAAAAAAAAATAACATAATCAGTTTGTGAAAAAGTAGACGAAGACATATCCTGGAATATGACAACCCGATAATTTAATAAAGAGTGACGTATTTGTTAGGTAGAGTATAGAGTATAGATAAATACACCCGGACAAATTCACACACGGTTAATTAGACCCAAAGTAAGCTCTAAGCTTGTGTTATGGAATCTAACTCACTGATACTACTACATATACATACACAAATACTTTATAAGGATATATAATTGATACCCAGACGTCGTCGCCAACAACTATGTCTTCACATATTGTTGACTCCGGGCGGGAATCGAACCCGCAACCCCCGACACAGTAAGCGCTCTCACTGCCACTGTGCCAACGGGCTTGTCAAGGTATACAACGATAACGCCTCGGTAGTCTAGTGGTATGTGCACTCGCCTGCCAAGACTGAGGTCCCGGGTTCAATTCCCAGGTCGCGAAAAACATGTTTCCTACTTTTCAAACTTGGCTCGGGTTTGAGATCACCAACCCGCAGCAAGCGTGGTGATTACGACATCCTCCTCACTATACTGATATCTTTCTTCCTAATTCTTAATTAATGATTGCTAATACTCCTCACTGTACTGACATCTTCAGTGAGATGAGAGGCCTTTGCCCAGCGGGACATTACAATCTAAGGGCCTTATTTATAAACGCTTATTAACAGCACTTATTTGTAACTAGCAGCGCCCCGCGGTTTTACCCGCGTTGTGCCCGTTCCCTTGGGAATTTCGGGAATTTTTTTACATAAAAACCTTCCTCTTGAATCACTCTACCTATTACAAAAAACCGCATCAAAGTCCGTTGCGTAATTTTAAAGATTTAAGCATACAGACAGACAAACAGACAGACACGAAAAAGAGACGACTTTATTTTATACTATGTAGTGATGATAGAGCGAAAGAGACCAAACACTTTAAATCACTATTATTTGTTCAAACGGGAACTTACGTACTCTGGAGGCTACTGTTGAGAGTTCCTCAACACGTTTCGGTCACGTCCGGTGACCATCACCAGGAGGTAGGTGAAGCGCTCGCGACAGCGTCTCTCCCCGCACTGAGTGAGTAAATTCCCGTTTAAATAAATAATAATGACATTAACGTACGGTTCAATTAATACTATAAATCACTGTTTAAGTTAAATTTCTTTTATGAATAAGGCACATTACTTTTCTTCCCTAAGTAATAGTTCTAATATTTCAGTGAAGCCCCTTTCTGAGACCCAGTTGGACTGCACCATCCAAACAGACTACCTGATTGAGGAGGAGACGCCGCTCGCTCAGGTGACAGCCAACCTGCCCGGCTACACCAGCACAGTGGGAAAACGACACATCTCTATATGTAAGATTTATCTAAATTTTATAATACTAGCCGCGCCCCGCGTTGTACCCGTTCCCGTGGGAATTTCGGGATGAAAAATAGCCTAAAACCTTCCCGTTGAATGTGGCTATCTATTACAAAAAGAATTATTCAAATCGGACTGATAATTCCTGAGATTACCCCGACCATACAAACAAACAATCTTACAAATTTTACCTCTTTATAATATTAGTATAGACTAGCCGCACCCCGCGTTGTACCCGTTCCCGCGGGAATTTCGGGATAAAAATTTCCCGGTGGGGACAATATCTCACAAAAATCTCTTTGTGAGACTGCCCTCAATTTGGTTAGGGCATTGCAGGCTGAATCACCTGATTGCCCGAAAAGTAAGACGATTCCGTGCTTCGGAGGGCACGTTAAGCCGTCGGTCCCGGTTACTCTCTACGGATAGTAGTCGTTACATGAGCCATGTCAGAGGCTATTGGCGGCTCAATAACTCTGACACCAGGATTGGTCAGGGTGACCATCCACTCGATGAAGAAGAAAAATTTGCTTAAAAACTAAATTTTGTGAAGATATTTCATTGAGTTTGACTTCTCACCCCACAGCCGACCCCCTGCCGGAGCTATCATCCCCCTCTCCCATCGCTACCCCCGCGGGGGCGGACTCATTCCGCTCTCTCTCCGACGAGGTGATGCTGTCCGTATTCCGCTGGCTCCCCAAACGGACCCTGGCTCATTGTATGATGGTGTGCAAAAGGTATGTCTCTTCATGAGTTATGTGATCCTGGTACTTTGGAGTAGTATAAGTATCGTCCTATAAGACCCCACTGCACTGAACTATATGAGAGCATCATCTCATGGTGAGTTATGTGAGCCTGGTACTTTGGAGTAGTACAAGTATCGTCCTATAAGACCCCACTGCACTGAACTATATGAGAGCATCATCTCTTGGTGAGTTGTGTGAGCCTGGTACTTTGGAGTAGTACAAGTATCGTCCTATAAGACCCCACTGCACTGAACTATATGAGAGCATCATCTCTTGTTGAGTTATGTGAGCCTTTAGTGGCCAACCCTGGTGTCGGAGTTTTAAGACCTGCCAGTCAAAGTCCCTTCTAAATCGGTCCAGCCATTATCTTCCAGTTAATGTTATGTAGATTTCTATTTGATGTTTCGGCCCATATACTGGAACTGTGGTCACAGAAAACTGCAACCACTAATTACTATTGTTGTTTTTCAGATGGTACCAAGTTGCCTGCGACGAAACCCTGTGGCAAAGACTAGATCTAGGTAATAAGACTCTGGCCAAGAATGCGCTAGGCAGAATACTGGAGCGAAAACCTATCATAGTTCGACTGGCTAGCTCAGAGGTGAGAACATAATCTATTTTATCTACACTAATGTTGTAACATTCTACTTATGTTTCCAATACTTGACTTATAATTACTACTGCTATAGCGCAGCCAACTAAAACACTCAATTTAAGCAATTGCACATGATGTTATAATATCCACATCGATATCGTAAAATCTCATTATAACATCATTATAACGCGACCAATTAACCTGGCGAGCCTTATGTCAAAATCCTCATACTAGTTGTATAAAATTTTGATATTAGGCTGGCTTTTGAAAACAGTTGGGTTATACGTGAAAACTTCGTAGAAACTACATACACAAAACTCTTTGGTAAGATCTCGCTCGCTCCTGATTGGCCCTACGCGCAGCTGCGCTGCGCTCTCATTGGTTAGATTTTAATGGCGGCAAGTTCACTGTGACAATACACGTACGCGTGAAAAACTATTGTCAGCTTTTACTCTTGTTGTTTGATTAATTGCATTAGTGAAGATAAAGTAGTGTATGCAACTGCATATAACACGGGTATTAAAACACTCGTTACTATTATTCGTGTTTTAATACCCTTCCTTATATGACAGTTGCATAAACTACTATTACATTATTAATGCCTCGGTAGTCTAGTGGTATGTGCACTCCAAGGCTGAGGTCCCGGGTTCAATTCCCGGGTCGAGCGGAAACATGTTACCTACTTTTCAAACATGGCTCGGGTTCGAGATCGCCAACCCGCAGCAAGCGTGGTGATTACGACATCCACCTCACTGTACTGATATCTGAGAGATGAGAGGCCTTTGACCAGCAGTGGGACATTACAGGCTAATACTTATTTTGTATTCTTCACAGATAGGCGAATGGCGACCCACCACCCTCCCCAGCCCTTCTCGTATTCAATACCTAGACCTCAGCATGGCCACCATAGATTTAACTAGTCTGAACGCCCTGCTCCACTCGTGTCCGTTACTAAAGAAACTTAGCTTAGAAAACGTAAAGGTCGATGTGGATACTTGTAAAAATATTGGTGAGTAACGTTTTATATTTTTCCTGTAAGAATTTCGGGATGAAAAATAGCCTATAGCCTTCCTCGATAAGTGGACTATCCAACACTGAATGAATTTTTCAAATCGGACCAGTAGTTCCTGAGATTAGCGCGTTCAAACAAACAAACTCTGCAGCTTTATAATATTAGTATACTAGCAGCGCCCCGCAGTTTTACCCGGGTTGTGCCCGTTCCCGTGGGAATTTCGGGAATTCTTTTACATAAAAACCTTCCTCTTGAATCACTCTACCTATTACAAAAAATCGCATCAAAATCCGTTGCGTAATTTTAAAGATTTAAGCATACAGACAGACAAACAGACGCGACTTTGTTTTATACTATGTAATGATATAATCTTCGTAATCTTAGTATATTAGTATGTCCGTCTGTCCGTCTGTCACCAGGCTGTATCTCAAGAACGGTGACAGCTAGACAGTTGAAATTTTCACAGATGATGTATTTCTATTGCCGCTATAATCACTACATAGTATAAAATAAAGTCGTCTCTTTTTCGTGTCTGTCACACTGTTTGTCTGTCTGTATGCTTAAATCTTTAAAATTACGCAACGGATTTTGATGCGGTTTTTTGTAATAGGTAGAGTGATTCAAGAGGAAGGTTTTTATGTAAAAAAATTCCCGAAATTCCCACGGGAACGGGCACAACGCGGGTAAAACCGCGGGGCGCTGCTAGTGTAAAATAAAATAAAAAAAAAGTATTAGCCTGTAATGTCCCACTGCTGGGCAAAGGCCTCTCATCTCACTGAAGTTATCAGTACAGTGAGGAGGATTAGGCATAATCACCACGCTTGCCAAATAATAACAAATACTAAAAATAAAATGAAACAGATATTCAAATGCTCCCATACAACAAACGTAATTTTTTACCGTTTTTTAAAGTACGGAACCCTCAGTTCGAGATTCCGACTCGCACTTGGCCGGTTTTTTATGTTCCAGGACTGATTCTTAATATATTTATTTTACAGGTGAATGCAAAGCACTAGAAACGTTAAATCTAACTATGGCCCAAGGACTGACTGCTGACGGATTACAATATTTACTTGAAGGATGTCAAAGGTAACTAAGGGCCGAAACTGCGTTAACCCCGGGTGCCCGAAAGCCCTAGGTTATACATCAGAATAACAAATGGAATACATTTTATCCCGAAATTCCCGCGGGAACGGGTACAACGCGGGTAACACCGCGGGGCGCGGCTATATAGCCTACTAGCAGCAACCCGCAGTTTTACCCGCGTTGTACCCGTTCCCGTGGAAATTTCGGGATGAAAAATAGCTTAAATCCTTACCGTTAAATGTGGCTATCTATTACAAAAAGAATCATTCAAATCCGACTGACAATTCCTGAGATTACCACGAACACACAAACAAACAAGCTTACAAATTTTACCTCTTCATAATATTAGTATATATATTACTGTAAAGTTTGATCCAAATCCGTCCAGTAGTTTTTTCGTGAAAGAGTAACAACCATACATCCATCCTCACAAACTTTCGCATTTATAATATTAGTAGGATTCAAGAACCTAACACATTTTGATAGCGAAATTCTGTTCATAAGCGTTCATGAACAAGCCTCTAATACTTCCCTTTTCTCACATATTTCCAGTTTACAATCCCTGAACATATCCTGGTGTAATTTGGACGAAGCGGCTCTCAACATCTTAGTGGACAATCTGCCCCAGAAACTGTTGCGTCTCAACCTCGCCGGAGCCAGGATATTGACAGACGACAGTACGTATCAATTAATCACTTTAAATGGTCCTTTAAAACGACATATTACTAATTGACGTTATTTTTTATCACTACACTAGCAGCGCCCCGCGGTTTTACCCGCGTTGTGCCCGTTCCCGTGGGAATTTCGGGAATTTTTTTACATAAAAACCTTCCTCTTGAATCACTCTACCTATTGCAAAAAACCGCATCAAAATCCGTTGCGTAATTTTAAAGATTTAAGCATACAGACAGACAAACACGAAAAGGTGACGACTTTATTTTATACTATGTAGTGATAGTATAAAACAAAGTCGCTTTCTGTTGTCTGTCCCTATGTATGCTTAGATCATTAAAACTACGCAACGGATTTTGATGCGGTTTTTTTAATACATAGACTGATTCACGAGGAAAGTTTATGTGTATAGAAATTCCCGGAATTCCCACGGGAACAGGCACAACGCGGGTGAAACCGCGGGGCGCTGCTAGTATAAATATGAACTTTTAATAAAATCAAAGTACCAGGCGCCCATAACTACTAGGAGATTCTACAGAACATACATTGAATATCTCTTTGAAGTTATAGGTGCCTGGTACTTGATGTTACATATTTAAAGCTATAGTTCATTCCTCCTCCCTGTACTGATATCTTCAGAGGCTATGCCCAGCTGTAGGACATTTTAGGCTAACCGTCTTATTCATAAAAGCTTTTTACCAAAAGCTCTGATATACTCGTAATTTGTTTTGTCTGTTTTACCCGCGTTGTGCCCGTTCCCGTGGGAATTTCGGGAATTTTTTTACATAAAAACCTTCCTCTTGAATCACTCAACCTATTACAAAAAACCGCATCAAAATCCGTTGCGTAATTTTAAAGATTTAAGCATACAGACAGACAGACAAACAGACAGACACGAAAAAGTGACGACTTTATTACTATGTAGTGATGAAGCTGTATACGTTTTCGTGAATTTCACTGTGCTGATGATGATTCCAGTGGTATGCCGGTTGTGCGAGCGCGCGGCCCGCCTGCAGGAGCTGGACCTGTCGGACTGCTCGCGGCTGTCGCCGGGCGCCGCGGCGGCGCTGCGCGCGCTGCGCCCGCTGCATCACTTAGCGCTCAGCCGCTGCTATTTAATGCCGTGCGCGGCGCTCGCGTGAGTCAACACTTCATTTCCTATGATAATACTTCATTATTTAATAGTATAATCTGTATAACTGTCAAGTTTCATCCAAATCCCCATTTATATAAAGTGTTTAAGTCCTTTTGCAAAATAAGACTATCAGACGCATCAAGGATTCTAAGAAATATCTTTAGGTCATCTGCAAATAGCAGACAATGACTTAATAAGAGTCTTATTAGGTCATTGATGAAAATAACAAAAAAGAGAGGGCCCAAATGCGAACCTTGCGGTACGCCCGAGGAAAATTTCCTCGGGCGTACCGCAAGGTTCGCATTATTCGACTAGAGTTGATAGAAAGCCTCTTAACGCCACTAACTGATTTCTATTACACAAATATGAACAAATCCACCTATAAAAGTTATAACAATCATTAGCCAATCTATGAAACCTTTC
Source organism: Cyclophora albipunctata (assembly GCA_963082685.1). Taxonomy (NCBI): domain Eukaryota; kingdom Metazoa; phylum Arthropoda; class Insecta; order Lepidoptera; family Geometridae; genus Cyclophora; species Cyclophora albipunctata. The sequence goes on along the minus strand of OY720135.1, from coordinate 2,657,156 downwards.
CCTGAGCAAAGAAAAAGCGTCGCGGTCACGGGGATTTTCATAACTTTTGAATAGTCTATGATATTTATTCTTCTCTTCATTGATCTTTATAAGAGGTTTACTGAACCAGGAGTATATTTATAAATAAACTTAAATAGTAATTCATAAAATGCATCTAAATTTACATCAATATCTCGATGACTTAGTAAACCGGCCAGTCTGTACAGCTGAGATCATGTTTAAGCTCATTGAAGATGCACTTTGAAAACATTATTTCCGTTGTTCATTTTGAGACCTTTTGTTAACCTAAACGCATTAAATGTAAATATCTAGAGAGGTTAATATGAGGTAATATGAACATTTGTAATGAGTTGTATATCGTAATCATCTCCCGCTGCAGCCAGCTGGGCGCGCTGTCGTCGCTGCAGTACCTGGACGTGTTCGGGATGCTGCAGCAGTCGGCGCTGGCGGCTCTCCGCTCCGCGCTGCCCGCCATACACATCAACCAGTTCATGTTCAGGTGCGAGTCATATACTAGCACTACTGCAGCAAACAAACAAACTGCAGCTTTATCTTCTTCTTCATCGAGTGGATGGCCAACCTGACCAATCCTGGTGTCAGAGTTATTGAGCCGCCAGAGGCCTCTGACATGGCTCATGTAACGACTACTATCCGTAGAAAGTAACCGGGACCGACGGCTTAACGTGCCCTCCGAAGCACGGAATCATCTTACTTTTCGAGCAATCAGGTGATTCAGCCTGCAATACCCTAACCAACCTGAGGAAAGTCTCAGATTTTTGTGAGATATCCCCACCGGGAATCGAACCCGGAACCTCCGGGTCGTAAGCCGGGCGCTCAAACCACAAGACCACGGAGGCTGTTGAGGCTGCAGCTTTATAATATTAGTAGAGATGCATGTAGTAAACAGCGGTAACATTAATATTACAAACAGACACTCTACTTGTATTAATTCAAATACATGAGTAATGGGTTGTGTTATGTTGCAGCGCCATCTCGCGGCCCACGGTGGGCACGCGGCGGACGTCAGTGTGGGGCCTGCGCACGAGAGACTGACGGGCGTCACTCACTACTGAGGGAGGAGGGAGAACTATGAGGGAGAAGGGAGAACAACTGACTGAGGAGGATGAACAACTGACTGAGGAGGACGAACAACTGAGAGAGGAGGATGAACAACTGACTGAGGAGGACGAACAACTGAGGGAGGAGGATGAACAACTGAGGGAGGAGGACGAACAATTTTTTTTTTTTTTTTTTTTTTTTTTTTTTTTTATATATAAAATTCTCGTGTCACAGTGTTCGTTCGCGTACTCCTCCGAAACGGCTTGACCGATTCTCATGAAATTTTGTGAGCATATTGAGTAGGTCTGAGAATCGGCCAACATCTATTTTTCATCCCGAAATTCCCGCGGGAACGGGTACAACGCGGGTGAAACCGCAGGGCGCAGCTAGTATATGTATAAAAATCAATGCAACGTTTCGTTGTATTTGTATAACTCAAGAACGGGCTCACCTATCCAAACCAAATGGCTTTGTTCGACTATTTAGTAGATGGTTTATGTGAAGTTTGCACAAAATCGGTCGAGCGGTTCTTAAATTCCCACGGGATTGGTTAAACGCGGGTGAAACCGCGGGGCGCAGATGGTACGTACATCCTCACGCAGGATGTTTCTCGTTTCTTACGGGGAGAATTGTGAATGAATAAAATATAGGGAAAAAACTGAGTTCACCCGCGACCACGAGAGGTGCAATCCCCTCGAAACGTCGGGAAATAAAAAGTAAGTTATTACTTGCTTTATTAACTTTCTAACGCGAAAAAACCCGTGTGAGTACGTTTATATTATAGGGACAAAAGTTAATAATCTGGTTATGACATTAATATCATATGTCATTCTGTATTAAGACGTTAATTAGTCGGCCCCGGTTGTTTCTCCGTCGGCCCGTGTCGTCCTCAGGTCTGTGACTCAGGGTGGGCCTGGTCCCACTCGGACTTATTTCTTATGTAATTTTAATTTATTTATAGATTTAAAAATGAATTGAAGATGATTAAACATTTGTGATTAATCAACATTTGGGAGAAGGTGGGATAATCGGGATAAACCATTGTTTAAGTACTTTGAAAATCTATCATTGATGGATTTTTAGATTCCAATGGTTATTGACGATATCATCTTGCAAACTAACTCTATTATATTATACTATCATTACTGTTACTTCAACGGAATGCTAGCTGCTACTTCTGTACAAAATACAAATCTTATTGTCTCACGAATTATTTAATTAAAATTGTATAGCAATTGTCACTGTCATTTTCGTGATTAAACAGTAATCTTGGTATGCATAGTGTATATTTTGAGCCCTTTTGGAGTTGGGCAGATAATTTAAGACTTATAGGCTTGAAATAGTGAATTAATTAATATAATCTCTTGGTGAGTCATGTGAGCCTGGTACTTTGTGATAAACAATGTATCTGTCCCCTTAGCACAAGAATGCGATAGAAAGCGATAAAACATGATATTATGAAATACATGTCTCGAATATCGCGACGTACTTTGGTTAAGCGATGTTTGTTCATGATGTCAGCGTTGCAGTTTAGGCCCATCTCGTAGCCAGATTTGGTAGCTAGCTACGAAATGAGAAAAGTGTTTTCCCATCTTGTAGCTAGCTACTAAATGGGAACGATCTATTCGGTAGGTTAGGGTTATTTTTTTTTTTACTAGTTTAAATCCTAAATCTTGGACTTTCGAATTCCTATTTCGTAGCCAGCTTCGAATCGGGATTATTTCTCCCATTTGGAAGCTAGCTACCAAATCTGGCTACGAGATGGGCCTAAACCAGCGTTGCGTTTTGAATAGGGTATTTGACTGATATTAAAAGTGTACAATTTGAGAGATGAGTTTAGTAAAATAACTAAAATTATGATCAAAACTGAAATCAGAATCAAAATTGATTAGAAAAAATAGAAATTATAAGCTCATAAAGATTCTCTCCTGTCCCTTTCTTGCAAAACGATTTTTCGGGGCTACAAGCTTAGTGACGTCACAGGCCTGTAGTGCTGTCTCTGTCTAATCAGCAACTTTGACTGCCTGTAACTCTGGAAATAATGGCGATATAAAAAAACTGATTTTAGCATCTAACACGTGATAAAAAGATGAGTTAATAGAAATCTATAATATAAAAATGAATCGCTGAATCTGTTGGTAAGCGCATAACTTCAGAACGACTGCACCAAATTGGACGATTCTTTTTTTAATGTGTTCCTTATTGTCAGGACAAGGTTTTTATATAAGAAAAATAAGAAATAAAAATCTCAAAATTCCCACGGGAACGGGGGCGCTGCGGGTGAAACCGCGGGGCACAGCTAGTAATTAAATAAAAACCGTGAAATACCCTATTGACGCGCAGCGGAGCGACTAATCACAACGCACTGACACTGTCAAAATGATTCGAAATGCGTTCTCTTCTTCTTCATCGAGTGGATGGTCACCCTGACCAATCCTGGTGTCAGAGTTATAGAGCCGCCAAAGGCCTCTGACATGGCTCATGTAACGACTACTATCCGTAGAAAGTAACCGGGACCGACGGCTTAACGTGCCCTCCGAAGCACAGACGCACAACGCACTGACACTGTCGAAATGATTCGATATGCGTTGATATGGTTGATTTCCGTCCGTATTCAAACGCGTCCTATCTCCTTGAAACGGACGAGCGAGTACCTATTGATTATTTATTATTTCAAGTCATGAAAGTAGCAAACAAATGGAGAAGAAGCATTTACTATTGAAAATCAGAAAGCGGAATTATTTTTGTATTCAAAGCTTTTTTATGTTGTACTCAAATTATATTGAAAATCAATAAAAGGACAGTTTTTGATTTATTTTTGTACTTGAACGACTGACCTCTATTATATACACTGGACAGGCTGCAGTCATAATAATTTTGTGCCCATTTGAGTATCGCCATTTTGGCGCTGTAGGCCACTGTAGGCAGATACGAATGTCCATGGAACTAAAATTAGTGATGTGTTATGCTGTGGTACTCCTAATTGCTTGCAGTGAACGTCAGAATTAGTTCTCGGGACACTCGCAGGGGCGCTTCAAATTGCCATACAAAATCAGCTGTCATTTGTATGATAACAGCCAGTCCAGCCAGTGTGTATATAATAGAGGTCAGTGACTTAAACCCTTACTTAGGCCCCTGTGCTTTACTTTACTTCAAGACCGCTCAGAGACCACTATAGTTGAGACGAGAGATTTTCGATCGCGATCAATTGGTTCGTATCAATAACTGATTGATTCGATCACCAAATCTTACATCTTCCTTGCGACAAAGACATTTACACATAATTATATATTTGTCTCTATTACTCTGAGCTACAACGGCGCTCTGGACTGCTCGGTTTAGTCCCAACGGCCACCACTAAAACGGCCACCACTGGTGGCCGTTGGAACAGTGCATTACTTTTTGTCCCAACGGCCACCAGTGGCGGACGTTGGAACATTCCAAATAATATTTGTCTCAACGGCCACCACTAAATTGCCACCACTGGGGGTCGTTAGGATTAATATTATTTATTGTGTCAACTGCCCCTGCCATTGGTGGCAGTTACAGTCAGATCGAGCTCGAATTGTAGGTGGACCGTGTTACAAATCAAAATGCCAAAATATTTTAAAATCTCCTTTATTATCATAGCTTTAATCAATAAACAAACGAAACTCTTTTTATCGTATATATTTATGTGGCCGTTGGGACTAAACCGACTGCTCGGCGGTGAAAAAAAAAAGTAAGTATCAGCCTGTAATGTCCCACTGCTGGGCAAAAGCCTATCATCTCACTGAATATATCAGTACAGTGAGGAGGATTAGGCATAATCACTACGCTTGCTTAATTCGAGGTTGGTGATCTCAAACCCGAACCATGTTTGAAAAGTAAGAAACATGAAAACAGCGGCGAAAACAAACTACTTAATATCTATTTCATTAGCAAGACAAGGTAAGTGAAAATAAAAACAAATTGATAAAAAACACATTTATTGATATGAAATGACAATTTTACGGGAATCACAGATTTAGGTTCTAAATGACAACGTAATCGAATAAACAATCAAGGTATCCACACTAAATCAGCATTAGTGACAATGAGGGTATTCTGAAATGACACCCGCTAGGCGGCAGCATTGAGACGTGAGGTCCAGGAATCTGTCAAGTGTCATTTTCGTGAAAACCCTCATGGTAAGTATTGAAAAACAACTGTTTGAAATAGCCAATATCTTGGATAAAGTCAGTTGAATAAGGCCACGAACGCACGGGGGTTTCCTAGCCGCTTAGAGCCTATTAGAGGCTTGATTAGTTAACTCACGCCAGCGAACCTGCGTAGCGAGTCGATTCAAATTTTATTGCAGTGGCGGCGAATTTATCGTATAATGTATGTACCACATAAAACATCTTGAAATTCATGGTAATAAACGAACAAGCGACCGCAAGTCGAAATGCGCGAGCGTCGCTTACCTAGGATGCAAGCCACTAGGCTAAGCGCCAAGTCGCCTGCCTGTGCATTTGTAGCCTAAGCGAAGCGGAGTGGAGCTGTGCTCAATCACAACGCATTGTAACTGTCAAAGTCTTTATCGTAGTCAAAGTCAAAGTCAAATATTTTATTCAGTTTTGGCCCCATAGAGGCTCTTTTGAACGTACCACGTACAACGTACCACGTAGTAACTATTAAGTAATCTGTGGTAGTGCGTTCTGATTGGTGGATTGAACTACGCTCCGTCTTGAACCTAATGCTGCATTTATAAACAACTAGCAGTGCCCCGCGGTTTTACCCGCGTTGTGCCCGTTCCCGTGGGAATTTCGGGAATTTTTTTTACATAAAAACCTTCCTCTTGAATCACTCTACCTATTACAAAAAACCGCATCAAAATCCGTTGCGTAATTTTAAAGATTTAAGCATACAGACAAACAGACACGAAACAGAGACGACTTTATTTTATACTATGTAGTGATATATGTGTGGACACCTCTCTTAGGTATTAACTATTTTAATAACAATTTTGGGTATTTATCAACAGTTTCAAATCACAGTTTTTGGAATTAAATGAGCACTATTTGATTACATATTTCTTAATATAGGAATTAAAAATTAAATACCCTAACACAAAAACGCATGGACCGATTTACCAAACATAGCTAAGATCCACCGCAAGGACTATTTCTGACTTTGAAATTAGAAAACCGCATCAAAATCGGTCCATCCGTTTCAAAGCTACAAATTCTATGCCAGAAACAGATACACAACATCGACGTCAAAATACAACATCCCTCTTCCGTCGGGGGTTGAAATGTAAGTACTATAATATACATAATGTGCCTCTCACGCAAGATATAACAACAGCGAAGGAATACACAATTTAAAGCTATGATTAAAGTACTAAAACAACCCTTAATTATTCTACATCGATTATTAACTTCCATAATAATTAATAACACGCGTTGTACCCGTTCCCGTGGGAATATCGGGATTTTTTTATACATAATACTAGCTGCGCCCTACGGTTTCACCCGCGTTGTACCCGTTCCCGCGGGAATTTCGGGATTAAAAATAGATGTTGGCCGATTCTCAGACCTACTCAATATGCTCACAAAATTTCATGAGAATCGGTCAAGCCGTTTCGGAGGAGTACGCGAACGAACACTGTGACACGAGAATTTTATATATAAGATAAACCTTACGGAAGAATCATTCTTCCGATTGGTGAAAACCGCGTGGAAATCCGTGCAGTATTATTTGACCCACTCTAGTTAATGTATCTATTTAATTAAAAATATGAATTATGATTAAGAAAGTTGTGTTAATATTGAGCGCAGTGTAAATTCAAGTAGGGGAAAACGACCAGTAACTGGTCACTTGGTACCTACTTCATCGATTTGAAATAAGAGAAGTATTTTATTTGCGTTATAACTATTACCGTTCTAAATAATTGACTTGTCATTTAGCTGTCATAATATTTAAACGAACATCTAGTAGGGTGAGTAGGTAGTTAATTTTTGTGGATTGATTCTTTGTGTGAACTAAAAAGTTCCAATGTTGTATTATTTTGATTGTTAATTTTTTGCATAAAATGTTCGTCATATATAATGAATGTCGTGTTTGTTTAGATTTTATTTCTGATATTCCTATATAGATATGTAGTAAGATTAAACTGAGACTTCTCTTAAGTTAAGTGGCCAGATACTGGACATTTTACCCTATATTAAGTAAGTGAACAATCGACTGTTAAAATTAATAATATGGGTGATGTTTCATGGCACGATTACATTAATATTAATTACCCATTAACGTATCATTAACTAATGAAATAAACAACTTATATCTAATTAATTACTTATATTTACTAATTCTGCCAGACGAATACTTTTTTGCGTAAACAACTTCTTTTGGAAAAGTCCACAATAATATGTATAATATTTATTTTGGGCAGTACTTTTTTTCGTATACAATGTTTAGTTTTCGTTGCCATTGAAAATTACAGTTTTTTCAATTTGAAGTGAGACTTAAAATGGCGTCTTCAAAAAAACATACTAATTAGTTAAGTACATTTTATTTCGTCTTTCATATCTTTGATGTAGCAGAATCAATAGTCATTCTATAATTTATGGTCTAACAACAACAATATATGAATTAGTTCAAAGATTGAAATGTACAAAAAAACACCAACCCTTAATTTCTATTTTAACAATCTGATGGCACTACGGAATTTCATAAACACATAACCAAGGACGGGGTTACATCTAATTTACTACAGTTTTTTAAACACATTTTTATTTGGTACGTACATATACACTAAAATCTATTTTTTTACCAGAGTTAAAATGTGGAATAATAAGTCGATTTCCCAGCCGAAGACCATTCAGAAGAAAAAAGGTTGTCATTCATTCTTTCTTACTGAACCTCAATAGGGTATTTCACCGTTTCTTTTAAATTATTTCTATCAACTCATCTTTTTATCACGTGTTAGAGACTAAAATCAGTTTTTTTATATCGCTATTATTTCCAGATTTACAGGCGGTCAAAGTTGATGATTAGACAGAGACAGCACTACTAGCTCTGTGACGTCACAAGATTGTAGCGCCGTAGACGTCGCATACAAAAAATCTTTGCAAGAAAGAGAGAATCAAACAGGAGAGAATATTTTAGAGTTTAAAATTTCTTTATTTTTTAATCGATTTTGACTCTCATTTCAATTTTGATGATAATTTTAGTTATTTTACTAAATTCACTTTTAATATCAGTGAAATACTCTATTGAAGAATTTGTCTTATGGGAATAATTTTAGTTATTTTACTAAATTCACTTTTAATATCAGTGAAATACTCTATTGAAGAATTTGTCTTATGGGAACTCGGCCTTAGTAGTTTGAATATTAAATCTTTTAAGAAAACATGTTATATGTATAGGTAAAATTATAATACGAGAAATGACAGTTTTCTCGAGAAATTTTATTGAAGCTGCATTTTTTCTTAGTTTTCTGATAAGTTATAAGCGAGCTTTCGTTCGTTCAGTGTGAATGAACATGTTCATTTAGCGACCGGCTGGAAATGTCATTGTATGTTTTTTATATCTTCATTGAAATTGAATATTTTGTGTAAGTATTTTTTTCAGTTTCGATCGAACATTGGCGGTTATTAACATTTTCTTAAATCGTTTAGTCAAACACTAAATTAAAACGCAGCTTTACCTACTGACATATTGGAAGAATACCCAAATGATTTTGTTTTCATACACGAATGAAAAGTGCTCTTTTTTTTAAGTATCACAGTCGAAATGAGATTGATTTAAAAAGTATTTACTGTATAGTGGTTCAGTCTTGAATTTTGAATGAGATCTATTATATAATATTCATTTTGGCTTATATTACTAACTAACAAGTACATAACATACCTATTACACACACATAGTGTAACATTATATACTAGTCTTTATAGCGGGATTTCGTTTGACAGTTAGTAAAAGAAGCTTAGTTTACTAATTAATATAGGTACTTAAAATTAAAACCTTATGTTACCTTATACTAGACTTATAATAAATAAATAATAAATGAATCTTTATTTCAGAACTTATGGTGAAGAAAAAGTCATATTACGTGTTAAAAACATCTTATTATTACATCAAACTTAACATTACAAATAAAATTGGGGTCCATAGTTACTCAAATTTCGAAAAAGTAGCCCCGTTATGAAAAAAATTCCTAAATTGGCATTATAAATACTGACATTATGTTATAAACGCGACTACTTCATCTTATCAATGACAAATTCACCTGTTTACTTTAAGTAGACAGACGACAGACGATGTACAAATAAGTGTACATCGTCTGTCAGTCCCGGTTTTTTTAACCGTCAGAGCATGTCGTCACCTTTAGGCGGTCTAAAAACTCCGACACCAGGGTTGGCCACTGACCTAGTAGAAATGAATGAATGAATGAATGAATGAAATGTACACCGGACTAAACAAAAATAAATCATTGATATCTGTACATACTTACATCAATGATTTAATTGGCAGATTTTAATTAATGCTCATACTAAAGGTACTTTTCCAGTCAAGAGGAGCGGAGGTCAATCACGATATCACGACGCATTGAAATGGTCAAAACATTGTTAAACTTCGATCAACAATACACACTGACCTCTAAGTGTAGGGCCACATCTGCGGAACGTACGGCGCCGAACCTTCCGCTAAATACGCTCGTAGTGTATTTCAAGTTATCTATGACACATCAGTACGCGGCGTAATTTCGACTGATGTGTCATAGAGCGGAAGGTTCGGCGCCGTACGTTCCGCAGATGTGGCCCTACACTTATACGAGTATACACAACTGTTGATCGAAGTTGTCACTATTAAAAAAAGAAATATTTAAAATCAGAACACAATATGACCCTGTTTCATATATTTCATAATTTACATCCCAATTTAATGAAAACAACGTTAACAAACACAAAAACAAGTTTTTGTGTTAAAGCTGGCAAAGATTTGAAGAAAACCTTTTTATATATTCACATCACCCCGCAGTTTTACCCTCGTTGTACCCGTTCCCGTGGAAATTACGGGGTAAAATAGCCTATAGTCTTTCCGTTAAATGTGACTATCCGTTACAAGATAATTATTTAAATCGGAATTGTAGTTTCGGGAATTAGCAGGTTCATCAAACTTAAAGAAATAATCAGTTTTTTTTATAGTATGTATTCTAAGTAGGTATACAACCTTTTTGTACAAGTAAACTTCCGAATTTGAAAATCCATTTACCGTTTTTGCACTATGTTCAAGTGTTTAGATAGATACAGTTAATAGAGTATTTGACTGATATTAAAAACTGTACAATTTGAGAGATGAATTTAGTAAAATAACTAAAATTATGATCAAAAATGAAATCAGAATCAAAATCGATTATCTAAATAAATTATAAGCACTGAAAGGTTATCTCCTGTCCCTTTCTTGCAAAATGATTTTTGTATGCAATGCCTACGGGCGCTACAAGCTTGTGACGTCACAGGTATAGTGCTGTCTCTGTCTAATCAGCAACTTTGACCGCCTGTAACTCTGGAAATAATGGCGATATAAAAAAACTGATTTTAGCATCTAACACGTGATAAAAAGATGAGTTAATAGAAAGTAATTACCAGGGAAATACTCTATTGTAATTAAAATTAAATATTCCCAACCTTTGTTAACCGGATATTTTTTCAAAATATTACTTTATAGACCCTGTGACATTGTACAGAACAATTTAATTGCATTATCAATATTTTTGAATTTCATAATGTAATCGACGAACTTGCGTATATTTTGTAATTGACTTAAGTATTTCTTTTGTATGTATTATCAAATAATATTTCTTACATAATACATTTTCCGAAAATCTTATTAACTAATACTAAACACAATACATGTACTATTAATAAACTAGCAGCGCCCCGCGGTTTTACCCGCGTTCTGCCCGTTCCCGTGGGAATTTCGGGAATTTTTATACATATAAACCTTCCGGAAGAATCATTCTATCGTTTGGTGAAAACCGCGTGAAAATCCGTGCAGTAGTATTTGAGTTTATCGCGAACAAACAGACGCGGCCGGGGACTTTGTTTTATAATAAGTAGTGATTACGAGCTACGAACGCGGGCAGCCGGTTACCATCAACCAAAAAGGTACTCAATGTGTATTAGTATAATATACTAATACACATTGAGTACCTTCTCAAAAAAATCTTCAAAACATATTATGTTTTGAAGACTTAAAAATGACTTAAACCTAACTTAATTTCATAACACATCCGTTCCCCTCATATTCCTATCTAAGTTACATGACCTATATACTATGTACTTATATACTTTAAAGCTACATATGTAAAATGTTAAGCAAGATTCTCTTTTATATGAAATACTAGCGGCCATTTTGGATGAAAGGGCCAGCCCCTGTTAGAGGTTGAATTTCTCAAAATGCTTTCTCAATGCTCACTGACATTATGCAAGGAACCCCTGTACCAAATGTAAAGTTTCTAGGTACAGTAGTGTCGGCTGTGCGTTGATATACAAGTCAGAGAGTCAGTCAGGTTTGCCTTTTACAAATATATACCGCTTATTCATAAACGATATTTTACTAAACAGTGATTTAAAGTGTTTTTTCTCTTTCGCTCTATTACAAACAGTGATTGCCTGAAAGGGACAAACTGTTAGATAGCTAAAGTGCTGTAAGCTTCGATCAACAATAGACAACAATAGTTGTGTATTGTTGATCGAAGGCTGTAAGCGTTTATGAATAAGCCCCTGGTGTATATAGGATACATTATTATATAAAAAGTACTTAGTGAACATAAAAAATAAAAAACGGAAAATATTAAAAGAAATAAAAGTTTTAATAGAAAAATACAATGTTAGCACCGGATATAGGATAAAGAAAATATATATATGTTAGTTAACAAAATTAAAAGGTAAAATACATAAATTAATTCGTTATTTTAGTTGTCACATATAGAGAGAAAGGAAATCTAGTCAAATTCAGTCTTATTTCGGAAATAAATTTTACTTTGGACTACATTTTTAAAGCCCGAAAAAATGTGTCAAAAATAAAACTCCAGTACATATATGAAAAATATCAAAAATCAGTCTTAATAATGGAAATCATATAGAAAACTTAACTTAAAAATAAGGAAGCTCTACTTAATTCTAAATTCATGCTTTTTAATTGAACTATTGATAAGAGTATCATCTCTCGGTGAGTTATGTCAGCCTGGTACTTTGGAGTAGTATAAGTATCGTCCTATAAGACCCCGCTGCACTGAACTATATGAGAGCATCATCTCTTGGTGAGTTATGTGAGCCTGGTACTTTGGAGTAGTATAAGTATTGTCTATAAGACCCTGAAGATTACTACAGAAGAATACACATAACAAGCAACTACATAAACTAATGATAACACTTTAAAAACAGTTTACTCACTGATGATATCAGTACAGTACTCTTACACTCATATTAATCGATGATATCAAACATTTTGTCTCTCCTATTCATATGTTCTTCATCCATACAATGAGCCATGAGCACCGACTCACCCACAATCATATTTTCAAAGCACAACGAACAAGCATACACTGCATCGCCAAAACAAACAATCTTATTATCATCTCTGTACATCGTCATGGGGTTCAGAACAGTACTGGGCATAATTTCTTTGCCGGTCGCAATGCACTTCTTAACATAAGCAGTTTTGTAGAGAAAATGTATTTTCTCGCAGTGGCTTTGACTTAATATGTGTTTCAGAAGTCCGTTCTCTTCAGACTCTGTAATCGAACAAGCGGGACAATAAAATGTGATAGTACTCTTTGACTGATAGTTATTCGACGGTTCAGACGTCAGTTGAATGCTGTGTGCTTGTATGTAGAATGAAATACGCTCAATAGCGGCTTTTTGAAGTAAGGTATTGTACAGACTTGAGTCTTGAAAGCTGTTGTAACTTATAATCAAGTCTAGCGACTCCGAATATGCAGTCAAAGTAGTTGAATCAAGTGTGAAGTTGCCGATAGAAGATGAAATGGTGTTGTTTGTTTCTGATTCAGATTTTATGGATTCTGTATCGTAGTGGCAACAACATTTACATTGCTCAGCGATTCCGTTGTCTGTATCATCTTGGAACGAGTTATTTGACTCTGTTGGTGAAAAGAGGTTGACCATCGCATCTCGCAAGTCAGGAAAGTCGTAGTGTTTAATTTTCTTCTTCTGTGTAACCGGATTCCTCCTGTGCTGTCTAGAGCCTTTATGTAAATTGAAAGTGTCACTTCTAAGTGTAGCTAATCGAGGTTTTTCAGTTAGATATTGTCCGATAAAGAGATCTATATTGTCCCTTATATTGATAAGTTGGTTTTTAATTTTAGATTTGGTTGCTGTGTCCTCCTTTTCCATAATTAGATTCCAACCTGCAGGGCTAACACCTCTTTGTGTGTTATCAACATTGTTAAGGCTTCCAAGAGCTTTGGAGATGTCACTCATGTCTGTAGCAGGCAAAGCAGAGACAAAAGATTTCGAATTGAATATTTTTGACACTTCAATGTGAAACTGAAATTCAGTTAGCATTTTTGTAAGTAACGATTCTATTTTGTCAACTTTCTGTTGGTAGTTGAGCAGCTGGTTCATTCTCTCTTCTTCATTTTTGTCGAGTTCAACATCAGCAAACGATTCCGGAGTGGCTGAGGGGACCGCTTCTGATGGGGTTTCCAGCTCCACTTTTCTGCACATCTTTATATTATCATCTTCAGTATCAGCAGATTCTGAATCAGATTGTTCGGATAGCAGATCTATATCCAAATTGTCATCGTATGATGAGATACTGGAGGCTACATCTGAGATGTCGAATGATTCGTTAAAATTGAAGTTTCTGAACAGTTCCAAGTTCCTACTTTCTAACAGCTTGTGTTTTGGAGTGTTTTCAACATTCACCGGGCTATCTTCAGAGGTGTTTAAGTCATCTGGATTGGAATTAGCTTTGTTGATATCTAGTTTTAACTTCTTGCATTTTTTTCTGGACTGCTCTTGTCCTGGATCGATTTTTATAGAAAGAACATCGGTATCGGACAATGAACCTTTTTTTACGGAGTAATTCTTCACAGAGGATGGCAAATTGAGACTTTTTGCACATTTCGTCGTAGAATCCGCTTCAGCGCGGTCGAATTCCATATTTTCGGTTACAGAAATGGAGGGAAAGTATTTTTTTCGTTGACTTTCACTCGAGCTTCCATTTTGGGAGTCATTTTCGATTGAAACACCATCTTCAGATTTTGAAAAATATGAAATGTTTGATATAATTTTTCGGATCGAAAACGCCATAATTGAGATGGTTAGTAGTCTTCACTGATGAGAAATATCTCCTGCAGCTTTCTTTACTCTTTTCAAGATCGCTGCAGATAAAATAAAGCACCTTTTTATTGTTTTACGAACATGAAACAATGAATAAATTAATTTGTAAAATATAGACATTTCTTACCTTATTCGAGGGTAGCGACGCTCGAAACACCTTGAATAATTCACATTGTCTCTACTGTTTTGTTAAAATCACTCTTTTAATTCACAAATACCTTCAAATTATAGAGAAATTGAGAAAAAATATCGAAACACAAAGAAACAACAACAATACAAAGGAGTTTTTGACTTAAGTGGGTGCTGCCATATAAAAACAGCTGTATCATACAAATTGTTTTACAAAACTAAAGTTTTAAACTTAAAACGGACTTCTGTCTGCACATTATTGGAAAATAAATTTTTATCTTCGTATTGTCTGCATATTAAGATATTTTATTCAGTAAATTCGTCGAGCCAATTTAAGAGACATGAAAAAGGTCAATGAACGCGAATGAACTGGAATGAACTTTAATTATATTCTATTGCAACACTTGAACTACATATTTACGTTTGTTTGAACGCAGTTATTAAACTTATTATAAACACCAATAATAATTTATAATTTATATATCCATTTTTAATATTATGCTTAATTGATTCCTACCAGCCTTCGATCATTGTTGATCGAAGCTACCAGCACCAAATTATATCTAATTTTCCTTATCCATTTATTTATTATGACTTGAAAATTATTGAAGTTTCAATACATTGAGCAAGTCCAAGGCCATGAGATTTTAGTCCATCGAAATGTTACATTTTTTAGGTCTAACCTTGCGTTTTTTAGAGGACGCAATTTTATTTTTTTGATCTGTAGCGGGGGTCAGTGTAAAGCTAAAAACAAGTTTGTGGGGTCGCCACCCTTGTCCCACGGCCGCCATCTTGAAAATAGGGGTTGAAATGGTTTTTACGATATATCTCTTAAACTATTAATTTAATAAAAAAAAATTGTTAACAGTTTTGTTGCAAATTCAATTCTCTACAACTTTGGTCCACTAACTTTTTGTCGTAGAACTATAAATAAAAAGTTATAAGCGAAAATGTTCAGAAATTCGAGAAAAAAAATTATATTTTTCGATGTAACTTTTTTTTAAAAAATTTTACGAGAAAATGATATCAGACTATTTTTGTAGATCGTTTTTTGAGGAACAACTTTTATAAACAAATTTTTTCATTAAGTCAATAGCTAAGGTTTTACAGCGCTCCGAAGTGAGTACAACTATACCTTTATTATACAAGCCCGTTGGCACAGTGGCAGTGAGAGCGCTTACTGTGTCGGGGGTTGTGGGTTCGATTCCCGCCCGGAGTCAAAAATATGTGCAGACATAGTTGTTGGCGACGATGTCTGGGTGTTAATTAGTTAATTATATTCTTATAAAATATTTGTGTATGTATAAGTAGTGTAATTAGATTCCATAATACAAGCTTGGAGCCTACTTTGGGTCTAATTAACCGTGTGTGAATCTGTCTAGGTATATTTATTTATTATTATTTATTTATACGTGTGTACTTACTAATAATGTGTCATCAGTTATTGTTTTTTTTTTATTTATTTTGCTTTTTAATTTTTTTTAATTATAAATTTTACAATATTATTAATAATTAATTATATACTCTTTTCCCCACCACCCACGAGCTAGAGTCTGGAGGCGCGTTTTTTTTACGTGGTATCCCCAATAGGCATAATCCACGGTGATTTTCTAAATTAGAACTACTCCGTCCTCAGTCTTTTCGATGGACCAGGCTGCGGCTCAGCATCTGATCGGCTTTCTGAATTAAATATCAGTGGGAGAACTGGAGAAAAAAAGTTACATCGAAAAATATAATTTTTTTTCTCGAATTTCTGAACATTTTCGCTTATAACTTTTTATTTATAGTTCTACGACAAAAAGTTAGTGGACCAAAGTTGTAGAGAATTTAATTTGCAACAAAAATATTAACAATTTTTTTAAATAAAATTAATAGTTTAAGAGATATATCGTAAAAACCATTTCAACCCCTATTTTCAAGATGGCGGCCGTGGGACAAGGGTGGCGACCCCACAAACTTGTTTTTAGCTTTACACTGACCCCCCCTACACATCAAAAAAATAAAATTGCGTCCTCTAAAAAACGCAACCCCAAATGTAACTTTTCGATGGACTATTTTTATATGTAAGCATGATCGATTACCTAAGGGTAATCTGAGAATACCTACATTATGTATATATTTTTACAATATAAATAATAATTTTTGTAAAGAATGAAACGTAATTTCCAGTCAACTGTATGAACTGTATATATGACAATGACAGTAACTGAATCTGTCAATGTCAGTTTTAGTTGTATTGTGTTGTGGTGTTGTGTGGTGTTGGTTGTGCACGCTTCGGATTACGCACGCACGCAGTATTATGTAATTATTTAGAATTTAGAATTGAATGGAAATTTAAAAATTCAACTTTAATAAATTATAAACAACCTTAAGAAATTATAAAAAATAAATCCATTTTAAAAATATTAAAACCCAGCATACAAAACCCAAAACATCTTACACTGTGCATCAATTACACTACAAACACCAAATATAATTGGTCTGTTGAGCTTACTGTTTTTTGAAAAATAGTGTTTGTACTTAGTTAAAATGAAGACTGCGATAGATGTAGATGCTCTTCGGACAGAGCACGAGTCTGACGAGCAGTGGGAGGTGAGGAGGAGCTTCATGATCGAGCACAAGGACGATTTCGAAGAAGCAGAACTTGTGACGCTGGCTCAACTATTTACTAACATCGAATTTTTAGGATGCAGGTAACTTAGATGTATTTAAGTTAGTATTATTTGACTTAGATTTATTTATGTTAGTATTATTTAACTTATTTTCAATTGAAACATGTATTATAAAAGGGAAGTGTATCCGTAAATGTTACACTTTTAACTATACTCAACTCCTCATAACATAACTCCAAAACATAACAGTATGTTATTTAATTTCAGATATCCCGCTCAGACCATGAAGAGGATAGCCAAATTAGCCGAGAAAGTATCAGCGAAGTACCGGGAGAGCAGAAAGAACAAACTGAAGAGAACGTTTGTAGAGGCGAGCGATGCGGCTGAACAGAAAGCGAAAAGAACGTTCAAATAGATGAATAAATTCAACAGCTATTAGATAATTACTGCCTTATAAACAATCGTTAACTAAAACACTGTTATAAATTGTTTTATCTCATTTATAATATTAATTCCTCTAGCAGTACCCTACAGTGTTACTAATATTGTCCTTTTTCCCAAAGGAATTTCGATTTAAAAGTAGTCTGAAATATTTCTCTTAAAAACGCAGGCGCTGCTAGTTTAAAATAAACAAATTACATTTAATGAATATATTTATTATTCCTCACATAATTCCTTAATTAAATTAACACAGGGTCTTTTAAATGGTGAATTATGTACATCTAAACATTTTACTAAAGATTCATCATTCACATTTCTGTTTAAAGATTTTTCAGCTTGCAAGAATAACAAAAACAGTCGTCCATAGTTACGATCTGTTTTACAAATCTCACTGAAAGATGTTATACAATTTTTGATAAGATTCTGTACAGTATCAGTTTTGATAGAACCTTTGTACGAGTTGAGTATAGATTGTAAGTTGTGAACAAAACCACAAGCAGTGATGTTTATTTTATAAATATTTTCTAGAAATTTTGTCATGTTTTCTTCATTTGACATTGTAACATGGCTAAGTAAGAGATGAGAAGGAATTTCTGTATCATTTATAAGCAATTGTATAAGTTTCAAGTAAGATTTGGGACAGTGACATTGAATATTTGCTAATAAATCGATGCAAAGTACAGAATATTGGTATTTTACATAATAAACATAGAAATTAATAATGAACTGTTGCACAAAGTTGTTTTCTACTTCACTTTCGTTAAATATTAGTTGAAAAATCTTTTCTACAGGTTGTACAGACAGTTTACTGGCAAGTTTTTGATAAAAGTTTGGATCTTCATTGCATTGATTAGCTATAACTTCAAGCTGAATATGAGCATCGTTTTCAACGGTTTCAAACATGTCTTCATCGTTAATTGATATGTGGCTGTCTTCCTTTTGGACTGGAGAAGGTATTTCAATTATATTTTGCGTAATTTCATGGGATTTTTCATTAATTATAGAGGTTTGTTTTCCAAACTTTTTATTCCATTTGTTTTCGGTTTTCACTAGCGTTGCGGCTTCTATACAACGTTGTAGTAGAAGTTCAGATGATGGTGAAAATGTCCAGATGTGGGACATGGTTTCTTTTATTCATGTAAAGTAATGATTTCTTGAAAATAATGTGTAAATAAGTAAAGGAAAACTTAAATAATTATTTGGATATTATTATAATTACATTTATAAACCAAACAAAACCGAGACAGACAGATTATACAATTGTGTTGTGATATAGTGACTTTGACAATTGTAAATTTTTAATAGATGTCAAAATTGCCATATTTTGTCAACGTCAAATCAAAAATCAATTGAAGATATTTCATCAATTTAAAAAAAAAACAGTCGGTTGGTTGGTTTGGTTCAGAGCTGTGGTTCAGTCACACTCACAGTCAGAGGTCAGAGTAACTCCTGTGGGTAACTCGGCGCAGTCGTGTTTGAATTTAGCCGATTGTTTGTTTACATTTATTTAAATTAATATTGTGTTACTACACGCGTTCATGTTCGCGATTTAATTCAGGTATGTCGTTCTTTTAATATTAATCTTCGAGGGAATTGTGCTATAGTATTATATTTACGCTGTTATTGAATAATTCGGGATGTTTTTATATGTACTATGTGTTCTGAACCGGCTTCAAAATTATCAAAACATTTCCTGTAGACAGGAAAATATTTAAAAAAAAACAATCTAGTTGGTCAGGAATAGTCAGGATTCTTGGATGAATATACACACCACAGATACACAGGTAGGTAGGTATATTAACGTATATTAAACCCGTGCCGTTAACCTTATCTAGTTAGAAAAATAATGTAAACTAGCAGCACCCCGCGGTTTTACCCGCGTTGTGCCGGTGCCCGTGGGAATTACAGATTTTTATATACACATAAACCTTCCTCTTGAATCACTCCATCTATTATATAAAACCTCATCAAAATCCGTTGTGTAGTTTTAAAGATCTAAGCATAAATAGGAACAGACAGACAGCGGAATGCGACTTTGTTTTTTAATAATGTAGTGAATAATACATACCTTTTTATGGCATGTAATAATATTGTAAAATTTAATAAATAACATGCATACAAGGTAGATGTATATTTTTTATCTTTCATACATTCTGTTACTTGTAATACCCAGTTAATTATAACTATCAGCGCCTCACGGTTTTACCCGCGTTGTACCCGTTCCTGTAGGAATTTTGGGATGATAAGTACCTGAAAATGTTCCTTGTGAATCATTATGTCTATCGGTGAAAACTGCATAAAAATATGTTGAGTATTATTCGAGTTTATCATGAACAGAGGAGGGAGACTTTTTTGATAATATTTAAGGATTATCACCACCCTGGTTTGGATGGGACACATTGTATCCCGAAATTCCCGCGGGAATGGGTACAACGCGGGTAACACCGCGGGGTACAGCTAGATTGTTAATAAATTAAATTATAGGTAAACTAGCAGTGCCCCGCAGATTTTCCCGCGTTGTTTTCCCGTGGGAATTTCAGGTGAAAAGTAGCCTTATAACCTTCCCGTCGAATGTGGCTATCTATTACAGAAAGAATTATTCAAACCGGACTGATAATTCCTGAGATTACCTCGAACATACAAACAAACAAACCAACAAACTTACAAATTTTACCTCTTTAGATAAATAATCATGAAATATCTGTTTACTTTCCTATTCATTATATATTTTATTATTTAATAGATGTGCGATATGAATAACCCATTTTGAATATATTTTCATATTACTGTGACTTACATGAGTGTATTATATATTTTATTTATATTAAGTATGTCATAATTATATATCTTGTTATTAGCAGCGCCCCGCGGTTTTACCCGCATCGTGCTGTTCCCGTGGGAATTCGGGAGTTTTATACATACAAACCTTACTCTTGAATCACTATTTATTTAAAAAAACCGCGTCAAAATCTGTGCAGTAGTATTTGAGTTTATCGCGAACAGACAGACGCGGCCGCTTCACTACATAGTATAAAATAAAGTCGTCTCTGTTTGTCTGTATGCTTAAATCTTTAATCTTAATTACGCAACGGATTTTGATGCGGTTTTTTGTAAAAGGTAGAGTGATTCAAGAGGAAGGTTATTATGTAAAAAAATTCCCGAAATTCCCACGGGAACGGGCACAACGCGGGTAAAACCGCGGGGCACTGCTAGTTGTTTTATAATATGTAGTGACAGCGCCCTGCGGTTTTACCCGCGTTATGCCCATTCCCTTGGGAATTTCGGGATGAAAAATAGCCTTTATGAATTTGACTAGAAAAAGTAAAAGTAGGGCCTAGGCCACATCTCACTGCAGATATCAGTACGGTGAGGAGGACGTCGTAATCACCACGCTTGCTGCGGGTTGGTGATCTCAAACCCGAGCCATGTTTGAAAAGTCGGAAACATGTTTTCGCTCGACCCGGTAATAGAACCTGAGACCTCAATCTTGTCGAGTGCACATACCTCTAGAACACCGAGGCGTTTCACTAGCCATTACTAAAATAATTACCTATTCGAATCGGACTGATAATTCCAGAGATTACCTCGAACATACAAACAAACAAACAAACTTACAAATTTTACCTCTTTATAATATTAATAGATAAATTATTAATTTATTATTGAATAGAAACTAGTTTAGACACGAATTCAACATTGATTGTACTCCACTACAACAGTATGTTGCATTGAGTCCAGCTACCAGGATAGCATAAATCCGAACAGGTTGACTGACATACATTTTTTACTCAAGTTCAAGCATTCGTTTCCTGCTGTGTACATTTCTTTGGATTTATGCGTTCCTGGTACCAGTACCAGTGTTTGTAAAGCCGTTTGCAGTTATCGGGTGTCGGATCCGATATTTAGTCGCGTTGTGGACATAAAATACGGTTAGTTTCGCTATGCTCGATTCCCGCTATGCACTGATCATAAAATACCTAACAAAAAGTGCCGCTATGCACGGAATCAGATTTTTGGACTGTCGAAAGGAAAATGCTTATGTTTAAATATCACAGTCCTCTAAAATGTACTATACACATCGTGTTGCTGCTTCTTGATGGAATTGTATAATAAAAATTTGAATAAATAAAAATTATTTAATTAAATAAAAATTAAAATTTAAAAAGAAAAACAAAGAAGGCGAAACGTATAAAAAAATGTTCGAATTGATTAAAGATGCTTTACCTGAAGGCCCATCGCAGACGACAGACTTTTTGTGCGATCGAGTCTGCGGCGCACAAAAATTCGGTCGCGGGTTGTCGCGGATTTTTGTGCGTCGTGTGCGTTACTGCATATAATTACATAGGTTCTATTTTCACAGACTAAAAAGTGCGTCACGGATAGTCTGTCGTCTGCGATGGGGCGAATGGTGTCCATCAAAGTGTATATTTGATTTCGAAATGGGAGCTATCAACGCAGTTACGATGGTTTTTCATGGTGTTGAAGTAAATGGATGTAATATACATTTTCAAAAGAATGTCATTAAAAAAGCGACATCTTTACATCTTATGGACCATGAAGAGACCGCAAAACATATCGAGCTGTGCATGAGTCTGGCGTATCTGCCGAAACAAGATATTGAAGATGAATGGCTTTCCATAATGGAAAATAGGTATGTTTTCCTCATCTAATTAACACAGGTTGTCCAATATTGTAGAATAATATAAGGACGTAGACAGCCAGATCTAAAACATGTTTTTTTTTGTTTTCACGAAGAAGCAGTGACGCAGTTCAACGATTATTTCGTTACACAGTGGATGGAATATCCGAACTTCATTTGGTGTTGCCATAATGAGCGCCATAGAACGACAAACTTGGCTGAAGCTTAGAACGGTAGATTCAACAAATCCATTGGCAGAAACCCTACTTTGATATTATTTTTGCAAACAATTGCCGAAGACACTTACCACTATGACATAAAGCAAGCCAAGTAAGTTACATATTTAAAATCAATAGTAAAAGTAAAGTAAGGTAAATTACCACAATTGTTTAATATATGTATTGTTACAGCTTCAGACTCAACAAACAAAATATCAATCATAGAAAAAAATCAACTATTCACACCGACAGCCAGATACAACTTTACACAGAAGCCTATAGAAACAATAGCATACTCTTGGTGATTTTTTGGTGATTTTTTGGTGATTTTTTGATGAAACAAAAAAACATGGTAAAAAAACAATTCATACCAATCTGTAGCTACAATATTTTGTGTTGATTTATAACTGTCATCTTATTTTTTATAATTATTTATTTATTAATAATACAAATGTTGATTATGTATTTGCATGTTTTATTTTAATTTAAAAATACTTTAGAAACACTTTTCTATCGAATTGTACCTTCCATTGTTAAAGGTAGCACTGAGAAATTCAGAGCAAAGCGGCACTTTTTGGTAGGTATTTTATGATCAGTGCATAGCGGGAATCGAGCATAGCGCAACTAACCGATAAAATAGAAGTCCGATTTAAACTTTATATAGCATCATATATATAAGCTACTAGCAGCGCCCCGCAGTTTTACCCGCGTTGTACCCGTTCCCGTGGGAATTTCGGGAATTTTTATACATGTAAACCTTCCTCTTGAATCACTCTATCTATTTAAAAGAACTGCATCAAAATCCGTTGCGTAGTTTTAAAGATCTAAGCATACATAGGGACAGACAGCGGAAAGCGACTTTGTTTTGTATTATGTAGTGATTAGCACCCCGCGGTTTTACCATCGGTGACCGTTCCCGCGGGAATTTCGGGATAAAATGTATCCTATGTGTTATTCTGACGTATAACCTATAATACTGTAAAGTTTCATCCAAATCCGTTCAGTAGTTTTCTGGTGAAAGAGTAACAAACATCATAAACTTTCGCATTTACCTATAATATTAGTAGGATTTTTAATTTCATATTTTTTTCGCATATTACAAAAATTGCAAGAAAAAACAGTTCTTATTTCTTCAATAGGTAACATGGTTCACATTTATCTACATACTCGTATACCTACACTAATATTATAAAGAGGAAAACTTTGTTTGTTTGTAATGAATAGGCTCAAAAACTACTGGACCGTTTTTAAAAATTCTTTCACCATTCGAAAGCTACATTATCCACGAGTAACATAGGCTACTTTTCATCCCGAAATTCCCACAGGAATGGACACAACGCGGGTAAAACCGCGGGGTGCTGCTAGTTTTGCGAATAAAGCGAAACGGAGCTGTGCGAAGGTCAATCAACCAATCACAAAGCACGATACATACTTATACCAAAACATTTTTTTTAAATTTCTTTCTGTCTGTCTGTTTGTTCCGGCTAATCTATGAAATGGTTGGACCGATTTTGACGGGACTTTCACTGGCAGATAACTGATGTAACAAGGAGTAACTTTGGCTACTTTTATCCCCAAATTCCCGCGGGAAACACCGCGGGGCGCGGCTAGTTATACTATAGGACATTATCCATTCTTCTCTTCTCTCTCTATCCTCTATCTATCTCCTTCTAAAAGCGGACAAGCCAGGAATTCGCCCATTGGATCATTACATCACTAGTAACACAATAAAATATAATGCATTCCTGAGTGAATCGAATATTTACAAATAGCTTCGCTTTTCATTGTCTTGTTTATATTATTATTATATTAACTATCCGCTGGTCAATCTATCTAATATATAAAATTCTCGTGTCACGGGGTGCATAATTGAACTCCTCTGAAACGGCTCGACCGATTCTCATGAAATTTTGTGTACACATCGGGTAGGCCTGAGAATCGGACAACATCTATTTTTCATCCCGAAATTCCCGCGGGAACGGGTGCCGTGGTTGAACTCCTCTGAAATGGCTCGACCGATTCTCATGAAATTTTGTGTACATATCGGGTAGGCCTGTGAATCGGACAACATCTATTTTTCATCCCGAAATTCCCGCGGGAACGGGTACCGTGGTTGAACTCCTCTGAAATGGCTCGACCGATTCTCATGAAATTTTGTGTACATATCGGGTAGGCCTGTGAATCGGACAACATCTATTTTTCATCCCGAAATTCCCGCGGGAACGGGTAAACGCGGGTGAAACCGCGGGGCGCAGCTAGTAATATATAAAAATCAATGCCACTTTTCGTTGTAATTGTATAACTCAAGAACGGGCTCACCTATCCAAACCAAATGTTTAGGCTTTGTTCGGACTATTTAGTAGATGGTTTATGTGAAGTTTGCACAAAATCGGTCGAGCGGTTCTTAAATTCCCACGGGAACTGGCACAACGTGGGTCAAACCGTGGAGCGCAGCTAGTCTAATATATAAAATTCTTGTTTTTGTAGTTAAACTTCCCCCGAAACGGCCGATTCTCATGTAATTTTGTGTGCGTATCGGATAGGTCTGAGAATCGGACATCTATTTTTCTTCCCCCTAAATTAAGGTTAACTTTTCCGTTGAATGTGGCTATCCATTACAAAAAGAATTATTAAAATCGGATTAGTAGTTTCTGAGATAAGTTCATTTTAACAAACAACAAACTAAGCTGCGGTTTCACTTGGCGCGTTCCAATCATCACTACATAGTATAAAACAAAGTCGCTATTTTTGTCTGTTTGTTTGTCTGTATGCTTAAATCTTTAAAATTACGCAACGGATTTTGATGCGGTTTTTTGTAATAGGTAGAGTGACTCAAGAGGAAGGTTTTTTTGTAAAAAAATTCCCGAAACTCACACGGGAACGGGCACAACGCGGGTAAAACCGCGGGGCGCTGCTAGTTTTCTTATAAAAACAAATCTTGTCCTGACAATAAGGAACACATACATTTCGGCCATTAATTTCTATTTATATAGAACACTAGCCGCACCCCGCGGTTTCACCCGCGTTGTACCCGTTCCCGTGGGACTTTCGGGATAAAATGTATCCCATGTGTTATTCTGATGTATAACCTATATCACTGTAAACTTTCATCCAAATCCGTCGAGTAGTTTTTTCGTGAAAGAGTAACAAACATACATACATGCATCCCTCACAAACTTTCGCATTTATAATATTTGTAGGATACATATAGAAATAGAAATAGTTCATTCACAACATAAAAGAGACGATATACAAAAAATAAGAAAGTAAACAGAAAATGAGAAAGAAAACACGGAAAAAGTACAAAAATTATAAAATAAAATCACGTTGTGAAATGGTCCCCTATTCAGCATATGCTAGCTAACGCTGGCACTGATCTTCCATTGGGGCCAATTTGGTGACGTCAGTATCAGTCAGTGTACAACATTAATAAAGCCTCCGTGGTCTAGTGGTTTGAGCGCTCGGCTCACGATCCGGAGGTTCCGGGTTCGATTCCCGGTGGGGATATCTCACAAAAATAACTTTGTGACTAATAACTTGACTAAATAACTTGACCGTCCTCAGTTTGGTTAGGGCATTGCAGGCTGAATCTCCTGATTGCCCGAAAAGTAAGATGATTCCGTGCTTCGGAGGGCACGTTAAGCCGTCGGTCCCGGTTACTTTCTACGGACAGTAGTCGTTACATGAGCCATGTCAGAGGCCTTTGGCGGCTCAATAACTCTGACACCAGGATTGGTCAGGGTGACCATCCACTCGATGGAGAAGAAGATTAATAAAGCAATACAACTATAAATAACATTATTTCATTACATAGTAATATTCAGTGAGTGACTTTGATCTGCAATAGAGTCTTATAGAACTAATCTCTCTATGGCGACTACCTGATGATGTTGTCAAATGATTAAGCTGCTTTAACCCACTTCAGTCGAGATAAATTCAAAATACAGTCATATCTAGATTATATTCTTTATATTTATTATTTTATCTGTAGATATCTTCTGTAGTGGTATATTGAAAAGGTTAAACTGCATCCATTCTATAACCTATCTATCACTATCACAATCATTATCACTACATAGTATAAAACAAAGTCGCTTTCCGCTGTCTGTCCCTACTCCCTATGTATGCTTAGATCTTTAAAACTACTATGGATTTTGATGCATTTTTTTTTATTAGATAGAGTGATTCAAGAGGAAGGTTTACATGTATAAAATATCCCGAAATTCCCACGGGAACGGGCACTACGTGGGTAAAACCGCGGGGCGCTGCTAGTACTAATATATTAAAGCCGAAGTGTTTGTCTTTTTTGATTTCTTTGAACGTCCTAATATCAGAAACTGCCATTCTAATTTGAATAATTCTTTTTGTAATAGATAGCCACATTCAATGGAAAGGTTATAGGCTATTTTGATCCTGAAATTCCCACGGTAACGGGGACAAGGCGAGTCAAAACTCGAGGCGCCGATAGTATTAGTAAGACTAGGAGCGCCCCTCGATTTTACCCGCGTTAAGCTCGTTAAGGTAGGAATATCGGGAATTTTTATACACATAAACCTTCCTCTTGAATCACTGTATCTATTAAAAAAAACCTCGTCAAAATCCGTGCAGTAGTATTTGAGTTTATCGCGGACAGACGGACAGACGCGGCCAGGTACATATGTGGAGATAGATTAGAACATCGTCACTAGCCTAAATATGTTTTAAAAAACAATAAGTATTAGGTTAATGACCTTGCTACAATCTTACTAATAACTGACGATCGTGTAAACATGTACAAGTATGTTTGTTAAGTATGTACTTAGATAACGGACACTTAAATTAGTACTTAAGTTCATTAAGTTATCGGTCGTAGTAATGCGTGTAATGCAGTGGCTATTAACTTGCGGTCTACTTAACATTTGATGCTTTTTCCCTATCTATACTAATACTAGCAGCGCCCCGCGGTTTTAGCCTATGTTACTCGTGGATAATGTAGCTTTCGAATGTAGAAAGAATTTTTTAAAACGGTCCAGTAGTTTTTGAGCCTATTCATTACAAACAAACAAAGTTTTCCTCTTTATAATATTATAATTATAATATGATATAATGAGGTAATTTTTTTTAAGTTTGTTTGTTTGTATGTATGTATGTTCGAGCTAGTCTCGGGAATTATCTGTCCGGTTTGAATAATTCTTTTTGGAATAGATAGCCACTTTCAACGGGGAGATTATAGGCTATTTTTAATCCCGGAATTCTCATGAGAACGAGCACAACGCGGGTAAAACAGCGGTGCACTGCTAGTTCTATATATGTAACTAGCAGCGCTAGTTGCACGTTAAGCCGTCGGTCCCGGTTACTTTCTTCGGATAGCAGTCGTTATATGAGCCATGTCAGAGGTCTTTGGCGGCTCAATAACTCTGACACCAGGATTGGTCAGGTTGACCATCCACTCGATAAGAAGAAGACTAGCAGCGCTTACCGTAGCGTAAAAAATGATTTTTTGTGGCATTAAATTTAATTTTATTTATTTTTTTATTTAACTTCCAGATGGCGTATTTACTATATTTCCTTCTCGTCTGTGGGATGGTGTATTCAGTACCACTGACAGAAAAAGAACAATGCGGTTATGTTGTAAGTATAACTCCTTCTATGTCATGTAAGCCTGCTACTTAGTACCGTGCGATCTATGCCAATACTAGCAGCGCTCCGCGGTTTTACCCGGTTTATGCCTGTTACCGTGGGAATGTCGGGGTGGGAAGTAGTCTATAATCTTCCCGTTGAATGTGAACATCTATTTTTCATCCCGAAATTCCCGAAATTCCCGCATGTTAAGGATATGTACTTTAACTAGCAGCGCCACACGGTTTTACCAGCCCGTTCCCGCGGGAATTTCGCGATAAAAAGTAGCCTATATCCTTTCTCAGGCTCTGGACTAACTGTGTCCCAAATTTCATTCAAATCGGTTTAGTAGTTTTGGCGTGAAAGCGTAACAGACAGTCAGACAGTTACTTTCGCATTTATAATATTAGTTAGGATTTTTCATCCCGAAATTCCCATTGGAACGGGCTGGTAAAACCGTGTGGCGCTGCTAGTTAAAGTACATATCCTTAACACTAGTGTTGTTCCAGGGTTGTCCTAAAACCGATCCGAACGTGCTGAATGTTCACATCGTGCCCCACACTCATGATGACGTCGGCTGGCTCAAGACTGTAGATCAGTACTACTACGGCAGTGAGTAGCTCTCGCCTGTTTATAAGTGCCTGGTACTTTTAGAACTACTTTCAGCGTAATTTATCATCATAACTACAGTTTTTATTACATACTAGCTGTGCCCTGCGGCTTCACCTGGATTTTTTGCTTCACTGCTTACCGTTTAAACCTTCCCTGGACTTTCATGAATATTTCAAGACCAAAATTAGCCAAATCGGTTCAGCCGTTCTCGAGTTTTAAGCAGACTAACGAACAGCAATTCATTTTTATTATATAGTTTTCATTATATGGATACGAGCAGTAACGCTATTAAAGTGGTTATGTGGCCCTGTTACCCACAAAAGGATATTTGACAGATATTCATTGTTTATTAAAAGTGTACAATTTGAGAGATCAATTTAGAAATGAAAACCAAAATCGATTAAAAAATAAAGAAATTATAAGCTCTGAAAGATTATCTCCTGTCTGATTCTGTCCCATTCTTGCAAAACTATTTTTTGTATGTGGCGTCTACGGCGCTACAAGCTTGTGACGTCACAGGCCTGCAGTGCTGTCTCTGTCTAATCAGCAACTTTGACCGCTTGTAACTCTGGCAATAATAGCGATATAAAAAAAATGGATTTTAGTCTCTTCTTCTTCTTCTCCTTCACCGAGTGGATGGTCAACCTGACAAATCCTGGTGTCAGAGTTATTGAGCCGCCAAAGGCCAACGTTTTTAGTCTCTGTCAAACTGTCAAATTCCCTACTATGGAGGATGTAAAACATCTTGTTGCAACATGTTTCAGGCCGCAATAACATCCAAAAGGCTGGAGTCCAGTACATTATTGACTCCGTGGTCAGCGAGCTATGGGAGGACCCACGGAGGAAGTAAGTATATTAACACTAGCAGTGCCCCGCAGTTTTACCCGCGTTGCACCCGTTCCCGTGGGAATTTCGGGATGTAAAATAGCCTATATCCTTCCCGTTGAATGTGGCTATCCATTACAAAAAGAATTATTCAAATCGGATTTGTATTTTCTGAGATAAGTGAGTTCAAACAAACAAACAAAAAATTAAAATAACAAACTCTTAAGCTTTATTATATTACTATAGATTTTTATTTTACTTCACGGCTCCTTTGAAGAAACCACATCGTCTTCTGTGTCCGCGGTTCCTGTAAAGGAGCCGAATCGTTAGATAACAACGTTAAACAATACCGACGCGTATCCGTTAACGTTTAACGCTAATTTTATCACTACATAGTATAAAATAAAGTCGCTATTTTTGTCTGTCTGTTTGTCTGTATGCTTAAATCTTTAAAATTACGCAACGGATTTTGATGCGGTTTTTTGTAATAGGTAGAGTGATTCAAGAGGAAGGTTTATATGTATAAAAATTCCCGAAATTCGCACGGGAACGGGCACAACGCGGGTAAAACCGCGGGGCGCTGCTAGTAGTTTAATATAACGATAACCTAAGCGATGTTAATACATTGCGATTGTTAAGCAACGGCAGTTCGAACCCCACTTGGATGGGTGGCCGGTGGCATTTCTATCTGAGCGCTACCGAGCTTCAGACACGATAAGCATTCGACCCCGGTTGTTTCACCGTCAGACCATGTCGTCACCTTTAGGCGGTCTAACAACTCCGACACCAGGGTTGGCCACTGACCTTCTCTTACTTCCCTAGGTTCATTTACGTGGAGACTGCGTTCTTTTGGAAATGGTGGGTGCGGCAGTCTATAGAGAAGCAGACACGCGTGCAGCGCCTGGTGAGGGATGGCAGGCTGCAGTTCGTGGGCGGCGCGTGGAGCATGAACGACGAGGCGGCCGCGCACTACCACAGCACTGTGGACCAGTTCACCTGGGGGCTCAGGTGACTCACTCACTCACTCACTCACTTACTCACTCACTCACTCACTCACTCACTCACTCACTCACTTCACTCACTTCACTTACCCACATTCTGTCCCTCAGCAAAATAAACGAGACTTTCGGACCGTGCGCGTTACCGAAGGTCGGCTGGCAGATCGACCCGTTCGGCCATTCCCGGGAATTCGCGTCCCTGCTCGCGGCGATGGGGTACGACGGGCTGTTCCTGGGCCGGATCGACTACCAGGATAAGAGGGCGCGGCTCCGGGACCGCACGATGGAGATGGTCTGGAGAGGGGACGATGATTTGGGTAAGTTTAGTATAATTATGTTTTCGTGTGGCATGGTGCCTCGGTGGTCCATACTATATTTTTTCTTGATTGTCCCAAAATGTGGATCAATGTCGTAAATTTTCCAGCCGAATAGGATTGCTCCTGAAGAGGAAGAAGGTTTAGAGATAGAGTAAGACTGAAATAAAATCACATCTTCTGTGAATACTACTACATATACAACTCACATGTGTTAAGTGTAAAAACGAATACAATGTGTTCTAGGCTCCGCCTCGGATATCTTCACGGGGATCCTGTACAACACATACTCGCCCCCACCCGGATTTTGTTTCGACGTCCTGTGCAGCGACGAGCCCATTGTAGATGACCCAGATTCGCCCATGTTCAATGTGGATGAGAAGGTAACAATTCAAAAATTTTATGGGACAAATTCACACACGGTTTAGACCTAAACATAGCTCTAATTATGAAGTCTAACTGACTGGTACTATGTTTGACATACTATCCGCGCCCTGCGGTTTTACCCGCGTTGTACCCGTCCCCGCGGGAATTTCGGGATAAAATGTATCCCATGTGTTATTCTGATGTATAACCTATATTACTGTAAAGTTTCATCCAAATCCGTCGAGTAGCTTTTTCGTGAAAGTAACAAATATACGTACATCCTCACAAACTTTCGCATTTTTAATATTCGTAGGATAGATAGTAATACATCAGGAACGCCTCAATGGTCTAGTGGTGTATGCACTCACCTGCCAAGACTGAGGTCCCAGGTTCAATTCCCAGATCGAGAAAAACATGTTTCCTACTTTTCAAACATGGCTCGGGTTTGGGATCGCCAACCCGCAGCAAGCGTGGTGATTACGACATCCTCCTCACTGTACTGATATCTGAGGTGAGATGAGAGGCCTTAGCTAATAGAGCCATATATTTTGGAAGTCAGAGACGTTTTCGCATTTATAAGGACACTAGCAGCGCCCCGCGGTTTTACCCGCGCTGTGCCCGTTCCCGTAGGAATTTCGGGAATTTTTATACACACAAACCTTCCTCTTGAATCACTCTTCACTATTTAAAAAACCGCATCAAAATCCGTTGCGTAGTTTTAAAGATCTAACCATACATAGGGACAGACAGCGGAAATCGACTTTGTTTTATGTAGTGATAATTTCTGTACAAAACTTCGTTGATTTTAATTACTTACAGCTTTCTTTGTATACTAAATAATCTTTCCACTAATTTCACCTCACTGTACTGATATCTTCAGTGTGATGAGAACCCTTTGGACATAAGGGCCTTATTCATGAACGCTAATAAACAGCATTTTTATGAAATGGTTTGTCCCTTTCTGACATACGCTAGTTTCCGAAGAGCAAAAGAGACAAAACACTTTATATCAGTGTTTTAGTTTAAGCGTTTATGAATAAGAGGTATTACTTTACAAATGACAGGAGCTTTTATTGTTTCTGAGTGTCCCTGCATAGATGGCGTTGATATATAATATAATATTATAATCTAATATTTAAAATTCTCGTATCGCGGTGTTTGTAGTAAAACTCCTCCGAAACGGCCTGACCGATTCTCATGAAATTTTGTGTCTATATCGGGTAGGTCTGAGAATCGGACAACATTTATTGTTCATCCCCCTAAATGTTAATGTTAGTCCACCCCTTAATTTTTATATGGCAAAACAACTTTTGCAGGGTCAGTATATATTATAATATACCCGGACAAATTCACTCACGGTTAATTAGACCCAAACTAAGCTCTAAGCTTGTATTTTAATATTACAAACAGACACTTTAATTTTATTTATTTGTATAGAGCAGGGGTTCCCAACCTTTTTCACCTCGCGGCGCAGTTACAAGTTTAGTTTTTTTGACGGCGCGGCGCACTACCCAAGCTATGCGATGTGAATCCTTGTGGAGTTTGTGGCTGAAAAGGATTTTGGATCCACGAAAATTTATCGAGGTCGTCATCGGCGAAGTACTTTGAAAACCATTCGGTGAGCTTCGTTAGGTGTTCTGTGAACAGAGCCATCAGGTCTTGTGAGATAACCAGTTCATTAGATTCCGCATATTTATATAATTTATGTTATTTGCATAAAAACATGGTTTTCAAAGTTCTTAGGTCTTAGATCATATATATAATATTTCGGTTAATGATAAGGTTCAAACCCACGGCGCCCTTCTTTACTTCCTACGGCGCACCAGGGCGCCACGGCGCACAGGTTGGGAACCCCTGGTATAGAGTATAGATTTGTAGATAAGAAGTATTATGTGTACTACTATGTTACTTATTTATTTTATAAAAGTGTGTAGTATGTTTACCTCACTAGCCATACTTGTAGTTGTAATGTATTTGACATGCGTTTTTGTGTGTGTAACCGTTGGTAAGATCATTCATTCATTCATTTTGAATGAAATATTGAAAATAAGAGCGAAGTGTATCCAACACTTCGCTTTTATTTTACACTAGCAGCGCCCCGCGGTTTTACCCGCGTTGTGCCCGTGTCCGTGGGAATATCGGGTTGAAAAATAGCCTATGTCCTTCCCGTTGAATGTAGCTATCTATTACAAAAATAATTATTCAAATCGGACGGGTAATTCCCGAGATTAGCTCGAAACCAACAAACTAACTTACAAATATACCTCTTTATAATATTAGTCTAGATTTTTCATCTAACATTTCCGTCGGAAGTTTTAAAAAGTCCTATTTTCTGTCTAGGTAGACACGTTCATAGAAATATCTAGGAATATGTCTAAAGCGTACAAAACTAACAATATATTGATCACGATGGGCGAAGACTTTCAATATCAAGACGCGGCGATGTGGTACACGAACTTAGACAAGCTTATCCAGTGAGTTGACTGACGTACGGTCGCTCAGCAGGAAGAATTCCGTCCATTGACCTTTATCTACCTATCTCTGTCACTCGTACTCAATAATATCATTGTCTCACTCGCACAATGAGTTCGGCGTCGTGAAACGGCAATACTATTTGTGTAGGAGTGAAAGAGACAGATAGATATAAAGGTCACTGGACGACATTCTTCCTGCTCCGCGACCGTACTTTACATAGTTTAACAGTTATAGCATGTGCGTAGGTTGACCACTGTCAACCCTGGTGTCGGAGTTTTTAGACCGCCTAAAGGTGACGACATGGTCTGACGATGAAACAACCGGGACCGACTGCTTAACGTGCCCTCCGAAGCACGGCAGCACTCAGATAGAAATGCCACTATCGGCCACGTATCCAAGTAGGGGCCGAGCTGCACGTTGCTTAACAATCGCAATTAGTTAACACTGCTTAAACTACGCAACGAGCCCTACATGTGTTAAATAACATGCATGTCTGCATGCATGATGCATGTGAATGGTTAAAGATATGTCTTTTCAGCATAATTATGCAAGTTTTGTGAAAACACAAATAAATAAAGAACTATTTGTTTGAAACCAGCTGCGCCCCGCGGTTTTACCCGCGTTGTACCCGTTCCCGTGGGAATTTCGGGAATTTTTATACGTATGTATATACCTTCTTCTTTAATTACTTTATCTATTTAAAAAAACTGCACCAAAATCCGTTGCGTAGTTTTTAAGATCTAAGCATACATAGGGACAGACTATGTAGTGATAAAAACGTTGATACCAAAAAACACATGTAAAACCGTGTTAATTACATTTCTTTATTATCTTGAAATAAAACAAATAAATTACTGAAACGATAAAAATAAATTAAAGGTTAAAAACAAACACACAAATCATGGAAGTACTTTCTTTTCTAAAACAAAATTAAAATCAGCGCCATCTATACAACGACACTCGAACTAATTCGAAGTTTAAATTACTTTTTTGTATCTCATCGTATAGGTGGCGCAGTTTATTGACATTTGTCACAAAATGGCCGCCTCTTATAGTACTAACAACATTTTGATTACAATGGGGGACGATTTTCAATACATGGACGCGAGGATGTGGTTTACGAATTTGGATAAATTGATAGAGTAAGTTCATTTTTAACCTGACGTCAAAAGGGGTGTTAGTTGGGTGCCATTAATAAGCTTGCTGTTTATGTGTGACATTGTTGCTGGAAAAATACTCTATTACTTTAAGCGGCACTTAATTTAAACAAAATACATAGCTTAATAGTTTTAAAATATTATGAAATTAAAATTTTAAACCATTTATTATTTACGTCTACTTCCATACCTGTTTAAAGTAAGTTCGTGTAGGTGGCAAACCCGAATGTCGGTGGTTTTAGACCGCCCAAAGGCCTCTGACTTGATCTAACGTTAACGACAACCGGGAGCAATAATTTTCCTTTAATTATTACGTAGAATCATTCGTTAACCTACGGGAATTGTATCTATATTGTTCTGTTGGCAACCTATATATCTTTTCACTTTATAAGTTTATCTAAAAACTATGTACCACATTAGTAACTTTGTCTATACTAATTATGTCTTAGGAATCACCAACGAACTCAGCGGGGTATCAGCCAATCACAGTGCTCCAAAAGATTTAAAGCAATCTGATTGGTTGTCCCGATGCCGCCGTTCCGTTACCACTTCGTAACTGACAACCTTATAACCGTGTATAAACTATATTAGAGTGCACTTTTGTATAATATTTATTTAAATTTCCTTTTTTTATTTGTGACAAATTAATTATTGTTAAACTTATAACTAACAACGCCATCTATGCTCTGCAACTTGGAACTACTTATAAGGCTCACATAAATCTCCAATAGTTATGCTCTCATATAGTTCAGTGCAGTGGAGTCTTATAGGACGATACTTATACTACTCCAAAGTACCAGGCTCACTTAACTCACCAAGAGATCATGCTCTCATACAGTTCAGTGCAATGGAGTCTTATAAGACGATACTTATACTACTCCAAAGTACCAGGCTCACATAACTCACCAAGAGATGATGCTCTCATAAAGTTTGGTGCAGCGAGGTCTATTTATACTACTTCAAAGTACCAGGCTCACATAACTCACGAAGAAATGACGTGTTTTTCTCTAGATCGATTTGTTCCTGTCCTACGTAATGCACCAAGCTAAGTCCTATACAACGAACAATGTTCTTATAACTATGGGTGGAGATTTCACATATCAAGACGCGAGGATGTGGTACACGAATTTGGATAAACTTATAGGGTAAGATATGTTGCTATAATTTACCCCAAGGGTAAAAATAAATGTCATTTGTGTTAAATAAATACCAGCGATAGTTTACCCCGTAATACAAAAATAAATGTCATTTGTGTTAAATACGAGGGCGGGTCAATAAGTCCGTGACTTTTGCAATAAAAGACAGATTTTTTTATTAAAAATATATTTTATTTTTCAACGTAGTCTCCCTTGAGCCTCAGCCTCAGGTTCAGGTTTGGGAACAAGAAGTAGTCGCTCGGAGCCAAATCTGGAGAATAGGGCGGATGAGGGAGCAATTCATAGCCCAATTCATGGATTTTGGCCATGGCAACTGCACATGTGTGCACCCTTGCATTGTCTTGGTGGAAAAGAACTTTTTTCTTGGCCAAATGAGGTCGGTTTCTTTTTAAATCGTCATTGAATCGGTCCAATAAGTTGGCATAATATTCCCCATTGATTGTTCTTCCCTTTTGAAAGTAGTCAATGTGGATTATCCCGCGTGCATCCCAAAAAACAGTCGCCATAACTTTATTGGCCGACAATCCCACCTTGGCCTTCTTTGGCGCCGATTCACCCTTGGAAACCCACTGTTTTGACTGTTGTTTGGTCTCTGGTGTGTTGTGATGGATCCACGTTTCGTCCACGGTTACAAAACGGCGCAAAAACTCCTCCATATTACGATTAAACAATGCTAAACCTTCCTGTGAAGTTGTTACACGATTGCGTTTGTGGTCGACTGTGAGCAAACGCGGCACCCATCTTGCGGACAGCTTTCTCATGCCTAAGTGATCATTCAAAATTGAAACCACTGAGCCATGCGAGATCCCTACTTCTTCCACAATCTCTCGCACTTTCAATCTTCGGTCGGCCAACACCATATCGTGAATTTTTTCGAATGTTTTGGGTGTAGAGACCTCAACTGGGCGTCCAGGACGCTCGGCATCTTTAGTGCTTGTACGGCCACAACGAAATTCAGTAAACCACTTTTTTACCATGGAAATCGAAGGTGCAGAGTCCCCATAGTATTTATCAAGCTTTGCCTTGGTCTCGGTAATGGTTTTTTTTCGCAAGAAATAATGCTTTAATAAGCACACGAAATTCACTTTTGTCCATTTTCTCGTCAAATTAGTGAGTAGTCTGATAAAGATAGCTGTAAAACACAAACTAACTGACGCAGCAAGTTCAAATTTTCAGAGGAGTCAACTGATAGATGCCTGTTGACGGGACCAGTATTATTGTTTCAGTAAAGAGGTCGGAAATTCAAAAAGTCACGGACTTATTGACCCGCCCTCGTAAATACCAGCGATAGTTTACCCCGTAATACAAAAATAAATGTCATTTGTGTATGTGTGATAATGTTGCTATAATTTACCCAATTATATAATTGTAGGGTAAAAAATTAGTGTTGTATTGCTAAGGTAAAAATAAATACTAACGATAATTTTATTTACCCTGTAATACAATGTGTAGGGTGAAAATAAATGTCATTGGTGAATATGTGATTTTTTTACCCCTATCCAAATTAGGGATGTGACAATGTAGGTATATTAAAAAACAATTTTCATTTTTTTTTCGTTTTTTTTTACATGAAATATCGATTAATGAATAATCGATTTTTCTTAAAATAATAATCCGTATTTTTACATCCCTAATCCAAATGCATAGGGTAAAAAAATACATTGGTTTAATTGTAATGGCTTATCCGAAGGGACATACTGGGCGGATTGCTTCAGCTTGCACTCATGCCCCTAAACAAAATATCATTCTTGACAGACGTAAGAAAATGAAAAATTGTGGCTTTCTACTAGCTCGAATAACTTGAACGGATTGTTATTCAATTTCTGAATCAAATAATTGTTATTAACCGCGTCGAAAATCGTAAATGTTTAACGAACGTATGTAAATCCATACTCAGGGTAAAAAATAATATAAGAGTGAGATGATTTACCCGTTTTTTAAATGCCCAAATCTCAGTGAATTGTCTTCTAAATATCAAAATAAGTTTTGGAAAAAATATAATAATATATAGCCGGACAAATTCACTCACGGTCAATTAGACCCAAACTAAGCTCTAAGCTTGTGTTATGGAATCTAACTCACTGATACTACTACATAAGATCTAGGTGTGTAACTAATTGTTGCATGTTTTTAAATGCATGAACTAAAAATATTAGTTTTAGCCTAAAGGCCTTATTTATAAACGCTTGTGCACAGCAAAATGCTATCAAATGGTTTGTCCCTTTCCGACATACGCTATTTGCCAAAGAGCGAAAGAGACAAAACACTTTTAAACAGTGTTTTAGTTATAACTAGCAGCGCCCCGCGGTTTTACCCGCGTTGTGCCCGTTCCCGTGGGAATTTCGGGAATTTTTATACATAAAAACCTTCCTCTTGAATCACTCTACCTATTACAAAAAACCGCATCAAAATCCGTTGCGTAATTTTAAAGATTTAAGCATACAGACAGACAGACAAACAGACAGATACGAAAAAGTGACGACTTTATTTTATACTATGTAGTGATACTGAAGTAGAGCGTTTGTAAATAAGGCAGTTAGCTAAAGTAAGTTGTAGTAGATCGGGATAAAATGTATCCCTGTGTACTTCTTCTTCTTCTTCATCGACTGGATGGTCAACCTGACCAATCCTGGTGTCTGAGTTGTTGACCCGCCAAAGGCCATGTGTAATTCATCCCATGTGTAATTCTGATGTATAACCTATATTACTGTAAATGGCCAAAAGTCTGGCGTTAAAGACCGCCTGTTTAGGCCGCCTAAAGACCACTGACATGGAAAATAATTTAAAAAAACGGTACCGACGGTTCAGCATGCCCTCCGAAGCACAATAGCGCTTAGACAGAAATATCATTATAGACCACCCATCTTAATAGCGGTCGTGCTGCACGTTGCTTAACTATCGCGAACAAAAGGTATCAAATAAGAAATATTTTTAATACTCTTTCAGATACACTAATTTGAAAGCTGGGAAGGATCAGTTGAATATAAAACTGTATTACTCAACTCCTAACTGTTATTTGAAGTCCGTGAAAGAGTCGAAGTAAGTATTTATTTACCACAAGCAGCGCCCCGCGGTTTTACCCGCGTTGTGCCCGTTCCCTTGGGAATTTCGGGAATTTTTATACGTATAAACTTTCCTATTGAATCACTCTAGGTATTTAAAAAACCGCGTCAAAATCCGTGCAATAGTATTTGAGTTTATCGCGAACAGACAGACGCGGCTGGGGACTTTGTTTTATAATATGTAGGTAGTGATTCATTTACATATTTTGTAGTCTCAACGTCTATCGCATTTGGACATTAATTAGTACTTTTTTTTAAGAAAAATGCTATGAGAATGTCTTGTTACCGTAAATCTTTGTCTGTTTATATACAATACAACTAGCCGCGGCCCGCAGTTTTACCCGCGTTTTTCCCGTTCCCGTGGGAATTTTGGGATGGAAAATAGCCTTCCCGTTGAATGTGGCTATCCATTACAAAAATAATTATTCAAATCGGATTTGTATTTTGTAACATTATTACAAACAAAGTTAGACACTTTACCTCTTTATACATACATATATTAGTACTTAATTACTCCTTATTATATCAGTTATCTGCCAGTGAAAGTCCCGTCAAAATCGGTTCAGTCCTTTCAAAGATTAGCCGTAACAAACAGACATACACCATTAAAAAAAAAATGTTTTGGTATATGTATCGTGTGTATATATATATGCACTTAGTAAAAAGCGGTTATTTTAATATTACAAACAGACACTTCAACTTTATTTATTTGTATAGATGTATGTATAGATATATATAGATAGGATATCTAGATAGATGTAAAGATGTATATTTTGTTACGTGTTGCGTTCCAGCCCTATTCTGCCTATGAAAACGGACGATTTCTTCCCCTACGCCAGCGACCCTAACTCCTATTGGACGGGGTACTTCACGTCGCGGCCTACCACTAAATACTTCGAGAGACAAGGCAATATGTTCCTTCAGGTAATGTTGAGGTTTACCCATTGAGTTAGAATCCTATAGTCACAATCTATAGTTGACAACACTCGCAAAATGTCGGAGCACCGCGCGTTCATTATATTGTTTGCGCGAATGTAGACGTTATGTCACTGTTTAAGTGTTCAATGTCGCTTGTACGCAATGCCATAACTATTCACTCAAGGCATGATGGCGGCCACTAAAGCTAAACAAAAAACGGCGCACTGCGTCATGCGCCGAGTTTTTGCGCGGACATTTTTTATGTCTGATTGCGACTCTATAGGATTCTAACTCAATGAGTTTAACCTAGAGTGGTGAAATGTTTTGCCCTAGGATTGTTTTTTACTTAAAAAAAATATAAAATAAATAATCTTTTATTGCTTATAAAATAAAATTCAAAGAGGATACAGTTTGAAATTATAGCAAAGGGTGGTAACAGCTTCTGCTGCCCAGGGCGAGACACCCTGGGCAGCGCTGTATTTTCACCCACCCCTGTTCCCCGAGGTGTGTTGTGCGGGAACTTTAAGTAACGATTTTTTTTACCCCTGCGAAGCAAGCATATATCTGTTATTTTCAGTGAGATGAGAGGCCTTTGCCCAGCAGTGGGACATAAAAGGATAATTACTTTAATCATTCCAGATGGTGAAACAACTGCAAGTGCTTGCTGACCTGGAAAAACATAACATATTTG
Organism: Cyclophora albipunctata; assembly: GCA_963082685.1. Classification (NCBI taxonomy): domain Eukaryota; kingdom Metazoa; phylum Arthropoda; class Insecta; order Lepidoptera; family Geometridae; genus Cyclophora; species Cyclophora albipunctata. Next base: position 2,616,548 of record OY720135.1, on the reverse strand, counting down.
TTTTGAACCAGCTGAAGAGCGCTATGGGTAATAATGATTTATTTCAAGCCAAAAACAGTTAGATACATACTTAATTAGTCCTACTAATATTATAAATGCGAAAGTTTGCGAGGATGGATGTATGTATGTTTGTTACTCTTTCACGCAAAAACTACTGCACGGATTTGAACGAAACTTTACAGTAATATATGTAGGTTATACATCAGAATAACATATGGGATACATTTTATTCCTAAACTAGCAGCGCCCCGCGGTTTTACCCGCGTTGTGCCCGTTCCCGTGGGAATTTCGGGAGTTTTTTTTACATAAAAACCTTCCTCTTGAATCACTCTATCTATTACAAAAAACCGCATCAAAATCCGTTGCGTAATTTTAAAGATTTAAGCATACAGACAAACAGACACGAAACAGAGACGACTTTATTTTATACTATGTAGTGATTCTTTTGAGAACGGGTACATCACGGGTAACACCGCCTATAACCTTCCCGTTGAATGTGGCTATCCATTACAAAAATAATTATTCAAATCGGACCAGTAGTTCCTGAGATTAGCCCAAACAAACAAAGCTACAAACTTTACCTCTTTATAATATTAGTTACTAATGAACTGGTATACTCAATTTTTTCTTGTTTGTCCCAATTTGTGGACCAATGTCGTAATTTTTCCAGTCGAAGACGACTGCTCCTGAAGAGGAAAAAGGTTGAGTGATTTTATTTCATTCTTACCCTATGTCTAAACCTTTTTCCTCTTCAAGAGTATTCGTCTTCGACTGGAAAATTGACGACATATGTCCACATTTTGGGACAATCAAGACAAAATTAAGTATAGTTGTCATATTTTACTCCCTTCTGTATCGCAGGCGTGATGCAGCATCACGACGCCATCACTGGCACCGAGAAACAGCACGTGACGCGAGACTACGAGCGGATACTCTCACAGGCTGTACAGGAAGCCGCCATCATCGCGAGACAGGCCTTCAGGTGAGTGTGTGTTTGTGGAGAGACAGAGAGAGTTAGTTTACGTGTATGTTGTGAGAGAAAGTACGTGCGCGCGCGTCTGCGTGTGTGGGTGTGTGTGTCCATGTGTGTGTGTACATGTGTGAGTGTGTGTAGGTGCGTGCGTGCGTGCGTGGATTTTGCGTGTGTGAGTCTGTCTCCTAGCTTAACACATCTAACGCAAAGAGCGGATTATATTAAATTATAGTTTCTGCAGCTATTATTATTTAATGTTTCTTACTTGTGTTCTGAGTGTTCTGATCTTCGCTTTGATTGAATAAAAACTATGTTTTTTAATAAGATTTACCATGTATTCTTCTTTCAAATGATTTTCAAAATTATAATCGGCATTTTAAAAGATTTAGCGTCGGTTTTCACAAAACGTAATATGTCATATTGTTATAACATACATATGTTAATATTTGCAGTAAGACGATCCGCGGCGAGGCGGCCTCGCTGTACAGATACGACATCTGTCGCCTGAACGAGTCCAGCTGTGACGCCTCTGAGAATAGTCGACATTTTCAGGTGACACAATTCACAGTCATTCATTCATTCGTTCATGCGGTCATTAATTCATTAATTCACTCATTCTTTCGTTCATTCTTTTATTCATTCATTCTTTCACTCACTCATTCATTCATTAATTGACTCATTCATTTCGAGTAGGTCAGTGGCCAACCCTGGTGTCGGAGTTTTTGGACCGCCTAAAGGTCACATCGGAAAGGGACATGGTCTGATGCTTGAAACAACCGGGAGTCAGATAGAAATGCACTATCGGCCACCCATCCAAGTAGGGGCCGATCTGCTCGTTGCTTAACAACCGCAATGAACTTACAGTACATCGCTTAGGTAAACTACGCCATGAGCGCTACAATCCTCATCTATACCTGACAGTAAAAGTCCCATCAAAATCGGTCCAGCCATTTCAGAGATTAGCCGGACCAAACAGACAGACAAAATTTATAAAAATATGTTATTTTGGTAATATATATACTTACCCTATATATATATTCATATGCATGTAGTAAAAAGATAATACATACATACAGTCCAATTTAATTTATATTTCGTAATGTTTTCCTGTTGTAGGTAACCCTGTATAACCCTCTCGCGTGGGATGTGGACCACCCAGTGAGGATTCCGGTAGTCGACGGAGTATACGAAGTTTACGCGCCTAACAGTGAGTAACTAATTAAATTATAATGTCCCACTGCTGGGCAAAGACCTCTCGTCCCACCGAAGATATCAGTACAGTGAGGAGGTGGTATGTCTGTCCTATGTATGCATAGATCTTTAAAACTACGCAACGGATTTTGACGCGGTTTTTTTAAATTGATAAAGTTATTTAAAAGGAAAGTATATGTATAAAAATTCCCGAAATTCCCACGGGAACGGGCACCACGCGGGTAAAACCGCGGGGCGCTACTAGTTAAAACATATTTAAAATAATCACTTGTTTTAAAAATAGTTTTTTGTTGTTTTTCAGGTGACAAAATAGACTCCCAATTGCTGGAAATTCCGCAGCAAATCTTAAATTTACCGAATCGAGTATCAAGAGCCACACACGAGCTTACTTTCATCGCCTACCTACACCCGCTAATGATAAAATCATTCTACGTGAAAAAAGTTGACAGCCAACGTCAAGAACGAATGACAAACAGAAAGAACGAACGATTCCACAGATCAAACTATCAGACCACAGATTCTGAAAACAAGGGTCCCGTTCTTGACAGATTTGAACGGGACAGCGAGAACGCTATACCTACAAATAGTAATAAAGGTTTTAAGAAAGTAAATTCGAACTTTGATGAACATGTGAATGAGTTGGTTAGAATGATTAAGGATATTAGAGACAGTACGCATAGACAAGGGAAGAGTGAAGATGTTTTTTATAGACACAACGTTGACAACCTGAGGATGTTATCTGACGATCCGTCGGTCATAGAGAGATTGGAAGACTTCTTCAGCATCAGTAATGATGTGAGTATATAAACTGCTTCGCTGCTGTGCTTCAGAGGGCACGTTAAATTGTCGGTCCCGGCTGTATCAATCGTAAGACCATGTCGGAGGCCTTTGGGCGGTCTAAAAACTCCGACACCAGTGTCCGCCACTAACTCTTGAACTTACTAACTTACTATTACTGTTTGTTAGCCCGTATTGTCCCACTGGTAGGCAAAGGGGCCTCCATTCCCACCACTCTTCTCGATTTTGGGCCCCCAATTGCCAGTCCCTCTTGTAGGCGTCCAGTTCATCTCACCAGCGTCTGCGTGGTCGACGTCGCCTCGCTGTCTCCGCGCGCCACACAGTGGAATTTTAGGCCCACAGCTAACAAATATTTTTTCTTTTCAGAAAATGCAGATCAATTTCGACAACGCATCTGGCGAAATTAAATCTATCAGAAACCCTAACAGAAGCACTAATTTGACTATTGGCTTTTACTACTACCCTGGTTATGTTGGTAACAATGGGGAACCAGCTAACCGTTCTTCCGGCGCCTATATCTTCAGACCATCAACCATCCACCCCATCAAGATCGATAGAACCGATTATAAAGTTGTCACCGGCAAAGTTGTCAAACAAATGTCAATGTCATTCGAACACAACGTTCACGTGTCTATGAGACTCTATGATGCCATAGACTATTTAGAAATAGACTACATAGTTGGACCCATAGACATAGAAGATGGTGTAGGCAAAGAGTACATAATCAAATACGGTACAGATATAATTAACAACGGAGAGTTTTACACCGATTCTAACGGACGTCAAATTATTAAACGTAAGTTAAATTACAGACCTGAATTTAACGTTACGTTAGCTGAACCGGTTGGAGGGAATTATTATCCGATAAATAATAATTTATTTATTAAAAATGATATTAAAATCTTCTCGGTGGCCACTGATAGATCTCAAGGGGGAAGCTCTTTGGCGGAAGGAGAGATAGAATTGATGTTACATAGGAGGTTGTTACACGATGATGCTTTTGGTGTAGATGAAGCATTGAATGAAACAGTTAACGGAAAAGGGTTGATAGTGAAAGGGACCCATAGACTACACCTCTATTCGAACAACGACCAAGAACAATTGAAATCTATAATCAACATGGACTTGCAGCCGATAATTTTTGTCTCACAAGCCAATAATTTAGAACTAGAAGATTGGCTGAAAACCAAAAATTGCTTCAGTTGGTTAAAAACTCCTTTGCCTGTAGGCGTGCACTTGTTAACATTAGAACCATGGAATGACCAACTTTTATTACGTCTAGAAAATTACCTAAAAAAATCCGATGATTCTTCCAAGGAGATTGATTTAAACAGTCTTTTTGTTAATGTTAAAGTGATTAGTTACAAAGAGACTGTACTTTCTGGCAACCAGTGGTTGAATAAATATGAAAAATGGTATTGGGATACTAATTCAGTAGATAATGTTTGCAATAAAAGACAAAGTGAATTAAGGGATGAAAGCTTTAAAATTGTATTGAAAGCTAAACAGATCAGGACGTTTATCATCGACTATGAAATCGTATAGATATAGCATTACAAGCGGCCCTCGCTTAGGGTGAAAGGAGGTGTCCATTTCACCCCGTTAAGGGTTGAATTTCTCAAAATCCCTTTATAGCGAGCACCTACATACTAAAAGAACCCCGATGCTTGCTTTAAGTCGGTAAATCAGTCAGAAATCTTATAAGAATTTATATTATCAAGAATTTCATTCCATTTTTTTTTTGCTCTGTTATCATAATGTCACTCTTGTTTCAAAAATATGTCTTGAATGTAATGGCGTATCATCATAAATTTAAGAGCAAGGCTCTTGTCGGTGAATGGCGTATAAAAATGTTAAATTTGTACCGAACATATAGCTAGTGGTTTCTAAACATCTGTCTTCTGTGACCTCGGTTCCTGTAGGAGCCGAAACGTCAGATAAAAATGTCAAATAACAGCGAAGTGTATCCGTAAACGTAGGTAGTTTCAATTCAAAACGAACTTATATCTGTCAGTTAGACTCTTTTGTCGAAAGTGTTACGTTAGTAAATCAAATCACATTTCAACAAGTGCTATGTCAAATAATGAATTAGAAAATTCTCATTCTCATCTCTCGTGAGATGAAAATAATTAATAGTATCTATGACGGAACTTCATGCCATTGACAGCTGTCAATTTTAATAAATACAAGTTTGAATATTGAATGATGTTGTTTTTTATAGTCGAAACTCATTCAAAAATGCTATATTTTTTTTATTTGTATTGAATTACCTATAGATGTATGAAGATCACAGAAATACCTTATAATTAAAAGTAATGTAATCGTAAATATATTGTTAATGTTTTATACTGTTTTTCTCGAATACATTTTAAATATGTAATCGTAATTATTAATATGTACAAAATAAAATAATAAAAATTGTTTAGTAATTCAGTAGCTATTATTTTCCCTTGTTCTTAGCTGTATTTAATTCCTACTATACAAAACTAGGGACCCGCCTCGGTGTTTCACCCGCGCTATACCCGTTCCCGCGGGAATTTTGGTAAAAAAATTATCCAATGTGTTATTCTGATGTATAATAGTAGTTTATGCAACGTCATATAAAGAAGGGTATTAAAACACGAGTGTGAGTTTATGAAACGAGCGCAGCGAGTTTCATAATAGTAACGAGTGTTTTAATACCCGTGTTATATGCAGTTGCATACACTACTTTATCTTCACTATTTAATGCAATTAATCAAACAAAATTTTAAAAACAAAACACATTGCGAAACATGAAATTCACGCGTAGGTAGGTACGTGTATTGTCACAGTGAACTTGCCGCCATTAAAATCTAACCAATGAGAGCGCAGCTGCGCGTAGGGCCAATCAGGAGCGAGCGAGATCTTACCAAAGAGTTTTGTGTATGTAGTTTCGACGAAGTTTTCACGTATAACCCAACTGTTTTCAAAAGCCAGCCTAATATCAAAATTTTATGCAACTAGTATGAGGATTTTGACATAAGGCTCGCCAGGTTAATTGGTCGCGTTATAATGATGTTATAATGTTATATTATAATGATATTATAACATCATGTGCAATTGCTTAAATTGAGTGTTTTAGTTGTCTGTGCTATAACAGTAGTAATTTTAAGTCAAGTATTGGAATCATAAGTAGAATGTTACAACATTAGTGTAGATAAACTAATTTATACAATAGGGCATACATACACATAATTAAAATCTTATATATAAAATTCTCGTGTCACAGTGTTCGTTCACGTACTCCTCCGAAACGGCTTGACCGATTCTCATGAAATTTTGTGAGCATATTGAGTAGGTCTGAGAATCGGCCAACATCTATTTTTCATCCCGAAATTCCCGCGGGAACGGGTACAACGCGGGTGAAACCGCGGGGCGCAGCTAGTACTTTATAAAAATATAAAACAGGCAATAGGTATAACATGGAACACAAATGTATAATCATGTTATAGGTATTGCCTGTTTTATATTTTTTTTTATTTACAGTTTTATTTTGTTAGTATTAATATATTTACAAATAATTTTTACAGAGGAGGGGAGCAAGGAGAGGAGACATTGGTTGGATCAAACATAAGTTAGGTGTACAGTCCCACCATCTTATCTGTTCAGTTGAAAGCGTCGCTAGTGGAGAATTTGGTTTTGCCATAATATAAGAAATTCACCAAGAAACAAAGGTAATTAAAACATGTCTTGCAAGTCAGTCTATAGATATCATTAAAATTTAAGAAACTACAATATCAATCATATAAAGCCTAACTAAGAGAGAGATTCAATATGACGCGGCTGTAGTTCCCATTTTGCCCACCTGAACAGTTAACCGATTCATTGCGGCACCCATTTTTTAAAACTTTTCGCCGTGGCTGTGAACAAATTTTCTATGACACGACTGGCGTGTCAAGCGCCATAGAAGTTGATGGCACGCCTATTGTGCCATCAGCCATGTATATAAACCACATGTTTTTCTTGCGTTTTCACGGTTTATCAGGTGTTTCAAACCTTTTGTGTTGTTTTAATTTTTAAACTTATTTCTACAAAAAAATATTCCGACTTAGGGTTTATTTATTTACAAAAAATAATTCGTGGGGAAGGTAACATTTGAGTGGGATATCTTGCTTATAATTTAAATAATTACAATTAATGGACAAGATTAGTTTGTAGCTCGTCATAGCTGTCGGAAGTGCATAAAATTAAATATTCAGATTGTTTGTTAAATTGACTGTCTTTGTATGATTTTTCAACATTTTGTTCAGACGATTGATATTAGGTATTTAATATATCTGTCTGCACGTTTCTAAAGAACCCCAGCTCTCTAGGCTTTGAACAAACAGGATAATAAGACGCTACGCACCTGACTTGCCTTCTGCAGTCTCGTGGAATGTCCAGTTTAGGTCCTTCCTTGGAATGCGCACGACACACCACACACACCACAGTTTAAGTCCTTCAGCGGCGCCGCTTTGATGACGTATATAATGAAGAAGCTCGAATTTGCATAGGGAAAACGAATTTTATAGATTTTAAGATGAACCACCATTCGCCATGTTTTTTAACGTGTGCGGAAGTGGCGAGGTGTTGTTCCCGCCAGGCTGTCTGTGTTAACCAATGCGAGCGCTGCACGTCATAGAAAAAGACGTGCTCCCATTGGTTCAAATTCCAGGTCGGTGGAGCAGTTTAGAAACGTGCATTACGAAATACCGCGAAGACGGTACAGTCTTATTTTAGAATCGACACGAAAACGCAAATACATTCCGGAAACAGAAGACTATGACAATGATGAGACTCAATGTGAAAATGAAGAAGAAACGATGAATTATATTTTTGAACAAAATTCACAATCATACTCAGATGATGGAACTTTCAAGCCTCAAAAGAAGTTTGAGGACAGTGGTACATGCACAGAAATTGCTGATCAAAAAATTGATCAAGTGCCTTCTATATTTTTTCTCGTGTCATAAGCCATAAGTTAACACAATTGATGACACGCCTGTCGTGCCATCAGCAACGTTAAAAAATAATTCAATGTAAATTTAAAAAGGTTGACAACCCCTGCAACCTCGAAATTCACACAATATCCGGAAACTAATACAACAGACTAGATTTTCGTGGAAAAACTTGATAGTTTTGTCCTGGGCAGACCCTTCTAAAACTTAATTTGAGGCTGTTACAACCGATGAAAAAATGACACGCCTCTCGTGTCATAAGCCATAAGTTAAAACAATTGATGACACGCCTGTCGTGCCATCAGCAATGAATCGGTTAAGTTGGTGGCACTGTACCTACGGTAGTACAGGTTAGGTAAGGAAATGAAATTGACATTTGACTGGCAGTAAAACAAATTGCAAACATTAAATAAATACGTCTTCTGGGACCACGGCTCCGTAAAGGCCGATTTACACATCCATAAGAAAGTACAGTAGCAAGTAGGTATGTCGTAAGTTACTGAGTTCGACAAGTAGTAAGTATCGTCCAAACAGCGGAATTTAGTTGTCGGTTAAATAGTAAGTTCGTAGCGGGTGAATACGACGTGAACTCGCCGAGCGTGTGCCGTCCCCACACGGTCTGCGTCCTGCGAGTTAGGTTGGCGGGGGGAGCGGGAGACGTAGTGGGAGGGGTTACTCACTACATGACTGTCCAAAAAATAGAATAGTATTCTATTTGCGTCAACTTACCATTTAACTCGCCGACACAGAGTACTTTTTTTATCGGCGTCCAAATGATCATTTATACTTAACTCACGTCACCCGGACACCCGGTAAGTTGACTCGCTCGCTACTTATAGATTTGTAAAGCCTCGGTCGGTCACACATAGCGAATACTCGCTGCGAGTGCATTCGCCGCGAACAATAGTCGCAGCGACAATTCGCTGCCTGCCTGTCACACACCGCGAGTTCTACACGAGATTTTCGACAGTCTGTTGGTGCGCAAATACAAAATGTCGTCTGCTCAAATACGTTTGGGTATTCGGTTGGCATGTGCAGAGTTAGCAAACCAAATGCTGATTAAGCTCACAACCCGCTTTCTTTTATCTTTTATATATTATTTTCTTTTATCTTTTATATATTTTTTTCTTTTAATTTTTAATTTTTCTTTTCAATTGTTCAAGGGTTTCTATTTCAAATCCCAACTCAATAAGGTCGTTGTACAACTTTATGAAGGCGCCTTCCTTTGCATTCTTCTTTAAAAAATTGCTGTTATTAGTATCCCACAGCTCTTCATATTTCCTATATGCATTCAAGAAACGAATAATTTCTATATTTCCTCACTTTTAGGGAATCCTTTTTTTGTTGACTCATAATTAAAAACTTGAAACATACATATTGGTCTCTCAGCGCCGATGGTCAGCGTGACTCTAAAACCAGCCTTATACTTAACTCACGTCACCCGGCCCGGACACCCGGTAAGTTGACTCGCTCGCTACATATAGATTTGTAAATCAGCCTCAAGCACATTTCCTATTCCATGGTAAATCTCATTCACTCATTCATTTGTTCGTTCGTTCTCATCGCTCTGATGTCTCGATTGCTCTGTGATCTGCGCTCGATTCGATTAATTTCGATTTCCCTCCCGTCTATGCTTCCTTCCTTCCTTCCTTGAACTTCCTTCCATTCCATGAATTCCACCATCCATTCCATTCTGTCAAAAAACAATGGCGTGCGTTTGACAAAAACTTGGATTTGTTTGTAATTCATTTTGTTGTGGTTTTGTTCACAATTTATACACGATTTGTTTGTCTGCTGTTATATTTCAATTAATATAATCGTTTGTCGTCGTCGAATTTGGTTTGTTTGTCTGATTATTCGTTTCTCGTTGGTTTGTTGACTCGTCAGTCGTCACTGAAACAAGGGCTGAAGGGCTGTCTTAATGGAAATTCTAGACGTAAATGGATTCTGAGAGAAGTGAAATGGTGTTCAGTTTTGCATTCGATAGTGTTATAGAGTTTTCGATGTTTGTATTAGGTTTGTTTCACCTGTCTATGGCGGAAATACCGCGAGCCGCGTGTATTTCTGTTCATTGAAGGGTATGTCTCGGTAACAAGGTTTTGTCCAAACAAACATGTCTTAATCTTTTTTTAAACTTACACGATTTGAACACATAATTTAAACGTACTCACACGGGTTTTCCCGCGAGTTCAACCGCGACCACGAGAGGTGCAATCCCCTCGAAACGTCGGGAAATAAAAAGTAAGTTATTACTTGCTTTAAAACTTTCCAACGTGAAAAAACCCGTGTGAGTACGTTTAAAAGAACTTTCACTCACGGTCTCAGGAAAACAGATAAAATTAAAGTAAAAACTCTTAGAACTACTTATGGTAAAAGATATATTATGTTTGAGGGTGCACAATTAATAACATACCAAACGAAGTGAAGGCCTGTAAAACGCTATCTTTATTTAACAATAAACTAACACAGTATATCCATAGCAATGTATAGAATGTGTAGATTATATAGTTTGTAAGTCCACCAGTTCACTGGATTTTTTTACTTTATTTAAATTAGATTGTAAGCTCAATATAAGCAAACACTGTAAATGTTCTTTTTGAGTAAAATAAATATATCTTTAAACCTAAATTAATGTCTTAGTTGTGTGTGAAAATCGTTGAAATATCAAGTGAAAGATCTATCTCTGAAGTTATAATCACTAATGTTGGCTATAAAAGTTAAAAGTCCATGAAACTGATTTAAAAAAAAACACATGTTCCAAGATTTCTGTTGTTTTCGTTCTTCGTGGTCGGTTTTAAACAAATTGTATTCTAAAAAATGTTGCTTGGTCAAAGGGTTGGGCTGGGCTTGGCTCTCACCTCACTGAAGTTATCAGTACAGTGAAAAGGATTAAAAGATTTAGCGTGTAATGTCCCTCTGCTGGGCAAAGGGTTTGGCTGGGCTGGCTTTCAACTCACTGAAGTCATCAGTACAGTGAGAAAAATTATAAAATTTAGCGTGTAATGTCCCCCTGCTGGGCAAAGGGTTGGTCTGGACTGGGTCTCACCACACTGAAGTTATCAGTACAGTGAGAAGGATTAGGCTTAATCAGTTGATTGTCTACTGCGGGTTGGTGGTCTCTCTCAAGGTGGTCGGATCTAACATTGTCAAATACCGTGTATGTACATGGGAGTCATTTTACAGGAGTGCAAAAAAACATGTTTTTATAAAAATCATTAGGCAGATGTTTGAATATACTTAGATTTAAACATATTTTTTGTATGTTAAACTAATGCATTGAATTCCTAGACTATATTGCCTTAAGTTTTTTCTCCAGGTCACTTACGCTGTATTGTTTCAATCCATCCTGAACATTTTGAGTTCTTACCCGTTATTAGAACATTAAAATATATAAGTGAAACCATAGTAGTATTCATTATAATCATCATTTATTAATTTATGAAATAGTATCACAATTTTAACCAAACTAACAAAGTATATAAAAATAATCAGAATCAAATAAAGTATAATCACAAGAGATCATGTCTATGCATGGGGCATATTAACTTATTTTAATTAGTTGTAAATTAGTATCATACGAAAAAAAACTTAATGTCAAAGATAAATAAAAATATCAAAAGATAAACAAATCAACAAAAATAATTTGAAACAAATAAAATATAATAACAATCTTATAATGCCATGTTATTGAACAAATTCTCAAAGTTATCTATAAAAAAACAGCATACTTAGTCTAAGAAAATCTTTACTAAGTACCATGTTGACCATGTTTGATAGATTTTAAGTGTTTGGCCTGGGTTCCGAATCAGCCACGAATCGACTGCGGAGTTGTAATATTTTTTAAACGGTCCATTTAGGCCAACATCTAATGGCTGAAGTTTCGCAGTTGTGTGTGGAGGGACAGTAAGAATTGTTACTCCAGAAGATTTAGCAAGGGAAGCCTGGAAGCCTTAGACGCTTCCAGTGAAATGTGACTTTCATGGTTGTCAAGAATTAAAAGAGCAGGATTTTCCTTTGAGGCACATGTGTGTTTTATGAAATGCTTCATAACGTCCACAAATATTTCGGCGTTCATCCATCCCGTAGGCGCAGCTAGACCAAGGGTACCGGGAGGCGCACCATGTAGCATATGAGATTTGAAGTTTTTTCTTGGAAAAACCATCGCTGGAGGCAAGGCTTGGCCAAATGCGAAACGATGCAGCACGTCGTTACTAATACTGTATTAGTAACGACGTGCTGCATCGTTTCCGCTGCGGAAAGTTACAAGCGGTGAAAGAGGTGTATTAGTAATACACCTCTTTCACCGCTTGTAACTTTACAGACATTGCTCCTTTTAGGTGCTAAGACTTTGTGAGGCCGTTGGACCGTTGTGGTTGACGTTTCATCCAAATTAAAAATACGAGTACCATCGCCAAAACTTGGGTGGCGCTTCATGACTACCTTTAAGTTTTCAAAAAACCGACTTACATTTGTTTTATTAAATGCAGTAGCCCTGGCCAAGCTGCATGCTTCTGGTTTTCTTAGACTTAAATCAGTGTCTTTTTTTAAAACCCCTCAATCAATCAACTCCGGCTATTTTTAATTTAATCCAAGAGGGAGGAACCTTTAGATTATGCAATCGCCAGTTGATATGCACAATGACGAGTGTCTTTTGCCGCAAGTCCATAAAATGTAAGGGCGCATTCGCTGATATAATTTTTTAAAATTATTTCCTGTTCATACGTGAATACAGCATTTACTTCGTAATTTGGGACAAGTCGTGCTTCGTTATTTGTCTCGTGTTTTTTTATATATCTTAGACTAAGATATATAAAAAAACACGAGATTTAAAATTTAAAATATTCCACACTAAGATTCTTAGTGTGGAATATTTTAAATTACATTCTACTGCAGCCTTGTGAATGCTTGTACCTTGTTTTACAAGTTGGATAGCTCTCTGCATATCATGTGACTTATGTCCTCCAATTTTCCTTTCTTCCCTCTTTTGTCGACCCATTCTGAAATTAAAATAGTTAAGCAATGAACATTAATACATAGGTACACAGTGAACCGTGGTTCAGTGTGTAGTACACACTGAACCACGGTTCACTGTGTACCAGTTTAGTTTGGGCCACTGTGTACGACTAACATTTTTTTACTTTTAAGGTTATATTATTAAACGAAATTATCAATTATTAGAGATGTCACTATGTCTAAACGTTGCATAAATAGTTCCTTTGCAAGTGTGTAACAAATAGCATACGTAAAACAATAAACAGAACGATCTAGAAAACAAATGATACTTACATTATTTTCAACTTTTTTTGGCGCGAAACACTAATCAACCCGCTGCGCGAGTGTTTTCGGCGAGAGCGCGCCGTCGACTGGGGAATAAGGATCGCGGTAAAAAACAAGTCCTTTCATGTATATAAGTATAGCACGGAGCGGCAACGTCGCATTCATGAGATATGAGTGGTGGGTCACTGTGTACCATTGGTTCACTGTTGGCCATCTGACCCTACTTGTACAATACAAATCTTAACATCTTAATCAGTAATTAAAAGAGCTTAGAGTAAAATTATCATTTAGAAAACAACAGCCTCAAAATTATTATCACAATCATAAAAATATACAAAATAATCAACTAATATTCAATTTTCTTTACATCCGTTTGTTTTCCAGGACTTAGTATCAGCTTTTCGTTTTCTAATTCTCGATGCACTTGCAGCTTCTGGTTCAGAATCTCTCTCTGGAAACCAATTAGTACTAGGACTGCCTAATGGCTCAACAACAGCGTTAACAATATCCGACAATAGGACATAAGAAGAGTCACCAATATCATCATTAGACCCAAAATCAAGATTGGTTTCATTTGCTAAAACACTTATTAGCCTGAGTTTGATGTGATGATAAGATCGAGAATTTGAGGCGAAGTGTCATTAGCTGCAGATTTTTCATTGATACAAACATTCCCTATAGTTTCAAAATTTGCAGTTAATGCAGTATCAACATCAGCTTGAGGGGCGCTCACCAGCTGAACTATAGGGGTTACACTTGTAGTTGGTCTGGCGTTGATATTTTCTAATATTTTTATCTTATCAATACGTTCTTGGCGCCTTAATTGAAGCTGCTGTAAGGTACAACATTATTGCTAATATCGGCACCCATCAGGTAATGTTGTGATACATTTTGTGTTTGGTCTTCCTCCATTCCATTTTATACGTTATCAGAAGTACGTATTCACTGTGAAGAAAAAATATAATAAGCTATATTTACTATTAAATATTCCGTTTGTTTAAAATTTTATATTAAATTATTTTACAATGATTATTAAATATATGGAAAGTAATTATATTTAAGACAATGCACTCAAACTTTGATAAAACAATTTTTTTGTCGGAGCGTTGCACAAATCCCCGCACTCAGTAGGCAATTCACGCAGTTTAAACGCCCATTTCAGCCTGATAAATTATATTATTAATATGATGATGTACTGTAGATATTGTTATGAGATCCATTTTTCGTATTTTATTTGCTATGTGTTCTCCGAATACCGAGGCATCGTCGCGAGCAGATGACGAAGCTGACATATTTTTTAAAACTTGTAGAGCTTCGGCAATATCACTGTCTCCATCAGTACCGCATCTCCTTTTCCGGGAACTAGTCGCTGTTGCATTATCTTGATGACTGTACTGCGAATGCGTCTGTAAACAAAGATTTAGATAGTTAGATATGCCCTTAGGTTGGAAACAGTGCTCGACCGACCGGGCGCTGCTAGTTCTATCTATTCAAAGAAACTGAATCAAAATCTGTTGGGTAGTTTTAAAGACTTAAGTATACATAGGGCTGTCCCTATGGCAGCGGGAAGTGACTTAGTTTTATTTTATTAGAATAAATTATTAGGGGTAGATAGTGATGAAAAAATTGCCTTTTTATACTAAAAAATATTGTTTATTGAAAGACAAAATTATTAGCGCAATCTTAGTGAATTTTTGTAAAGCACCCCACACAAAATAAGGTTCATTAGAGCATTTTTCACAAAAGGTGTTGACTTTTCTCGTCTTGTTTTTAGCCACTAATCTTCCATGAATATACCATATCTTTATAGCACTGCTGGCACGCACGGCGGGTTTTATACGAACGTCCTTCTTTTTTCTTCAGTTCGTGCTTTTCTCTTCTTGGTCGCTGATTTCTATGTGACTCACCAATATCTGAATCTAGCAGACTCTTCATAATTTCTTTTCTGAACTCTAGAATAGGACATTTCTTTTTGTTTACACTCTGATAAAGAACTAGGGAATTTACCATAGCTGTATTCAAAAGTAAATCAAATGCAACCTTTTTATACCACTTGATGGTCTTCCTTAGGGTGCGTCTACATCTGGCGAATGTGCAGCACGCCAGCCATGTGCGAGCTGCCCGCAAGCCGCGCGCGTGCAGTCACGGCAATGGTTTGGTGCGCCTCTTTAGTGCAACTCATGCAAGGCTCGTAAAAGGCGCGCGCCCAGCGCGCGCGCGGCCCGCGATCTGCGCGCGCTCAATTATCGCGCTTACAATTGAGCGTATTGGCTCAGTACTTTAGGCAGACGCGAGCCGCTAGCGCGCCGCCCGCGCGCTGATCGCATACGACGCTTAGGTTGCGAGCGAACTGCGCGCGAGCGGCGCAAGAGCGGCGCACGAACAAAAATGAACGCGTGCAGCTCGCGGGCAGCGCACAAACGGTTCGCGACCTGCGCATTCGCGGCATATTCGTCAGATGTGGACGCACCCTTAGAGGTGTTTGGTAAGCTGTCATCTGGTCAGATAGGTCAACTGCACCCTTGGCTTTATTATAGTCGACTATAATTTTTGGCTTAGAGACCTGCTTTCGATGTTTTACTACAGTTTGAAATCGCACGGAATGTTTTGTCGAAAGAACCAAGACATCTCTCTTATCTCTCCATCTCAGCACAGTTATTCCATCAGCAATTCAGCACTCTCTTTTGCTATGTATTGGCCTTTTTTCAATTTAGTCGAAACTACTATTTTGGGAAAGTGCTTGCGGTTCTTTCTTAGTGTACCCACCAAATGCGTATTATTCTTTACTAGTTCTCTTGCTAAACCAACGCTAGTATACCAGTTGTCGGTAAATAAAGTGTCCTTTATTCAGTAAGTCCCCACAGAGCGCTAATACAACGTTGGTAGGTGTTGTGTTAACGTCATCATTCTGTTTCCCACCATAAATACTAAGTTTATAGGTGTAGCCAGGTAGAACACATAATTTAAATAGTTTTATTCCATACTTGTGGCGCTTCTGTTTATTGTATTGGCGAAAAATTAACCTTCCACGAAAGGGTACAACACTTTCATCGATACACAAATCTTCTCCGGGTGTATAAGTGTTTTTGAAGTTTTCATTCATGACTTCCACCAAGTCTCTAACTCGTTGCAAGCGGTCGGTCGCATTCTCATCATCATTTTGAGAAAAATGTAGCATTCTGAGTAACAACTCAAATCTATTGCGTGACATAATGGTTCGTGGAAATTGCTGACCGGTTATTTTGTCATTCGCCCAGTAATCGGATATTTTAGGAAGCCTCACTATACCCATAAACAAAACAAGCCCAAAGAATCTTTTTATTTCAGCAAGGTTAGTAGGAACCCAGGCACGAATGCGTGCTCCCGTTGAAGCCTCATTTGATCGTGTTATTTTAGATAATGCAAAGGCATTAGTGCAATCCACAATTTTATTTAAAATGTCATCCGTCACCAAAAGCGCATAAAAATCAGCTGGACATTTATTTATCATGGCCATGCGTAAGTTACGTTTCATACCAGGGCACTCAGTAAAAGCAGTAACTCGGCGCTGATTACCTTTTGGATCAGTCCAAGTTGAAGGCGGCGATTCGGCTAGGTCTTGGATGACACGATTGGTTTCAGCATCAGAGTCTTCACTATCGGATAATATGATTCGACGTCGCACGGTGGGCTGAAAATCGACTTTCATAGACTTAGGGATTTAAATTTTTAAGTGCCGGTTTTTAAGTTGGATATTGCTTCTATTGGTTATTACTATATACAAAAATGACACTACAGGTAATTCTGCACAAAAATAAAGGAATTATAATTTTTTCACGAAAAATTTGTATGAAGCTACTACGAAAAATCGAATTATTTCTTAAACGGCAAGGAAAACCGTAATATCCTTACAGGTGGTTGTAGTACTAATTATTTATGATTTTTTGACATATTTCACATAACGGTTTTCGATGCCGTTTTTTTTTAAAAAATAATCCTTTTTTATTTTTATTTAAATATGAAATGGTTATTTTTAGTGCCCAAACCAAGAACATCAAATGAAGATATTTATATCATTAAAGTAGAATAAAAATACAATCGTACAAAATATTTTAAAATTAATTTATAAAATTAATAAAAACAAAACAGCATACAGTATATATCGTAAAAACATGAAAAATACCATTAAATACATAGAATAATGACTAAATTAAATATTAAATATTTTCCTTATCACTCTCATTGTCGGACTCCATTTCTGAGTCAGGCTCCAAATTAGACACATCTAGAAACTCGAACCCAGTTTCCTCAAACTGAATTAAGTCGAGAGTTTCAGCAAAAAAGCTGTGCTTTCTCTTGACTTCTAATTTAGGCCTCTGTGCACTTAGTAAAGGATCCGAAGAAACAAGAAGCATATTTAAGATGTCTTGATTTGAATCTTGCCTGCTTATTTTCCGCGAAAGATGTTCCCGGAACCTCCTAAAATCTTTGTTTCGAGACTCTGAGGCTTCTTCCGAGAGAGTCCCAATCGGCACAATGTCATTTTTTTCTACTATGTCAGCCCCGTGTATTATACAGTTGACGACATGTAGTACCAGTCGTATAATTCCACGTATCTCTCGGCGGTTTTGCGAGCAAAATCTTTAAATTTTATAACGTTTATCCGCTCACCAGATGTTATAGCTTGCAAAATCACAGCTATTCTTCTAATCAACTGTTCATCCAATCCGGTAATAGCTGCAGTTTTATTAGGAAACTCGAAAAACTTTCTTGCAGTATTACCGTCATTGGTAGTACCCGAGCCTTGTTTCACTATATCAATTAATAGATTGAGCTCATCTTTGAATTTAGTTTGAATATTTTTTTTTCTTGTTTGCAACATATCTTTGTGCTCATTACTTCTCGCTGCCCATTGTTTGAAATCGAGCCTATACGCAATGTGCAACAGACATTCCATACAATTTATACGGGCGTGTAGGGATGACAAGCCAAATTCGTACATGTCAGAGCACACAGTCTTTGATATTACAGCATCTAAGCGATTCATTTGTGTGGGTTTCGCTAAGCATATATAGCACGATGCATTTGATCTGGCTTCAGAAAGGTACGTGCACACTTTAGCATCGATCATTGTCATCATTAGTTGATGAGTCACTCTGTTATTACTACTGCACTCTGTGGGGATAAGAGTCTCAATTTCAGCATCCATTTGTCTTTTGAAATCAATGACAACTGCTTCGCTCTCCTTTACAAAAGTAAACTGAACTGGACGACAATACAAGACTGAGCCTGGTTTTGGGTTCGTCCATAAAGTATTATCACCATCCGTCAGCTTCAGTGGCACCAAAGATGTCATAAAAATGGATGAATCATCTTGCTCACCATCCATGTTCTGCTTGTATCGACTTTGGTTGGAAGCACCATCAAATCCCCACTTGGATATCAGCTTTAGCTGCTTATTTTGCACATTGTCACAAATACTTTGAAGGATCCTTATCACTGTGATGTCAAGTAAAGCTTGAAGTGTAATCCTAGCCGATGAATCCGTAACTGACATTGATTGCTTCGGAGGGTAGCAATCCAGCTTAGTTTGTTGCACTTTATAATACGATGGATAAATACCTTCCCGAATGGCAGCCTCACGCAACGTCATATATTGCCACTTTGAAACTTTTAGTGAAAGAAGCAATCCAAGTGCTTTCTCTGGTGTAAATATGGTTCTTACAGGTTTCTTAAGCGTTTCATTAATTTTAACGGCTGCTTCAGGATTATTCATCATATATTCTAACACAGAGGCGATATCCGTATGCCCTTCTTCTTTTAAACGTGCTACAGCTGCATATGCCAATTCTTTGGAATCTTCGCCAGTATGATCATTAGATCTTCTCTTTTTCTGTTTGCTTCCCAGATCTTCGAATGGTTTTCGAGACTTTTTTGTCATTGTTCCAACAGACGATGTTGTTAATACCCCAACAGACGATGATGTCGACGGTTCTGGTGAGGATGAGTGTGCTCTTGGTAACTCTTCAGCAGTTGGTTCTTCATTAAGTAAAGTTTGCACACAACTTGGCCAATCAATATTAGCTTCCAGCCAATTTCCGTATTTTTTTGTAAAATTATCCAAAAATTGGTTGGATTTTTGCCACCTTTGTAAAGTAGCTCGCGTGAATCTCCGGCAAAATTCTTTGAGAGTTACTCTATCCTCGGCAGAAAGGCAAACGCCTATGCGTGATACGATTGCACCAAACAATTCTTCATGATTAAATGAAATACTCTGACTTTTTAAAAGAACAAACAAGTCTAAATTGGTGATTAAACTTTCCATTTTAAGATTTTAAAATCGCAGAGCAAAGATTTAGTGATAGCAGTTACACAGTTGTGAACAATCTAAATTATGCAGCAAAATTCTACCCCTTTTATTGCAAAATGTCAGTAATTAGTTAACTACCCCCTCATTAGAGTGCTAATGAAAATCTATAATTATCAAAAATAATCTTAGTACTAATAGCACAAGTAATTAACAAATTAGATTACTTGAAAGAAAAAGTGAATGTAGTTACTATTGTTGCGCTATATATGATTATATCATATAAATAACCTATTCAGAGATAGATATTTGAAGACTAAATTATTGTAATTACTTAATCACTTCCTTTGAGACTTAATATAAGACTAAAATATTTAATATTTTCGTTGTATCCAAGGTTTTAAAACTCATTTTGTATTGATAAATAAGTATCTGATTATATAACATGATTATATAAGTGTGGGTGTACTATTTAAACCTCCGCCTGCTGTTTAGGAGGTATGAGGATAATATGGTTTTGCATTACGTGTTGTTAAGGCCCATCGCAGACGACAGACTATCCGTGACGCACTTTTTAGTCTGTGAAAATAGAACCTATGTAATTATATGCAGTAACGCACACGACGCGCAAAAATCCGCGACAATCCGCGACCGAATTTTTGTGCGCCGCAGACTCGATCGCACAAAAAGTCTGTCGTCTGCGATGGGCCTAAAAGTCTATTTTTCTCGATTAAACACTAAAAAGAACCGTTTCATATGTAAATAATAGTAAAAATATTTTAAAGATTTTTTAAAAAAAAACGGCATCGAAAACCGTTATGTGAAATATGTCAAAAAATCATAAATAATTAGTACTACAACCACCTAATAACTAAATAAGTAAGGATATTACGGTTTTCCTTGCCGTTTAAGAAATAATTCGATTTTTCGTACTAGCTTCATACAAATTTTTCGTAAAAAAATTATAATTCATTTATTTCTGTGCAGAATTACCTGTAGTGTCATTTTTGTATATAGTAATAAGCAATAGAAGCAATATCCAACTAAAAAACCGGCACTTAAAAATTGAAATCCCTAAGGCTCTCACCAGACAGAAAGCGGTCACGCGGTCAAGCGTTCAATCGGTCAGTTTTGCGTTCGAGCGTGCAATTGCTAATTGCAATTGCTCACGAGCGGTCGACGCGGTACCACTAGTGTCACCATGTTTTTTGACGATAGTTCTTCATCGGAAGATGAATTATTGATTTTGTGGTCATTATCAGCGTCAAGACGGAAAAGAAAATACTGGGTGCGCCCAGTAAATAAGGATAGAGAACAAGATGGTGAATTTCATAGACTTTTTTCTAAATGGGTTAATGATGAAGACATTTTTTATAATTCTTTTCGGATGACAATTGATTGCTTCAATGAACTGTATGACAAAATTAAACATGACTTAGTTAAACAAGATACTAACTGGAGGAAAGCCATTTCAGCAAAAGAAAGATTGGCGGTATGTTTGAGGTAAGTTACTTTATTTCTTAAACAAATAAATGTATTATTCTTAAGCATTATTCATTATCATTATTAATTACTTCAGCGGCTTCTTCATAACACCGTCTAAGCTCAGATAATTCAGATGCATTTTCGTCTTGATTTACTTCATTTGACTGAACATGTTGTGGATCATGTAATAATTCATCCATTTCGCGTTGTGACAATTCAGGCAGACCTTGTAAGTCTTCAACATCATTTAACATACTGTCTTCGGATGAATACTTATTATATGATATGGAATTTGCAGTAGACAAGTTAGTTGATGGTGTATTGACTGGAGTTATATTTATATTATCTTCGATTTGCATTTCGTATTTTGCAAATAATGTTGCTATATCTAATTTGAGCATACTTTGCATGCGAGCCGGCATTTTTTTCATAGAAGTCGCATAACTTTGAAATAAATAATCAATATCATCAAGTTTTCTCTTGTTAAGATTCTTCTCGTGTAAATATTTTAACAGTTGTTGTTGTGTATCTGAATCACCTTTTTGTGTTTTGTTTTTATTTTTGGCAGAATTTCTAGAGTAAGTACTATTACTGGAACCGGGACGGGAGAGATTCTCAGAGTCAGAATCTCGCAAATCAACACTATCACTTGGACTTGTTGAGTCAGAAAATTGTGAAGTGCTGTTACTATTTTCATTGTTAATATTACTATCAGTTTCATTCAGTAAAATGGTGTCATCTAGAAAGCGCAGCTGATCTGCCCAAGGCCAATTTTTGTATTTTTTGTATGCAGATCCAGAAGCCGTTTCTGTTGACTTTTTGAACTTCTTATAATTATCTCTCAAGCTTTTCCATTTAGTGGCCCATTGTTTACCTGTAAACAAATATGTACGATCAATTTGAATTTGCACATTTATAACAAACTTGTTAATAATATATTTATATTTTTGTATTTGTTTCAGATATCTTGCCACTGGAGATTACTCATCCACAATAAGCAATTCATATTGTATGGGAACATCTACTGTTAGAACAATAATCAAGGAAACATGTAGTGCAATTTGGAAAAATCTACAACCAACATACATGCCATTCCCGTCTGAAGAAATGTGGAAGCAGTCTGTCATCGGATTTAATGAAAGATGGAGATTTCCGAATTGTCTAGGCAGTATAGATGGCAAACATGTAACAATAAAATGCCCATCCAACACGGGGTCTTTGCATTATTGTCATAAGCAAAAATTCTCAACAGTATTGCTGGCAGTGGTGGACTCTGATTATAAATTTATTATGATTGACGTAGGTAGTTACGGCAAAGACAGTGACAGCACAATTTTTCAAAATTCTGTCTTTTACAAAAAGTTGATCGACAATGAGCTTAATATACCACCACCAAAGCCATTGCCAGGGATGGAAGTACCTGTGCCTCACATATTTCTTGGAGATGGTGGTTTCAAGTTAGAAAAATTTTTAATGAGACCATTTCCTACAGACATAGTAATTCGGGACCATAGAAAAGCTAATTACAATCGCAGACTTTGTGGTGCACGGCGTATAGTAGAGAGTGCATTCGGAATTTTGGCTCAGAAATGGAGGGTTTTTATGAATGAAATTGAATTAAACACAGAAACAACAAATGAAGTAATAAAAGCTGCTTGTTGCTTACACAATTACCTCAGAATTAAGGGAGACAACAAAGTGGTAGATGAGGATATGGTTCGTCGTTACTATGTTAATGTCCGATCTTTTAATGATTTAGCACCAAATGCCCAGAGAAGTAATATGACAGCATATGAAGTTCGTGAACACTTTATTTCATATTTTAGTCAACATTAACATATTAACATATTTATTCTCTCAATAAATATTTGATTTTTAATACTTATTTTATAGTTTTATTATCTACATGAAGTTGAAAACATTCTACCGTATCGTTGAGCACAACCCTAGCAAGCATCATTGCAAATACCTTGATAAATTAGATAAAGTATTGTATTAATGATAGATTGCTTAATTTATTCAAATGCTTTAATTTACAACAATTGGGATTATATCGGCCTGTAACGTCACATCCAGGTACAGAACAGGTCACCGTAATTGTTTATTGTAAAATTCTTAAGTATAAACGAGGGATTAGTAAAAAAATCACAAATTACACAACAACGTGAAACTGACTTGGACGCTATGGGCTCTTACTCGAAAAAAATATGTCTTATCGGTACTCCTTTCGCTGTCCCTTTTTCTCTCGGGCGGTTTGAACTTGATTAGGATTTCTCGCTCGCACGCTTCGTGTATCTTTTAGCGTAGCGAAAAAAATTCTATATCTATGCTTTAAACACGACACTGGCAAATTTGTGGCAACTCAGTCACAGCAAACCATAAATAAGAAGTTGAAGTTGAAGTAACCAATGACTAATGAATAACGTCGACGTTTAATATTAAACGTCATTGGGAATAACCTAAGATGGAATAATGACGATGTAATACAAATGTATAATGTTTGAAGTTCTATTATTATTCTACAAAACACAGATAATAAAAACACATTCCTGTTTTCCTTAAAAAATGAAGTTTTTGAACGAGTGGAAAAAATACATGATCCCCAAAAATCTATTTTAGACTTACCATTTTCGTTTCCCATTTCTCTGGCAATTTCCAACCATGCTTCGGCTACTTTTCCTCGGTTTTTATAATCGTTATCCTTCGCATCGTATAAAAAATGCCTTTCACGTACTAACATAATTAGCTTTTCGGTCTCCATCTTCGTTCGAATTTGGTCACCGAAATAGCAATGAACGCGCGAACGCGTGCGTTCTACTTGACCGACGCGGTCAGAATGCCTCCTGTGTGAGTTGATCTATGTAACGTAATATAACACAAAGAACGCAAAACTGACCGCTTGAACGCTTGACCGCGTGACCGCTTTCTGTCTGGTGAGACCCTAAGTCTATGAAAGCCGATTTTCAGCCCACCGTGCGTCGTCGGTTTGAACGAGGTGGCCGAATATAATTTTCTTCGTTAGAACTTAAATGGAGGCTTCCATTCAACAAATCGAACTCAATATTATCTATCTGAGTCAAATCTTCTTGCGTTATGTCACATTCGTTAAATATATCCATTTCGAAATAACATTAAGTCAAATAGTACCGCGTTTATAAATTAATCGATGCGATCAATAACAGTATGCACCGCACGTCATCTGAGTTAGAGCGCGAATAGCGGGCGACTCGGGAGACGCACGGGCGCGGGGTCGCGGCGAGCGGGGGTAGGCGACAACGTGACCGCGCGGCTCAGTGAAACGGTTTTTTGATTTTACGCACCCTGAGGCCGTGGAAGTCAATGATGTCCGACGCTTAATAATGCGTAATAAAAGGTTGAAAATCACTCAGAATTATTAAAACGTGTTATATTTGCACTCAATATAAACATTGAATCATAAAAAAATATCATTAAAAATTTGAAAAGTCAAGGATTTTTACATGGCTTGATGTGCGGATGAAGTGTCGCCCAACAAGACCGCCTTGGCGACGAAAGTGTCAAGAAAATTTATTAAAAAAAAAATTAAATGAAATTATTTACACAAATGAAATTGCTTAAAACAATCTTGCGGGCATAATGCCACTTTGCATGTGGAGCACAAGATGTTGGTGCGCTTTTCTTTATTTTTGTTGCTGCAAAATCGGCACCTCTTGTATGTAGCTCCTTTTTCTGGGAGATGATCGCGAATTTCATTGCGAACCCCAAAATTCCCCCCCTTTTTATTTTTATATATTATAGAACTCCTTTTGGTGTCACTGTAATTATTGATTAGGCCTCGCGCCAACCGAAGCCTAAAATCCTTATGGGAGTCAGGTGTTGTTTTGTGAATCAAATAAGAAAAAAAATAATCTCATCCAAAACTTTCTACTTTTGCGTTCGATAGGATATGACGACCTAAAGTGGTCGAAACGATCGACACCTCCCATAGCGCGCGTATAATCAGAAATTGCTTTTGGGCACAAGACGTCTACTCTAGTGCCATCTTTTTGAGTTCTTTTTATAAAGCCTACATCCTTATGCTGAGGCCACACTACCTTACCGTCTACCGGGCTGTTATCGCAATAATTATGACATTAAATTACCGTTTAAATTACTGCATGAACTAGTGTGGTTACACTAGAGTTTACCTAGATATGTCAATAAATTAGGCGGTAAAAATATCCCTTTTTCAAGATGGAGGTTGAAGCTGCAGCGGTGTTGTGTTTTATGAGTGCCAATTATTTTTACATTAATCTTATGAATGATTTTTTATATTTATTTAGATGGTTTCGGTAATAATTCATCAAGGATTCTTTTTTCTTTTTCAAATCATCTATCGTACTTGGAAATGATAAATTTTGTTTGATCCGACGCCAGGCATCATTTTGTACACTACGATTTTTATGGTTCTTCTGTCGGGTATCCCAAAGAGACGGTTCGGATTGGAATAATTCCAAAAACTCGAGCGCTTTTTCATTTGACCACTCCATGTCGGTCGATACGTGCGTCGCCGGTGAGCTCATATTGCACACTGGACAAACGGTAGTGTGGCCACAAACGCATTAATTACTGCGGTAATCTTCTTTGATGTGCGAAAAAAGACCGCCGCCGGAGCTATTGTCTACCACCATTTGCCATATTGATTGGCATTGTAAAATTATGGCCATAAATCGTGGTTACACCTAGGTATTGTTTAAGTTATGGCAATAATTATTGGCATATCACGGTAGTGTGGCCTCAGCATTAGGATTGTGTGCTGTGGACAACACACATACTTCTCGGGTGTCCACCCATTTTATTGCGGATACCGGTGATGCAGTTACTGCAGCGAATTCGTGTTTCCCTAAGCGCATATTTCTTGGCTGAGTCTTCTTGATTATGTCTGGTAGATCCTTCCGGTTAGCACGTACTGTTCCCACTGCATAAATACGTTTTATATATGTTACGGCTAATACCCGAAGTGCGGCTACACCTAGTTCTAACCGGCTAAAACTAGGTGTAGCCGCACTTCGAGTATTAGCCGTATGTCATTTTAATGAAAAGAGAGAGTTTAAACATGAAAAAAAAAAAAAACCCTAACCTACCGAATTACTTACTATTCGGTAGGTTAGGGTTATTTTCAATATTATGTAGAACCAACGAAATCCGAAAAACAAGCCTAGTCAAAACAACAACAAAACACCGAAAAAAAAAAAACACACAAAAACACCGATCAAAATGTCAAAAAATGTGGAACGCTTCACGATTTTGCGTGTCATCCTTGTGGGGGGTGCGTAAGCGGCAAAGCCGGGTCTCCTCTAACCTCTAGTCTTACACACATATTAACGTCTATTGTAACCGGACGGGTTTAGGTAGTTTTCCTTCTATCTCTCTAAACGCTACAAAGCGTATAAAATCTGGGCTATCGCCTTGTAATCAGTCTGTAGCTGATACTTACAGACATGTTCTGAACGTAATGAATACGTTGGATACACAAGATTGTCAAATCTCGGTAGTTCGCCCAGAAGGTTAATCTGTCCCTCAAGCCTCTCTGCGGCTGGTAGCTTCGCAAATGAGTAGAACTCCTTGATATTTCCCATTGGATAACAACGTCTATAGTAGTCTTGAAGCTGCTCACCTGGTTGACGCGGTGGTGCTCTCAAATCAGACATTTTATTGCATACAAATGCAGACGCTTTTCCAGAGCTTTTAAAATCAATTGTACCGTCGACCATTTTCGGTACATGCTTTTGGAGCTTATTGAGATATGGGCCTAAAAGCGCAATCTCATCACGCAGGTCATCGGTTGTGTGGTCTGCTGGCATTATTTCTTCAGCGTTCATTAACAAATGATTGTGCCATATGGCACCTGGAATGGGATTGTTCTCCTCGAATCTCCTCCGATATCTCTCTGGTGTCGCCTGGTCCGCTAGGGCAACAACCGTTCTTCGTAGAGATGAGTAAAGGATGTTCTGGGGCTGTGGGATGAACCGACCTCTGTCATCAGTGGTGGTCTTCGCTACTGTTGGAATATATACGCCCTCATCATAATTGATGATCCCAATGGCGTTTATCACTCTTCTTATTGGTTCCGGTGCAATTGTCACCGTCTGTGCGATGTGTAGCAAATCAGCATTAACCTGATACGGATAAACTAAATCCGTGTCGCGTGCGGGAATTGGATACGCTGTTTTCAGATTTTCAAGTTTTGCTTCAAGGACCGCAAGGAACACGCGGTACTGCGAATAGACACTAGGCACGACTATCTCATGGTACGAGACAGCAATATAACTCAAGTGGCATAAACCTATACCAATAGCTCTGGTTGTGATGGATAACGTGATCGCTTTTAAAGTATGGTTCTCGCCAATCCTGTTGAGTAGGTCTTCACCCGACTTGACACCTGGGTGGAGTGACGATTTAATCAAATCGTTTACTTTTTCGATGGTCTTGAAGCCCTCTGTGGTGCGCTTCTTGTCCATCCGTGCACTTTGAAATCCCTGACGGGATTTGGTCTGACCTCGTCCTCTGCGTGGTGGACGGGTAATCGCGCGACTTGGTGGGAACAAGTCTTTATATGCCTCGAAGGTATTGTAGCGTTGGCGTGAGCCGCCGGAAGGATTAAACTCAAAAGGTTCCATATATGAAAAACCGATTTCGTCGGGACTGGAACAGCACCCCTAAAAATCGAGCCTAGCCTAACCTAGCCTTTTTTTTTTTTTTTTTGCTTAGCAGTGGAAATGCATTTACGCATCCCCCGCCGTCCGGGAGGTGCCAGACGGCAGGGGTATGTGGGGCTCAACCCGGTAGGCAAGCTCCCCCCGCTGCCGGGGCTCATCGCACCTACCGCAGTGACTACCCACTAAAACCACTGCTGTGTCTTCAGTGCGCTTAGTGTCGGGAACGTGGGAAACGGAGATTCATCCACCGGACCCGACAGCGCCGGGCCCCCTGGGGTGGGGGCCCCCTCCTCGGGGGGTGTTAGGGGTTAACACCCCCCGGTCTTTCGTTAAGTGGCGCGCGGAAGACACCGCGCGCGCGCCACCTCGAGGCCTTTTCGCAGCGGCACACCCGCACCCCGGGGGCCACCGCAGCCTCAACTAAGGAGGTAGAAGGGCGTCCGCGTACGCCCTTCTACGCCGGCCTCCTCGGCGGCGGCGCATGGGGCAGTCGGAGACCGCCTCACGCTCGCGCTCTGCCGCCTCCTTCTGCATGAGCACGCTCTCGCAGAAGGTGGCCACCGCGGTCCAGGACTCCTCACTTTGGACCATAGAGTGAACTACGGCCCGCAGCGAGAAGTCAAAACCGACCACGGCGGCCATGGCCATGCGTTGGTCCGACCAAGCCGGACACACCTCCAGCGTATGTTGCGCCGAGTCTTCTTCGGCGCCGCAATGGTGGCAGATCGGCGTCGGCTCCCTCAAAGCTATGCGACACAGGTATTTGCCGAAACAACCATGTCCCGACAAAACCTGCGTCAAGCGAAAGCTGAGTCTGCCATGCTGCCGATTGAGCCACCCGTCAAGGACATCTCTGATGGCCTCGACTGTGCGGGTGCCGTAACTCGGGCGCTCCAAACGCGCCCTCCAAGCCTAACCTAGCCTAGCCTAGCCTAGCCTAACCTAACCTAACCCAACATCACAGTCGCTTGTGATGGGACCCTTCGACGCGCGTTGAAATTAAAATCTTTAAAATTCGCAAACCCCTAATAGGACCGGAATTTTCGCAGCCAACCCTATATCAACGTGTTCGCAATAAAACAGCGCTTATTATGATATACATTTTTTTTAATTATCCTGATGTTGCAATATTTAATTTAAAATCATTTTTTGAAAAATAATTAAAAATAGTCTGCCCTGGATTTTTTTAGGCAACCCATTTTTAATATGTTTTCTAATATACTAAATTCATGATAAAATATGTTTCGTTCTGTTATCAGCTCGGTGAAGGTCGATATAGGCTCGGCTCTTCTACTATTTTGTATCTTTGGTCTCACGACGATATATGAGCCAAGCATTATTGACACAGATGTCAAGAACCTGTGAGAAAAATGGTATATACCAACGATGTGCTCGCATTTCAGTTCGTTAAAGTGCTACAAGCATATCCGCAAGGTCTACGCCTCCCATGCTACAGTTATATTCCTTTACAATGTTGGGACACGTAACAGGGGCTCGGGTTTTGGTGTTTTTACAGTATCGCAACACTTGTTGCACCGGTTGCGAGTCAGTTTACGTACTGGCCGTAGTGACACATTTGTTGTCCACTACCACCATTTGACTAAGGCTATTTTGCATTCATTAGAAACAACTTGGGCAAAAGATCCACGACCTCTCTTTTTCAAATTTTTATCAGTCGTAAGTTTAGCTGCAGCTCCTCGAAGTCTGTTTTGCCTTATTGTTCCTAAAGCAAAGATGCCATATTCTTTCCTTAAGTGATCCAGTAATTCTAAAGAAGTTCTCGGTTATTTTCTTAAATCGTTTTAGTGTCAAAATTCTAGATATCTCAGGATTTTTATAGAAAGGATCTGTCGACCAACAATATTCCATATTAGGTAAAGGATTAAGCCCCATCATAATTAATATACCTAAATAAGCACTCATATCATCGTCTTTTACGTCAGACCAGTTTTAGCTTGATTTTTGGCGTGCATATTTATTATAAGTCTGTTCGGAAATTTTGGTTATAAAGATATCTCGGAAAGATTATAAGATATCTCGGAAAGAAATCGTTAAATATGTGTAAAGGTTGTGTTTTCTGAGTGTAAATAGACTGGGGTATAATTTTATTTGTAAAGTCTGGGATGCAATGAATATGATTATCAGTTTTCCACACACGAGGATTATTGTTGAGCCTTTCTATTCTCTCAATTCTAATAACTGGTCTTGCAGGGGTTGGTCGATGGTTAGAAACCGGTCCCGTAGGTTCATTCGCTAGACGCAATCTTACGGTGAACGATATGTTCCTACCTACTACGGGGTGACAGACGTTGGGGGGACGGGGTGTTAGAACCAACGCGAGGAAGAATAGGGTCGCGGGAAAAGAATTCGCGCGCAATGCACGTGTTACTTTTATGGCTACTTCATCGCCCCTCAACGTCTGTCTCGCCGCAGGCACGGCACTCACGAATTTGCCGGGCTATATAATATGTACCTATACTTGGTACCTACATAGAATATACTAGCTGACCCGCCGCGACTTAGTTCACGTGGTTGGCGTGGTCGCTCAATCCCTACCCCTACCCTACACCTACACTACCTCTACACCTACACTACCTCTACACCTACCCTACACCTACCCTACACTACATATGTATAAACCTTCCTCCTGAATCACTTTATCTATTAAAAAAAACCGCATCAAAATCCGTTGTGTAGTTTTAAAGATACCTATAAGCATACATACAGACATACATACATACATACATACATACATACAGACGCGGGAAGCGGGAAGCGACTTTGCTTTATACTACTTAAGTATGTATTGATATTCTTACTTACCCGATCTACCGGAACAGGCTGCTCAAATTTATCCAAAAATTTAAGATATTCGAAAGTCCAACTTTTTGGACAGTATAAGTCATCTGTACTAGACCCCGATCTTCGCGATGAAATAATTTTCTTCAGCTCTCTCCTGTAGTTGGACCGTAAAACGTTTATTTTTTTTTTTACATCCTCTATAGTTGCCCCGGGTTTAATTTTTATATATATGTTGAGGAGTTTTCGCAAAGCGTCATTTCTCTTGTATTTATTACAATATAAAGTATGTGTTTTATCCCATAACTCTGGCAAGGACTCGAATGTCAGAATGAACTCTTTTTCTATCTCGATTGGCGTTGGCGGTGGCGGGGGTGAAGCGGGCGGCGGCGGCAGCGCTTCGTCGCTTGGCACGTCTGGCTCCATTGCGTCGCTTGGCACGTCTGGCTCCATTGCGTCGCGGCCGGTGACTGACTGACTGACGCGAGAATGATTCGAGCGGTTACACGATCAGTCTGTCATCAGTCTGCTGTCATTCACAACAGAATGATAAAAAATATTTAAAATATTTAATTTTTGTCATTCTGGACCATCAGTCCGTCAGTCAACCGGTTACACGGTAATTCTCGCGTCATTCTGAGCAGACTGATGGACTGAACTGATGCCAAACTGATCGTGTAACCGTACTCTTAGACAGTGCTTACAACAATGCATCATTAATTCCTTCTGTCAGTTTTACGCGTTTTATAGCCTTGCTTGATTCAACATTGTACAGACGCATGAGTCTGTGATTCGAGTCGGCGTGTCGAGTCGACAGGTCGAGTGTATGAGTCAAGTCGGTTAGTCGAGTGGATCAAGAGTCGGTGAGGCGAGTCGAGTCCGTTTTTTTTATTCGACTGCCGAAGGAGGAGGGTAATGTTTTTCGAGTGTATGTATGTATGTATGTATGTTTGCATGTATGTATGTATGTATGTATGTATGTCTGTTTCTTTGTCGCCCTCTGTAGCCTAAACGGCTTGATAGATTTTGATATATGAGGTGTCATTAGATTCGTCTTGGTCACGGGAGTGTTATAGGATACATTTTGTAACGAAATTCCCACGGGAAGAGAAGATAATTTGTTTTCTTCATTTTAAATTTTAAATGGCCGTATCTCGTCGACTCAACTGGACTCATCCACTCAACTCAGCGACTCGACTCACCGGCTTGATTGAGCGACTCGATTCATCGACTCGACTCATCTACTCGACTTACCGACTCGACTCGTTTCTTCCACTTGACTCACCGGATGTTTGTATTGTCTAATGACAAAAAAGCTGTTAACGTTGTATATATATAAAGACATCCTGTAGCCATACCATGACCTCTTAGATGGCGTCTCAAGATCCAAGCAGATTAGTTTAGGTTTGCGTTTCAATTCGTACCGTGACCTTATTTAAACAATATCGCACTTGAATCGCCATCGCTTTGAATGAATGAACAAACCATTTTGCTGATCGGCTAATTGCGTCACTTCCTCTAAGAGAAGTTATTAAGGTGCGTTCGAAAACCTTAATAATTAAAATTACGGAAAGTTACGGTTTTTATGAGAACCAATTTAAAATGATAAGTATTATTTAAAACAAACATTGGTTTGTTTATACACACAATAATTATTTTTACCTAATTTGTTATCATAAAATGCTTGATCTTTATAGTATTTAATGCTCCAGAAACCAATGGTATTTTTAATTTTAAACAGACATCCAAAATAAAATTAAGATTTAAGTGTTCGGAACGTCACTGAAAGTGGCATTTCATTTTTGGCAAAGATCAAACAATTCATAGAATATAAAATAGACATAGATTAAAATATAGACATAGATTATAATATAGACATAGATTAAATATATTATTATAGGTATATTTTTTAAGCATTTAAATTATTACCTTCAAGCTCGTTTCAATATAAATTGCGATTGTTAAAGATTTATTTCTACGAGTATTATGGATTAACCAGGAATATAAGTTAAGTCTCAGAATTCTAGAGCCTTGTGCCTTGTCGCTCTCGCTTCATTGGGGAAATTCGGGATAAAACAAAGCATATCCTACATGTTTATATTGATAGTCATGTTTACCCTCGTAAATACCTACCTACTCGTACATCCCCTGCGCTCAATCTACACTATACAGTACTACAACCCGTCCGCGCTCGTATTTTATTTTGTGTAAGTACATATTTACTTCTCATCATAACTCAGAAAAGAAATGTCCAATTTAAATAATGTAAAGGTCTGTTGAGTTTATTGGGGTCGTTAAACAGTGGTCTCAGTGGTCTCAGTTTTGACCAATTGTTAGGTGAGGCTATATCGTGTAAGAACTAATAAATTCTTCACTCTCCAATCATGTAATCATTCAACGGGTTCGACTTAATCTTAGTATCTTAGTGGACATCGCCTCAAACGTCGATTAACTTTTTCTTCGTTAATCTCCAAAAGCTCCAAAGTTCTTAATTTAATATATGTAATGAATTTAATGTTTAAATGCAAACTCGCACATTTTAATCAATTCTTTCAGTTGAATATCATTAAGTTATTTGCACAAATGCATTGTTTATAGTAAGGAACAATTAAATATTAATAATTAACTAAAGTAAATACCTACTTATTGTTGTTAAAAATATCAACAACGGTTCAATTTATGTTAGAAAAATGTATCTTTTATTGAATTGCTAATTTTGACAGCTGAGACGCTTTACCAAAGCCGCAAAAGACGCTCATGGTACCAAATGAATGAACGAAAACATCTTTAGTATGACAAATAGCGAATCAGTTTAGGTAATCTGCTAAGCAACTACAATTTGTCACTCATTGATGTCATGGTACGAAAACTGACAGCGAACTAGTTTAGGTCCGCATTTGTATCGCGCTAAGAGGTCATGGTATGGCTCCTGTAGTATATTTAGTATCAGCATTCCACCTGTGCGAAGCCGGGGCGGGTCGCTGGTTTTAGTTATAAAATAACAACATTATTGTAGATAGGCAAGCTCTTTTTTATTACACTTAATAATTTTTAGCTAAAGTAACAAAATCAGGAAGAAACTTAAAAAAATCACATATTCTGTCGATTTCACAATTATTATTAATTAATTATTGATATACTTATGGTGGCTTATGGCGACGGCGTTAGTTTTTCGTAATCTCGTAATCAGTGAAAGGTGCATCTGTTATTTCAGTTTCATCATTACTGACGGATGATGGCGTGTATGTGTATGGTGCTGATCTTCTGGCGGCCTGAAAGTTGCTCATGTTTGATGGCGTGTACGTGTCGTTTTTTTCGGTTTCGTAATTGGGAAGGGGTGTAGCGGTTATCTCAGTACTATTATTACTAACGGATGATGGCGTGTACGTGTATGGTGCTGATCTTCTGGCGGTCTGAAAGTTGCTCATGTTTGAAGGCATGTAGGTGGCGTTTTTTCGGTTTCGTAATTGTGACATTGTGAATATAACAAATTAACTTCTTCTTGTTCTGTCAATTTTAATTCTGCGTCATTAACTATCTGGAAGATCTTGCGTTCAATTTCTGCCTTCATTTTATTAGGCATTCCTTTGACTTTACTTGCCATGCTTTTAAAAAAATAATCCGTAGAGTCCTCTTCCTTTTTAGCCTCAATGTAACGGGATAATATTTCCGATGCTCTAGGCTGTTGTGAAATATTTTGTGTATGTGATGGAGACCGTGATACAGAACCCGGTCGTGATACTGGTGAGTTGGCTTGTAATGGTGACTGTATAGATTGCGAATCATCATTTATAGAGTATGTAGATGAGTCATCTAGATTTGAGACTTGGGCATTTTCTTGCACAACATATTTTTTTAGAAATTCCAATTCTTTCTCAAATTTTATGGGCTTAGCCTTTACTCTGGCAGAACCACTTTTACCATCTTTTCTTAAATTTAATGATCGTCTATAACTGTCACGGATTTTCTTCCAGCGCTTTTGACAGTCTGGTGCTGAAATAAAAAATAAAATTATGGCATATGTTTTTTGTAATAATACTAGAAATCAACGTCAACCCGGAAACGACTACGTCGAATTATTATCCATCCATGTATCCATGGAAAATCTCATGAAAAAAATTATTAAAAAATAACTGTAACATAAAGTGAAAATCTTAAAAAAGGTGTTATAATGTCTCACTGTAGTTTAAACTATAAATTTTTTCAGGTTTTACAGGTTTTTCAGGTTCAGGACTACAAGAATCAGCTTCAAGTCTGTAGCACAAAGCTATCGCATGGGTTACAGTACCGTTCTAACAATTATTCACGAAACCTGTGCTGCACTTTGGAAAGCATTGCAACCTGTGGTTATGCCAAAACCAACTCGAGAGCTATGGGAGTCGATAGAAAAAGATTTCGATAGCATCTGGCACTTTCCTAACTGCATAGGAGCTATTGACGGAAAGCACGTCAACATAAGAGCACCTTGGAATAGTGGAAGCCTATACTTCAATTACAAAAAACACTTTAGCACTGTTTTGTTGGCAATAGTAGATGCTGAATATAGATTTGTTGTTGTTGACATAGGATCTTATGGCCGAAACAGCGACGGAGGCATTTTATCTAATTCCACATTGGGAGTGAAGCTACAAAGCAATCAATTAGGAATACCTCCTAATAAATGTTTGCCGGGTACAACATGTAACGCACCTCATGTTTTTGTTGGAGATGAGGCTTTTCCACTATCTCAAAACATAATGCGACCCTTTCCCAGTGACCAAGTCTCCCATGATCGAGAAAAAAAAAATTATAATTACCGCTTGAGCAGAGCAAGGCGCATTGTGGAAAGTGCTTTTGGAATTATGCAGCAGAAATTTGAAATTTTTCAAAAAAGAATAAGAATACAGCCGAAGTATTTAAACAACATAATTTTAGCATGTACATGTCTACATAATTACATGCTAGACGACATACCCGAAAACATTTCATTACCAAGAGACAGCATTCTACAAAATTTATTAGACACCAGCCAAATTGATAATGAAGAACCTATGACTATTCGAAACCATTTTAAGACCTACTTTAATTCTGCGAATGGTTCGGTCTACTGGCAAAATGATATGATAGAAAGATGTTAAGAGTAGGTAGGTAACAATAATTTCAAAACAGACGATAGCGTCGATGTAGGTACTGCAAAAACCACACCATGCGATTTTATCAAAGTTTATATTATGATGATGTCCTTTATTCTATTTCTTTGACTAATTGTGTACCTACGTATGTACATTAAATGTATTTTATGATATTGACTGGTTTTATTAAAATCGATTAAGTAATATTTACAAAGTTACTTACCCGATAAACCCAATTGTTCACTAATTTTGTCCCATGCATTATTTTTAGCATTTCTGTCACTATAGTGTTTTGACGATACATTATACAAACACTCGTAGCGCTGCACAAAAAAAATTAACTTCTCCTCGATCTCCATAATGCACGCACCCGCCAAATATACGTCGTTCTCGTGCGCTTGCCAGTGGTAGACTCAAAGAATATTACTACTCTAGACTGCGGGAGGGCGCGGGCGGGGCCGCGCGGCGCCCGCGGCTAGTAGATACGTTCCGCTGCGCCTCGCGGCATCTCGCTGCGCAGCGAGGCATCGTCCTGCTACGATTTTAAGATGCGCCTCGCGACGTTGCGATGCGTCTCGCGACGACGCGCGGCGTAGCGCGAAATCATTGGCCTCTTTGAGTATCGTCGCGTCGCGTCGCGTCTCGGTGTGAAT
Source organism: Cyclophora albipunctata (assembly GCA_963082685.1). NCBI lineage: Eukaryota > Metazoa > Arthropoda > Insecta > Lepidoptera > Geometridae > Cyclophora > Cyclophora albipunctata. The sequence continues at coordinate 2,580,319 of OY720135.1, read as the reverse complement.
TGACCCTAAGTAGAAAAAGGGACAGGTAGATAAATGTCCTTTCTTTTGTTTTAAGTTTCACTCTTAATGATAAGAAATGACAATGATAAGTGCATTGTGGTAAGCTTTTTAGGATTCATACGTTAAAATAAAAATACAATACACGTTTTAAAATATTGTTTTATTATAATAAATGTTCAAACTGCCTTCCATCAACATTTATGCAGGCACGGCATCGTCTTATAAATGATCTCTTAACTAGTCTTGCAAATCCTTTTCTTTTAATAACTTCCGCTGCTTCCGTAATTCTTTGTCGTAATTCCGTTACATTTGATATAGGTTTTGAATAGATTTTTTCTTTTAAGCAGCCCCAGTAAAAAAAATCCAATGGATTTAGGTCAGGAGAACGGGGTGGCCATAAAATTGGACCAAGCCGCCCTATCCATCGACCTGCGTATTCTTGATCCAAATAAGTTCGTACTGGACGGGCATAATGAGCTGGACAACCATCTTGCTGGAACCACATTTGGCTTAAAATATTAAGTGGCACATCTTCTAAAAGTTCTGGTAAATTATTTTGTATAGAAAGTGCAAATAATTTTCTCCATTTAAAGTTGCCGGTAATTCAAATGGCCCAATAACTTGTCCGTTAATTATACCAGTCCACGGATTGACTTTAAATTGGTATTGAGAATTGCACTCTCGCATCAAATGTGGATTACTTATACTCCAAGAATGCAGGTTGTGCATATTTAAATATCCATCTCTTTTGCACGTTGTCTCATCGGACCAAAGAACTTTGTCTAAAAATTGTGGATCTTCCGAATGTTTTTGTAACATTATTCTGCAGAATGTGACACGGATGGGATAGTTTCGAGGTAGTAAACTTTGTACTCGTTGTACGTGGTATGGATGAAATCTGTGACGTTTCATTCAATACCGTTCAGAGTAGTTGGCTCTATGATGCCTAGGATCCGCTCTTCCAATGGACAAATGGGTATGGGCCTTTGTGCACCAGCACCAGTTCTTCCTGCAGCTTGTTTTCTCTTAGCTGCCTTGGCTTATCGTTATGAATTATTGTTCTAATCGCGTAAAAGAGTAAATAAATACCGCGGAATTTTGCCGGTTTCCAATCTGTTGAACCTGTCAATGACAAGTGCGGGCCAGGCGCAGAGCGCGCCTAGCCACCACAGACAAATAATCTGTTACAAAACCCGGTCAAATTAAGAAGTTCAATTTTCGTTTAAATTGTACGTACGTTGGATGATACTTAATTTTTTACAGACTATTTATCGGTATTTACCGGTTTTTGTACATAATAATAGTGATGTCCAAAATTTTTAGTATGTTGGCAGCGTTAAGCACTGGGCACGAGATGCCGCGGGAATACCTATTGCTTCACGTCCTTCAAGTGAGCTGAGCTTTAAGTACCGGTGCGCACACTGACCCGGGAATAGGCCTACTGGTCAGTGTACTCATTATACTAAATGAAACGGGTCTGTATCGCGTTAGATAATTAAACGTATTTACTAAAATACGTACCCGACGTTTCGGGAGGATTACACCGCTCGTGGTCACGCCCGTGACCACGAGCGGTGTAATCCGTTTCATTTAGTATAATGAGTGCAAATCGTGTGAATTTAAAAAGTTTGGTCAGTGTACTGCTCTAACGGCTTCTCTTAATGTTTCAATGGTATAAGATCGGATTTATTTTCGCGTTTGAGTCCTCGGTTTGTTTCGTTAACGGAAGTATTTAATAGTTTTGTGTTGCCGTCCAAATTTCTTAGATGGGTTACAAGGAAGTTGTCCATTCTCATTGACTTTCTTTTTTTAATACTAAATATTTTAAATCTCTAAAATACTCCTCAGTGTGTGCTGAGCTGGAGACAAATGCGGTTGGATAACTTGCGAGCCAGCACAGCACTCCATAACACTAAGTGGTTGGATAGTTTCAGCTGCTTATTACCGAACCCACTGCATTTATAAGGGTTCAAACGTCCGGCTTCAAGGTCACTTTGTCGGCTAGATATCTAATTTTTTTTCAGAATTCTTTCTACAGTAGCACTCCTATTGCTTTCATCAAAAAGATTTTTACTGTGGGACAAACTTTCTTTTTTCACTTCTTGAGACTGGGATTATGAAACTTATAAGTTTGCAATCGCATTGTAACCCGTCTCTGTGCTGCAAAACATTTACTATTTATTTCATCGATATCTTCGTAGGAAGCAAAAGCAATTGTGAGTACATCAGTACAAAACCCAATGAAATCATCTATATCTTCACAAGTTGTGAGCAGCTCTACATACCGCAGATAGAAGTCTTTTTTAGAAGTAGTTTTTACTGCAGATAGAAGCACTGTCATTGTATGATACTGTGCAGTGCATATATTGTTGTTGGCAGTGTTATGATTTTTTAGTATCAAATAGATAATTGAACAAACAACACGTATTTCATTTCTTACAAAAACCGCAAACAAACGTGAACCTTAAACACATAAACATATGATCCTTCGAGCCGGATCTGAACCAGCGACCTATGGATATACAGTTCATTTCTTACAAAAACCGCAAACTAACGTGAACCTTAAACACATAAACAAATGAGGCTCGGGTTTCTTTAGCAGCACTGGGTGTTGTCGAAGTAGCACTTCCTTGTTCAGGTGCCAACAAGTCATCCGATTTTAAACTGATGTAGTTCTACATGTTCATAATATTCATTATTTTCAATGTAAGGTATTTCTGTCTTCTTTCCAGTCGGCGTATTGCGTATAATGCGTATTAAAATGAGTGGTCTAAGTTGTTATTTAATTATTATTTTTTGGTAAAGTAAAAATATTGAATGAAATGAAGTCCTAAGCAATGAAACAAGGTAATAATTAACAGTAAAGAAAAAACCAGCTAAAATTAGACAAAATATTTCTTTTATTAAAACGAACTTATCAATATTTAGTGTTGCCCCCCTAGCCCTAATAACAGCTTCCAATCGCTTCGTCCTGGATCGAATAAGTTTCTTTACTCGATCTTGTTCCATTCTATCCCATTCTTCAATGAGCGCCGCTTTGAGGTCCAATTTCGTGGCTGGAGCAGGATTTCTAGCCAGAACTTTTATTTTAAGTTCATCCCACAAATGCTCGATAGGATTTAAGTCCGGGCTAGGCGCTGGCCAATCCATAGCGGCAATTTCGACCTCCTGTAAATACTGCCAGACGGAACCTGCAGTATGTGGACGGGCATTGTCGTGCATTAAAATGAAGTTTTCGCCGATAAAACCAGCGTAGGGCGTACGTGATCCGCTAAAATCTCTTTGATATATCGGTTTGCCGTCAATCCTCCCACTCGACCGCCAGTTTCAATAAAAACCAACTCGGTTTTTGCCTCCATTGAAATGCCCGCCCACACCATCCAGGAACCTCCTCCAAAAGCCACATTTCCTTTGATGCAGCACTGCGCGAATCTTTCTCCAGGTCTTCTGTAGACACGTCCTCTTCTGTCGCTACCATGCAAGCACACTCTGCTATCATCTGAGAAGAGAACGGAGCTCCACTGTTCGTCAGTCCAATCAATGTGTTCTCTGGCAAATCGTAGGCGGGCTGCTCGATGGGCTGGGGTTAATTTGGGGCCAGTAGCTGGCCTTTTTGACTCAAGGCTAGCTGCCTTCAGTCGTCTTCTGACTGTCCAGCCACTCACAGACACTCCTCGCGTTTCTCGGAGCTCTTTTTGGACTTGAACGCCAGTGAGAGCCCGATTTCTCAGCGATGTGCTGACAATTAATCGGTCATCTCTCTCCGATGTGCACCTTTTTCTTCCGGAACCGCGTCTTCGGTTAAAGTTACCAGTCTCTTGGTAACGACGATAAACTCTGGAAACAGCAGACTGGCTTATGTTTAGCGCACATGCCACTTCACTTTTTCACTTGTTGTGTCCATTTCAGGTAGAATTCTTGTTTGTTGTTATCGGAGATGTGTATCGGTTGACGTTTGACGGCTAACTGATAAGGGTGGGTCAGGTAAATAACCTTTTATATGGGTCAGTAACCCTTAATAAGCACTATTGTAAACAAGCGTAAAAAGGGTAGTTACTGATAACAACATATTGTTGGGTTGTGTGAGCAAGAAACAATACAATATTTTATATCATTTTGAAGCTAACACTAGCAGCTTCAAGATTTTACAAAGAAAAAAATATTTTTGCGTTCAGTTTTTGTGCCAGTGACTTTTGAATGCAGGTGTGTCGCCTGAGTTGATTTTTTTGCTCACGAGTGTATATTTACCTACTAGGGTGCCTAACAAAATATTTTTTGGAACAAAATTTTGTTAATTTGTTATTTTATTAAACCATCGCGATTTCGCGGCGTAGTCGAGCCGTACGAGAGACGGATGGTGAAGGGTCGGCTAATTCGATATCTGGGGAGTGTACATATAGTGAGGGTTCGGGGAATATGGAATAATTGGAATTGTTATCTGCCTGTTGCTCTGGTTGTATTTCCCAATTTTCAAAATGTATATTTTTCTTCTTCAACCATTCTTGTATATCTCCTTTCTTCGTATTTGATGTTGGTATCCTTTCAAGCTGTATCGAATGATAGCTTGCATTATCGATGATGATAACCGAAGGCTCTTCGAGAACATTCAATAGGTCAGAAAACCAAGCCATATATGTTTCACCGTCCATTTCCGTGTGGTAGTCAGCATTATTTGATTTGACAGCTTTAAACACCATTTTTGCTTCCGGTACAAAACCAGTCTTCGCAGATCCAGCGTGGCAAACAATAAGCCTTTGCCCTTTTCCCACTGGCTGGTTCTTGAAGCCACCTTCATCATTACTTCCAAGCCACATGCGTTTTCTTGAGTGGTTCTGATTCACCCATGTCTCATCGAGATAGAATCGCGGCCTCTGATCATTAGTTTTCCGCAATTTGTCTAATTTTCTCAAAAAGTCCATTCTAGCACAAACAATGTCACTTCTTTCCATTAAGAATTTTCGTCCTTCAGCATTTTTTCTAAATTTATAGCCAATCTCTTTTAAAATGGTTTTCATTGAAGTTGGTCCGCATTTAAAGTCTGGCATTCGCTCTTGGTATTTTTCTATTATTCTTTTTACTGATGGGTACTCTCCGTTCTCATAAAATGAAGCAATCGTGATCTTCAATACACTTCTATCAAAGTTGTCAAAATTAGTTACACTAACCGCCTTCTTAAAATTTGCTCGTGGGTGGCAGGGACTGCCTGATTGCGATACTTCAGTCTTTATTCGGTCTATCGTTGCTCTACTGACACCACAAATAAGTGCTGCCATTTCACGTGGCTTATTGAAATTTATTAAATCTAGTGTTTTAGGGTCACTTTTAATTTCATTTTAAAACAGAAATACGTTATGAATCACTGTCCGAGTTTGAGAGTTAACATAATAGGGGTCACAGTAACCCAATACAGGTAGCAAATTTTATCGATAACAAGTTTAGCACGTGGCACATTCCTATCTCAACTGACGTTTATGGCCCCACGACTCAGTTGTTAACGTCCGTAGTATAGTTACTTACACAAAGTATTTTCATTTACCTCTTCAAACGGTTCCACTCTTACGCCATGTAATCCACAGCCAAAATCTGCCCCAAACAACTGAAAAAAATTGATTTCTAATTCAATGAGGGGTTTGGCTGTGGATGGCCCTCCCCCAGTCCCTGAGTGGGAAGACTTCGCGGCTGCCGCCATTTTTTTAAGTTTGGAATTATAATCATTCCAATACTAAAATGAAACAACAAGTGAAAGTGAAAGTGAAAGAAAGCGCCTTTCTTATTTTGTATTATTTCACTCATAATTCTACATACTTAAAAAATGTACATACTTTGCACCATCTCTTCCAATCTTTCGTCGAGCCCTCGCCATGGGAGTTTAAGCTTTGGACTACTTCTTCCCACATTTGCCTATGATAATGTCGGGCCTGGGAAGATTTATTTTAGCCCAAAGCTACATCTCTTCGCTGGTTTAGAAACTCCCACAGCTGTTCGAGTTGGCCATAACTCACTCTTCGGCGTAGGTCACTAGTTAAAAACCTGTCACATTTTTTCCTTTCAAATCTGTAGGTTCGCACCATGGTATTATTACTTCTTCATACAATTGTAAATCTTCTGTTAGCACAACGGGTATTTTTTCAACTTCTATATCAGTCCAATCATTACGCTGTTCTTGATCATTATCTGATGCGGGCAAATTGTTCGTTTAAGTTATGATTGCTTCGAATCCTCTGGAACAATGTGCTATCGGCGATGGCGATTTATTTTCTTTTTCATCACATATTTTTTTGTTTTATTTTCCTACCTGTTGGACCTGTTGGGCATTTTTTCCTTGTACACAGGATTTGGAGTTTGTCCTGTCATCATCGGATTCAGATCGGATAAATCAATTGCTTCTCTAAATGCGGCCATCTCCTCAAGATCTCTGTTTGGAGTTAATTTTGACATTGCGATGATTAAAAACATTTCTTCTAACTTTGTAAAATGTTGTGACAATAGTTGTTTTTCTACATATTTCGTATTTGACAACATTCTTCTTATAAATAATTTACTTCTCACGCCTTTCTTTCTTAATTTATTTTCCAAGCATTCAAACATGGCGAATGCCGATCCCTTTCTCAAGTATTCAATATGACTATCGGCCACCCCGGCGATGAGGATCGCCTGCGCCTTCGCCTCACTGTTGACATTTTCCTCCTGAAGATGAAACTCTTTGTTTTCGACCGCAGCCAGCACTGCATTTTCTCTCAATATGATTTTTATTCGAAAAGCCCACGTGTTAAAGTTTTCGCCCGTAAATTGTGCGACGGGGAATCGTTCCCTGGAACTTATCATTTTGTAATCCTTGTATTCCGTGTGGAAATTACCGGAACCACGAAGCGAACTGATTGTTTGCGAAGTGGTTGGATAGTTTCAGCTGCTTATTACCGAACCCACTACATTCATAAGGGTTCAATCGTCCGGCTTCAAGGGCGCTGTTATGGAGCGGGTTCTGGGAGTCCTTTTAAAAAAGACAATTTTATAAACAGAAAGTAATTTATTCAATTTAAAATTAGAAACTAAGACAAACTGAACTAAAAACTAGCACCCTGTACGAAATCTAGCTTAGAAGTGATCATAAAACAATACGAATAATATTAAAACAAATACGATATGTGGCATCGAGTTGCATTATCCGGAATGCAACTCATCGCTTTATTTTAATATAAACGTGGGAGTATTGTTTTATAACAGGAATGCAACTCATCAATTTATTCTTAATATGAACGTGGGAAGATTGTTTTATAACAACCCGTTAAGATTGATCATTACTGGAAATTTGAAATAGAAAATTAAGAATTAGAAAAGTAATGATCAAGACAACATCTAGATTTCGTAAGAAGTGAGGATAGAGACAGAATGAATATAAACCTAAAGAAAATACAAACTTGTATTTTACCCATGATTGATAATTACATATTACTAGCTGCGCCCTGCGGTTTCACCCGCGTTGTACCCGTTCCCGCGGGAATTTCGGGATAAAAAATAGATGTTGGCCGATTCTCAGACCTACTTAATATGCTCACAAAATTTCATGAGAATCGGTCGAGCCGTTTCGGAGGAGTACGCGAACGAACACTGTGACACGAGAATTTTATATATAAGATTGTTTCTTTTTAACTTGGTAATGATTTAATTCATTTAGGTTTCTTGGAGTAATTTTTACAGTATATGGTTATACAACAACCTGAGCTCTTGCCACACTTATACCTTCTGTTTTTAAATAGTATATATAACAAAACAATAATGGAGATTACATTGTTAAGGAGAGATAACTCCTTAGTTTTATTAATATGAAAATCATCACAACAATCAATTAGACACTACTTGAGTGACGTTTGCATTGAAACAAAATATCGAGAAAAGGTCAATGAGTTACTTAAAAACCTTTACTTAAAAAGGGGGAAAAAAAAATTACTTTCAAAACCTTTACTTATAAAAGGGGAAAAAAGTTACTTTCAAAACCTTTACTTGGGAAAAAAAAATTATTTTCATTCAACGCAGGGATTGAAGACAAAGCGTTTGTCCCATCCTCTTACTCAGATGAACTATTAGCGAAGTCTTAATCTCAAAAGAGTGCAAGGACTTTACTACCTCGGTCGATAATATAGGATTTGCGATAGTAGAATATACATTGACTAGGTCACAGATATAGCATTGATCGCGTATGACTTTGTACTCGCTCACACTGTCGATCGTGAGTAAAACAATCACAGACCACACAGCCTAAAAGACGCCTAATGTTTTAATTTCTCGAAACAAATAACTCTGTCAATGCGCTGAGGTAAGCGAGGCGGGGGGAGAAGAAAGAAATGCATGCTGATTGGCCGATTCAAGGTCACGGCATGTCATAAATCACAACTAGTGATGGGAAGTATAGGAAGGAGTTTCGACAAAATTACGCCAGATTGTGTGTTCCTTTTTTGTATAATTTTCAAAACTTGTGTTCTTTAGAGTTTTTAAGTGTAATAAAGGTGGCATATTAAACTTAAAGTGTTCGATAGCATCCACGATTGTGAGAAAACGATATAAAATTGTGAAATACGATCCATCGTTATTTTGCCAAAACTCCATAGAAGCTTCTTCTAAAAACTGCCACCGCTTTACTATAAGTGCTTGTCCACGTTGAAAGCGCGGGCGCGGGCGCGGTGGAGGGCGCGGGAAACGTTGCGAGCTCGTGTTCACGTTAACCGCCAGGCGTTCGCGCGAGTGTGACGTATTGTCAGAGGTCGTAAACATATCAGGAAACATTATACTAAATGAAACGGGTCTGTATCGCGTTAGATTATTTAGCGTATTTTACTAAAATACGTACCCGACGTTTCGAGCGGATTAGGGTCCGTTCACACAGACCGGCTCGGAGAGGAGAGCAGATTCTTATCACGTTGAAAACAGAGTTTTTAGTATTTGTATTAAGGTTTATTTTTGCATGTGCACTGCTTTTGTGATTAAGAATGCTTGAAGGCGCTTGGTGTGAAATAATAAGAGGAGCTTACCGGCTCCGATCGCATGCTCTTTAATGCTCGCACAGCCGATCGGTTCCGATTGCGTGCTCTTTCTTGCTCGCGCAGCCGATCGGCTCCGATTGCATGCTCTTTAACGCTCGCACAGCCGATCGGTTCCGATTGCGTGCTCTTTCTCGCTCGCGCAACCGATCGGCTCCGATTGCGTGCTCTTTCTCGCTCGCGCAGCCGATCGGCTCCGATTGCGTGCTGGATCGGAAGACTGGTACTGCCTTTGTAGTGTACCCATCCGGCTCCGAGCACATCCGAACGGCTCCGAGCGCATCCGACCGGCTGCGAGCGCATCCGACCGGCTGCGAGCGATTCCGACCGGCTGCGAGCGCATCCAACCGGCTCCGAGCGCATCCGCTTTCAGGTCGCTTCCAGCCGGTCTATGTGAAATAGTTGGCGGCTCCGCTCCGACCAACTCCAAGCGCATACGATCCGGTCTGTGTGAAAAGAAAAATGCGCGCCGATGCTCTCCGAGCCGGTCTGTGTGAACGGACCCTTACACCGCTCGTGGTCACGGGATAACTCTCCAGCAATTTCCTTCCATAGCCTTATTAAAAACATTTCTATTCATATGATGACTGTGTTTACTTTGCCAAATAGGAGTTCTAGCCTGAACAGCACTAATAAACTCTTCTGTATTGAACGACATGATAAAAACGCGCTATCGTTTCTAGCGGCAAGTTCAAACTGGTTGAACTTACCTGACGTCGCGAGTAAATCGCGCGCGCCACCGCTAGTTTGACGTGAACACACACAAACGTCTCAAGCGTTTGAAATTGGAGCGAGCGCGCCGCACGCGCTAGTCGCTAGTTAGCTCGCTACTTACACCGCACGTGCGTTTTGAACGTGAACACTTGGAAATCACGTCATATGTTTGATATTTCGTGACCGCGCCCGCGAGTCAACGTGGGCAAGCACTAAGGCGTTGTCCTAATAGAACGCGAATGCGCGATCATCGTAAGTTCGCGCGAATTTTACTCGTACGAACGCGCGATCAAACATATTGAACTCTAATAGGTGTCCTAACTGACAATCGCACGACGCGGTCTCAAATGTTTGAAACACGCGATGGTCGCATCGCTCATTCGCGTTCTATTAGGACAACGCCTAAGAGAAGAATAAATCATTTTTACTTGACTAATGGAAAATACCCAACGGTGACGCCTAAGAAAAGAAAGAAGAAGTATAGGAAGTGCTTGTCACGAGTATCACGAGATAATAAAAAAATAACAGTGCTTATTTTATCATAAAGGGTAGGATGAGGTAAAAAACAAAATACTTTTATCAATTAAAATTATTTTAAGGAAAAAAGATAGACGCACGCATTTAAATTTATATATTTAATCATTCTTAAATGAATTAATTTTGTATAAATTCTGCGAACTGCAGGTTTCTGAATCGAAGATTTTGTTAGAAATGCCAACCTTGTAGTTATGTATTTATGCATCACACTATTCGATAAATCCACCATATGGTTGGTTTCTTCACTATGAAATTGATGGAAACTTATTTCTGAAAAAAGTTGTTCGCCAATAAAACGGCTTGAAGCTTTATTGACTAAAAAATCTGCTTTGCGTGGTTCTCTTTTCTTTACGCTCCCAAGATAAGATTTCATGATTACTTCACAGCGCCGACAAATTTTAACAACGCTCTGTGACGGGTAGATTAAACGGGTTAGGAGCTTTACGACTACATATCTATTGTGACTAGGCAGCGGATGTGACTAGATCGCTTTGGGACTAAATCGCGATATGACCATATCGCATTGGGGTTACATTGATTTTGGACTACATCGCCAAAGGACAAGAAAGCGTATTGACTTAATCCTCGTTTGTTTTCGAAAGTACAACTATGGCGAAAATCAAAACATTGAAGTTTTTAAGTAGTTAGGTACCTTTATTATAAACAAAATGTTACCTTAACTTATATTTAAGTTGTAAAGCACTGACATTTTTTAAAAATACGATAGGTGTTATTTCCTGTGTCTCAAGTTTGCCTATTTCGTTTTTATATTTGCGGTTAAATAGTATGGTGTTCCTTTTTCGGTTACCTTCAAATAAAGCATTTTGACTTCTTTTATCTTGGATCTGTGCTTCTTTTCTCAAATTGAACAAAAATAGCAGCAATGTACTTTTGTGCTGCATTCGCACGTTAAGGCGACTATGCCAGGCTTCTAAGCTATTATTTGTCCTATGCTTTTCATACGCACAAAAACAAGATGTGTATTTTTCAGCCACTGCTTACGAAAGTAACTTGTAAATGCCTCCATTTCTGCAAAATTTGTAGAACTCTGGACGATAGCCGTCCATCCGTCTTGTATATGTTACGGCTAATACCCGAAGTGCGGCTACACCTAGTTCTAACCGATAAATTCTCATCGCGCCTCAGCGTTGGCCTCCTGGGACTTGTTGATGGAGCACGGTGTTGGACTCTGCAAAGTGATTTAAAATTGCTGTTCTTAATGAATGTGAATCAAATCGCGATGCAAATGTTTGTGAGGACAGATGGATATTTGTTTCTGTCATATGTTGAACACACAGACTATTTCTTATCATCATTTTCATGTAGATGAAAAGGTGGGGCAAAGCTAGTAGATAATTCCATTAAAAATAATTTCTTACTGGGGTGTTGGGACTGGGTAGTCTGAACTAGGGAGAGGAGTTGCAGACGCTGGCTGTTGCTCCTCTTGCACTGCATCCTCGAATTCCACCTGCCTTGGGCTCAGTGCTCTTAAGTTGGAATTTATTGTATTCCTCAGCATTGTGGGAGTGTATTCGGCCCAGTCCTGCAAATAGAAATCTTAATCAAAATTTTACAATTATTTTAATTTCTAACTGTACTTTGTGAACTGTTCCGTAAGGGCTGTTGAGTGTTCCTGGATGGTTTAGACTCACAGTTAGATCTAGACTTTAACCCGACCTGGGGCCCAAAGCAAACCACTAGTATATTTATAGCACAACTTTATAAAATCTATATAAATAAAAATTATATCTTACACCAAGTTTAGGTAGGTACTTACAGTAGTCACAGTGGTCACAAGTTCTGTAGCTTGCAGGTTTTCAATTACTGCATCTGAAAAACCAAAAATATTAATATGCTTGCCAAATTAAATTTGAAATTCAAGCTAGTTCAGATAAATGCCACAAATGCAAGTAAACAAGTGATTTTTAGTGAAATTTTTAATTCAGACTCTTTTATAGTACAAATACATGCAGGAGATTTATATCTCAAGCTGTAAGAATAATACATACCACTCATCACTATCACTGACTGAGAAGTCCCAGCCATTGCTTCATCAGTGTTACTGGAGGCTGAAAGAACAACTTTAATTAGCATGTTTTTAATCATTGTACCTACTATACAAACACAACACACATTTGGAAAATATAATTAAATCTGTTATGCTGTTGATGTGTTTAAAGTGAATTGAATTGAAGTAATAACAGGTTATTTAAATCTAAGCTGTAGGAGAGCCTAGTTCTGTAATCTATGTATTTACATAACACTCACCAATATTTGTACCATCGGAGTCATAAATGTTGGTGAACCCTGATACCCTGGTTTGAATTAGGTCGATCACACGATCAATAGCAGGGTCTTCATTGGGCTTTTTTGGTGTTCCTCCTCCTAAGTATAAATGTAAATATTGATCATTTCAAATATTTCATACATGCAATATGGAGAGTATTAACAAAAATACATACAATATATAATCTGGACTAATCTGTAGCTATAAAACTTTGATTTTGTCGGGTTAACTCCTGCTTTGCTTTTTTTTTCAAATTTTCCCAACAATTCTTTAATACAATCGGCTCTCGTGGATGGATGCTGGATGTGGCGTTGAATGTTTCAGCAAGTTGAACTGAACGATGAGTGGCGCCACTAGTGCCATGTAAACATAGGCTCCGTAATTAATAATGTTTTAAAATTAGAAAAAGTTATAAATTAATTATAAAAACAGTGCTAAAATATTTGTCTAATTAATATTTAACTCCACAAATGTTAGCAAGTGCTAAAACATATTAATAGTGATATTCTGAGTGTTTATAAACTTCCTAAGTGTATTACTAACAATAACAGTAAAAACAATAATAAATAGTGTAAAATAGTGAAATCTTCGAACAAAACCTAAACTCTTAGTTACTGTGACTATAAATAAACAAAATAAGTGAATAAACTTTCAAAAAAAGCTAAAAATATATACAAACAATGTGAAATAACAGTTAGTAAAAATTTTCAAATATTCTCAAATAACCCGCGTCTCTGTTAACGAACTTTCACCTTTACAAACCATCTATTAATTTCATAAATTCTGTTACGAGCCGCAGTGGCGGAACGGTACCTATATATGACTGCTGAGCAGCAGGTTCATGGTTCAAACCCCACTGATTAACAAACAATTTTTACACTTTAATTATCATTAATTTAAATGGGTTAATTTTCCACCTCAATTCTGATCAAAGCAAAGATAATAATATAACAAAAATCCGTTGTTGACTACAAACGCAAGATGACGCAATGCGCAGGTTGCCTCCAGACACTGCCAAGGCGCGAATTCCTTACTTGCAGTTTGTGTACTAAGCAATATGATTTAGACTGCGCAAATGTTTCTATTCAACGGTTTATAAACACCATGACAAAAGAACATAAATCGGCTTGGATATGCCAGAGCTGTCATTGTAAGCGACCAAAGAATAACAGCGATCTTACCCCAATTAGACAGCAGCATAATAATATAGACACTTACCAGAGTCCTTGTAATGTCAATTTAAGGAGAGGAGGATCCCAAAATATCCATAGCTTGGACAATGAGGACGATGAAAGTATAGCAGATGATACACAAATTCCACCTGTTCAAGAACTTGAATTCGAGTTAACAAATCATATCAGTTACAGGGTATTGGACAAGCTTCTAGAACAAAAATTAACAAATTCCAGAGAAGCATTAATACTTGATCTGAAAGCCATAATACAAACGGAGATATTGGCATCTATTTCACATTTGAAAGTTGAAACAGAACAAAATAACAAAAAGGTTTCACAGAAACAGAACAACATGATCAGCGAAATAAATAAACTGAAAACTGAAATTGAGAAACTACAAAAAGATAAAGATGCAATAATAAAAGACATTCAAAGTATAAAAGCGTACTTGAAGTCACCAACACAACGGATACACCAATACTCAACACAACAGAATATGCCAATAGAACCTCGTGGAAACAATGAGGATAACAAAACAACTCCAAGTCCCGTTGAAGATGACAACACTTTAACACCCCTACATTATGCCATTCGTCTACAATAACTCAAAAACCCATAAGTTATTACTTTAAGCGTAATTTGTGTATCTTAAGTAATAAACAATACTCAGGCTCAATTCACACTATTTATGAAACATTCTCCGAACATTTTAACGTATGTCGCTATTCTTCACCAAACGCTAAAGCCTACCAACTTTTAACTAATATTGGTAATAAACTTATCAATTTCAATATGAATGACTATTGTTTAATAATTCTCGGAGAAGCTGATTTTAAAGTAAACTGTAACTACATTGAGTTAGCTAACATGATTAAAACATCAATTAGTGACATATGTCACACTAATTTGATAATTTGTATACCTACTTATATTAAAGGAGCCCCCATGTATAACTATAAAGTTGAACTATTTAATAATTTGTTAAACAAGGAACTACAAAACTATGATAATATATTTTTATTCGATTCCAACAACAACCTAACGCTGAATATGTTTTCAAACTTTACTGGTAAACTCAATAAACTAGGATTACAATTTTTCTATAACACTATTATGGCTAACTTAAAGACAGACATTGATAAATTCCCTATTATTGCAACTTTAAACACTAAATCAGATACCTATTTTGATAACGCCGATGCTGCAACTAATGATCTGAAATCAAGGTCATCTAGTAATTTATTTCGTATTTAATTACCTTAATATTCTTCACCAAAACATTGATGGCCTTATAAATAAATCTAGTTCATTTATGGTAAATTTAGAGACTTTAAAAGACTGCGGTAAGACTATTGACCTAATCTGTGTAACTGAACATAATATGACTGAAAATGATCTCCGACACTTAGATATTATTAACTACAAACTAGGCTCTTACATTTGCAGGCCTACGCACAGAGGTGGATCTTGTATTATGATTCATAATTCTTATAACTATGAAAACTTCACAGATATAGTAAAATTGTCAGTTCATGATATAATCGAATGTTCGGCAGTAAAACTACCAGAACATAAATTGATTGTAGTGTGTGTCTATAGACCACCAAGATCCAAAATAGAGCAGATAAACGTCTTCCTAAACAAAATTGATGAAATATTACATAAACTTAGGAGCTACAAAAATTATAAATTCATTCTAACTGGTGATTTTAATATCGATATCTTAAAAAATAATAAAAACACACAAGAGTTTAAACAAATCTTATCTAAGTATAACGTAAAAATTCAGTTTAATGAACCTACAAGATTATGTAGTGGTACTTGTATTGATAATGTTATACATAATATACCAGGAACCACAGGAGAAATTAAAGAATTTGCAATTTCTGACCATACCGGTTCCCATTAAAAAATCATGCAGAATAAAGTTCTGGTATGAATTCAAACGTGATTTTAATGCTGAAAACGAAAATAAATTTAGAAATTACATTGATAGTCATAATTTTAGCGAAGTATACAATTCAAACAATGTTGATGAAGCTTTTAATACATTCCATGATATTTTTAAACTTGGCTATGATTTATGTTTTCCTAAATTAAAAATTAAAATATCCACAGCCAGAAAGCCCAAATGGATTTCGAAAGGCATTAAGCTGTGCAGTAAGAAAAAACGCCAACTGCTATGGAAATATCGTTTTACTAAAGCTAGTCATGATAAATCTTTATTCCTTTCTTACTCTAAGCGGTACAAAAAAATTATAACTCTTACTCAAAAATCTCAAAACGAATATTATATAAATAATTCTAAAAATAAATCTAGGGCTACTTGGCAAATAATTAATAAATATAATTACAATTTACCGAAAGAGAATATTTCAAGTGTTATTATTAATAATGATGAGATAACTGAACCAAAAAGGATATCTGATGAATTTAATAACTATTTCAATAATGATTTAAATAATAATAATAATTCTAAGCCCTACACCAATAACATCAAGTACAGTAAATCAAATTCCATATTTCTCACACCAACTTCTACCTCTCATATACTAAAAATCATACAGTATCTTAAAAATACTAATAGTGTAGGATATGATGAAATCTCAACTAAAATGATTAAGAGCGTAGCAAATAGTGTAGCACCAGTTCTAACTCATATAATAAACTTAAGTTTAGAACAAGGCATATTTCCGGATAGACTTAAATTAACTATTATTAAACCAATATTTAAAAAAGGAGATAAAAAATGCCTTAGTAATTACCGTCCCATAGCACTCATACCTATCTTCTCTAAAATCATTGAAAGTGTTATTTACGAAAAATTATATGCATACCTTGAGGCCAATAACATATTTACAAATAGACAATATGGTTTTCGAAAAGGTAAATCTATAAATATGGCAATATACGAGTACCTAAAAAAAGTAATTTGGAATATGGATGATAGAAAATTAATTTTATCCCTATTTATGGATCTATCAAAGGCCTTTGATTATGTAAATCATAAAACCTTACTGAAAAAATTAAAAGCATACGGCATTAGAGGCAATGCATATAAATTAATTGAATCCTACTTAAGTAATAGAAGACAGGTCACACATATACATAAAATTGATACTAAAACGAATATAGTACTAATAACCCATCTGAGGAAAAAAATATAAACTGTGGTGTCCCACAGGGAAGTATTTTAGGACCACTATTATTTATAACTAGCAGCGCCCCGCGGTTTTACCCGCGTTGTGCCCGTTCCCGTGGGAATTTCGGGATAAAATGTAGCCTATAGCCTTCCTCGATAAATAGACTATCTAACAGTGAAAGAATTATTCAAATCGGTTCAGTAGTTTCTGAGATTAGCGCGTTTAAACAAACAAACAAACAAACAAACAAACAAACAAACAAACAAAACAAACTCTTCAGCTTTATAATATTATAGTATAGATTTATATAAATGATCTCCCTAATGTAATAAATCACTTTACGACTCTTTTTGTAGATGATATAACGATTTTATTTGAATTTAATGATAATAATAATATTGAACACGAGATTAACAACACACTTATGAAAATAATAGACTGGATGACACAAAATGACTTAACTGTAAATTTAACTAAAACATACCTCATGAACTTTAAACAAAGAAACAATAATCCTTTAGATATTAATATAAATTACCTAGACCAAAAACTTTCCGAAATCCAATCAACAAAATTTTTAGGTCTCACAGTTGACAATAGACTTAATTGGAAACTTCATATCAATGATTTAGTGAAAAGAATTAATCAGTTTACATATGCACTACGCAACTTAAGTAAGGTCACCAATGTTAACACTATACTAGCAGCATACCATGGGTATGTTGCTTCTATTTTAAGATATGGCATTATATTCTGGGGCAACACTACAGATGCTCATGAAGTCTTGCTAGCACAAAAAAGATGTATAAGAGCAATGTTCGGAATGATGCCAATTGAATCTTGTAAACCATATTTTAAAAAGTATAACATACTAACAGTTCCCTCGCTATACATAAGTGAAGTTGCAAATTTCATAAAAAATAACTGTAGTTTATTTGAGTTTAATCCACCAGGAACAAGACGTGAGGGTACCATGAAAACTATTAATTACTGTAAAACGAACCTTAAAAGTAAATCTATTTATTGCATGGCACCTAGCATTTACAATAAGATTCCCCTTTTAATTAGAAATATATCTCAAATTCAAAAATTTAAGTCCGTCCTGAATAAATACCTTACTAGAAATACGTATTATGATATAAAAGATTTTTTAAATGATGTGTAGTATTTAGGTTATTGTTTAATGTTTAATATTTTAATATTTTATTAGTTTTACTTCAAGTTGTTACATTTGTTATTATTTTAAGTTGTTTGCTCACTTTATTTTTTATTTTTTGTTTTTGAGTTTATTTCCTATAAGTTTTGTATTACTTTATCTGTCAACTGTTCGTATACCTTTGAGGTGAAACATGGCTGTTCTCTACTACAATGATTACCACCTAAGAATGTACCCATGTTTATGAACAAATAAACAATTTGAATTTGAATTTGAATTTGAATTTGAAAGTTTTCGCCACTCCTCTGCCTTCTGACGCATGCTGACAGCATCCGTTCTTTTGGACTCCACAACGTCGAAATGTTTTTCCACCAGGGAAATTAGAGTCAATTTTTCGCTGGCGCCAAAAGTTGGGTCTCTTTTTCTTTTCGCGCCAATGTTCGGCATAACCTCGCCCTTCCTTTTCGACATAGTTATATGCCGCAAAGGTTCCAAAAGTCCAGTAAACAATGCCAAGGTAAATAGATCGCGCACGAAATCGAGTCCAGTATGCAAAGCAAAGGTCAATAAATCACGCACGAAATCGATGTCCATAAGCAAAGCCAAGTAAAACAGTCTGTTGTGAATTCGGAGTCCAGGAAACACGCAATAGTTGTAAAATTAAAGGAAAATCACTCGAAAAACCACAAGCACACTCACGAAACTCGACGAGGAGAAACGGAACCTAAAATGGTTTGAGATTCATGTCGGCACCCCAACACGATCTCAGGTCTTAGTTTAAATTACTGCCTTCCAGTTCAAGAATTTGAGGAGGCGATGACGACTCAGAGCTAGTTTCCACATAGTTTTGTCGAAAACTTAGGGAGGTTTTTGGTAAATTACTATTATTGAACGATCTCGAATTATTAAATTGCCTTTTACGACATTGTGATATATCATGACCAACATGTTTACAGTAGCGACATACGATAGGAGCGGAGTTAGCATTTTGATTTATATTATGTTGTAACTGCGGGCGGACGATATCCTGTTTCAACTTATTAAAACATTCTGATTCTGAATGACCTTGTTTATTACACTTTTTGCAAAACTTTGAGCGACCAGAAGTATTTCTCATCAAATTTTGGATTTTCTCTTCTTCAATAGCAATATTGATTGCGTTATTCAAGGTTCTCGGATCTCTACAGCGCACTATGTTACTTATATTTTGTTGTAAGCCCAAAGTGAAAGAATAAAGAGCTAAGTCTTCCGTCATAGCAATACGACCGGCCAGTTCCTTTTTCAACGAATCGGAATTATGAATTTCAGACTGTAAACTTGTTAAACAAGTTTCTACGCGGAGCGCATACTGAGCCACGTTTTCACTAATTTGTTGCTTACACGACTGAAGGTCTAATAATAGGTGATTATAATGTTTCCTTTCACCAAAATTTTGTTTTAAAAATTCCTTCAGGCCATCAAAAGATTCGAACATTTTATTGGAACAGGCAATTTGAGCCTTCCCACTTAATTTAGAAATTATGAATTTTAAAAGTAAATCTTGCTGAGACTCTGACGCGAGATCTAATGCGTTCTTACAGTTCGTCAAGAAAGCGGGAAGAGTTTCACGTTCTCCATTATATACGTTGATAAAACTACAAAGGACACTGATAGGATAGGGCTCAGATAGCAAAGGGACTTTGTTTTCACTCTTCGACATTTTGAAATATTATTAGAATTTATGAAATAGAAATAATTGACAATAACGGGAAAGAGGCAATCAACAAAGATAAAATATCTTACTCACATTAATATCGCGCACTGGAGAAGCATTGCCGAGTCGCGTAGGATGCTGGATGCTCAGGACACGCTGGCTGGAACTAGTAGTTGGAGAGGCGACGAGACACGGAGAGACGAGTTGGCGATTGCCGAGTCGCGTAGGATGCCGGATGCTCAGGACACGCTGGCTGGAACTGGTAGTTGGAGAGGCGGCGAGACACGGAGAGACGAGACGGCGAGCACAAGGACTCTGCCGCGGCGCAGCCACTGACAACGGTCAATGACGACGAGCTGGTCACAGACAGTCGGTGACAAGGTGGACACCAGGCCGACAACAGGAACCAGGGGGACTGGAATGTTTTAGTTTTGATTAAGTTTTGATTTAGAATTTAGAAAAGATTTCGTGAGACGGGTGCTAGTTATAACTTTTAGATATTTATTATGTTAAATTGTTTATCTTCAGTTTTCTAAAAGGACTTCTAAGCTTATTTTTCACCAGGAATCCCACTTCTGACACCACTGTTATGGAGCGGGTTCTGGGAGTATTTTTAAAAAAGACAATTTTATAAACAGAAAGTAATTTATTCAATTTAAAATTAGAAACTAAGACAAACTGAACTAAAAACTAGCACCCTGTACGAAATCTAGCTTAGAAGTGATCATAAAACAATACGAATAATATTAAAACAAATACGATATGTGGCATCGAGTTGCATTATCCGGAATGCAACTCATCGCTTTATTTTAATATAAACGTGGGAGTATTGTTTTATAACAGGAATGCAACTCATCAATTTATTCTTAATATGAACGTGGGAAGATTGTTTTATAACAGCGCCTTGTTGGCTAGATATCTAATTTTTTTCAGAATTCTTTCTACAGTAAGACTCCTATTGCTTTCATCAAAATGATTTTTACTGTGGTACAAACTTTCTTTTTTCACTTCTTGAGACTGGGATTATGAAACTTATAAGTTTGCAATAGCATTGTAACCCGTCTCTGCGCTGCAAAACATTTACTATTTATTTCATCGATATCTTCGTAAGAAGCAAAAGCAATTGTGAGTACATCAGTACAAAACCCAATGAAATCATCTATATCTTCACAAGTTGTGAGCAGCTCTACATACCGCTGTTAGAAGTATTTTTAACTGCAGATAGAAGCACTGTCATTGTATGATACCTTTACTATCTTGGTCACACCAGTTCCAACGTGTAACCATACTAACAACCTGAGACCGTGAGTCCAACCTTATAAGACATTGAGTCGGGTTCTCGCGCACCGAAGTACCGCTTGAGTAAAAAACAATACATCTTTCAATATATATTTTTAAGTCGGTGTTGTTAAAAGCATAGACCAAAGTTCCCACAATACTGACATCTTTTCACTGTTTGCAACAACAATTTCTTTGTTTTGTTCATACTGTGCATTCATAACCCAACTTTCATTTGCTGTAAGATGTACACTTGCGCCCGAGTCGATATACCACTCATCTTTACTAAAGTTTCCACTCAGAAACACTGCGCTAAATGCGATAAATTGCATTTTTTCCTTATTTTTCTGATTTGACGAGTAGTTTTCGTTATTTGTACACTGACTTGTAATGACCGATTTGTTTACATCGATATCACTTTATTAGCTTGACGGTTGACAGTGACTTTGTTAAAACGTTGTTAATGTTTTGAAAGATTTTTTGAAAGATTTTTTGGTGGCAACTTTTGGCGTCATGTTTCCATTATAAAAATAAAAAAAGGTTAGAAATAGAAATAGTTTTTATTAAAAAAACAATACCACTTAAATCTGCTTATTTAATTACTCATTGTCGTTTTAGGTACTTTTTTTATATTGATAGTTCAGTGTCTGTCATCAAGTTACTTAGCATTAAGAAGAAATATTTTATTCCCGCGGGAACGGGTACAACGCGGGTGAAACCGCGGCTAGTATTATATGACGTTCTGTACAAGGCATCAGGCTGTAACCACATTTTTTCAAAATTTGATTTCCGTTGTCCCCTCTGAAGCTCTTCGATCTTGTCTTGTAATTTTTTTTCGGTCCTCTATAGTCTTATTTTCGAGCGAGTTTATTTGTTTTCTAAACTCTTCATTTTGTTGAGTAAGAAAAATAATTGACTCTTGGATGTCTGTGTTCACCTGTTGTATGGTTTTCAAAGTGGGCATAATAATCCGGTCAATTTAAACCAAAAATTGAGGGAGAGGTTACATTAAGTCCCAACAAGCTGAAAATCAGGAAAATTGTTCAAAACATAATTATAAACAATGTCTAAAAGTTCCCCTTCATTCCCGTGTATGGATTTCTTTTTATTCAAGGTCAAAGGTCAAAAAAATGAGTCGCGATTTTCAGCAAAACGGTAAGTTTTGTCATAAAAGTACCTGAGAAAATAAAATAGCTTATAAAATTCTCTATAACTTTAATTCTATCCACTTTTTCCATATTCCCAACCGTGATTGAACTACACGCTCTAGAAATGTAAAATTAAGGACCTCGGGCAGGTAACTATGGAGCCTGCCTGGGATACATGTCAAGGAGTGACTTGGACAACTCTTCAAGGGCTTTCAAATGACATAAGTTATGTCACTGTTGAGCAATACGATCAGGGCACATACACCTAGTGTTTATTCTTCGGCTGAAAATCGCGAAAAACACTTTTTTTACCTTTGACCTTGAATAAAAAAAAATCCATACACGGGAATGATTGGGAACTTTTACACATTGTTTACAATTTTGTTTTCTTAAATTGTATATCCTCTTTAAATTTTTCGTCCGATTTTATCTTTTTCTGTAATAATTTCTTTCTTTTCTTTTTAGTTTTTTTAAGTTCTAGCGCATTTGTTGAGTCAGTTGACTTATCACTCTCTTTTCCTGACCATAATTCAGAGCTGCTCGTAGAAAAATCTTCAGTTTCAGCAAACCGTACCAAAAGCTCATCATCTGACATGAAATCAACATGCTCCTTTTTAAAGTTTTGAGATTTCTCTTGGCATTTTCTTTTACGGGATTTTTTAACCATTAAATCTTTTTTATTTACACCTTCATCAGAATTATTCAATGGCGCAATGTTTGCTGAGGGAGATTTAGGTAAGTTAATAGCCATAATATCAATGGAAGGAGATCCAGGTGAATCAGACACCATAATATCTGCTGAGTGACATCCAGGTAAGTTCAAAGCTGCAATATCAATAGGAGATTCAAATGATTCTAAAGCCATGACTTTACCGCAGGGAGTTACTGATATTGCCAAAGGCTTAATATTAGTGCCGGAAAATATGGGTAAGTCTAAGGTCTCCAATTCGCTGATTTGAGTATTTCCTTCGTTTAATTCTTCAGTTCTATTGCAGGTAATTACTTTATCAACCTCTAATGAATATTTAGATTTTCCTGAGTGATGGTTGTTAGAGCATCTTTATCATAATATTCTGAACTGATTTTCGAATGAAGTTCAAAATAAGTCATTGCATTCAGTCGTTTAGCGTTTAAATCATCATTTTTTTTCAAAAGAAACAATGTTAATTTTTGCTCTTTTTTTAGGAGGCTCTGGTGTTTTTTGCTGTTATCAATTTCAATTATAGGCAAAGAATTAATATTATTAGAATCATTGAAAAACGAGTGGGTCATTTCTAGACAAATTGTCGAAGTATTAAGAACATCGCTGCTGTCACTGCTATTGTTCACAATTATACTTTTTTGTTGAATTGTTTTTGAAGTATCATGTAGCTGAAATGATGAATTTTGTAAGTCACTGATCCCTTTGGCAGTAGTCGAGGAGTCCAAGCTGTCAGTCGTGTCACGAGAATGATGATGTCTGAAAACGAAATAATTTTGTTCAAAAAGGAACGGCTCTTAGGCCCGTATTCTAGAACTACACTCAAGCTTGAGTCCGCGCTTGAGATGACATTTGAGTACATTTGAGAATAGAGAAATGTCATAAAATGTCATTTCAAGCGCGGACTCAAGCTTGAATGTAGTTCTAGAATACGGGTCTTATTGTTGTACGCAACTAGAAAGTTGTAACTATTTTGAAATAGTAGATTTACTTTTGCGGCAAAAAATACATCTCATTTAATTTCGATCGGTCGAAAACACTGTCTTTAATCTGTTCCATTGATTCTTCTTTGGAAGCAGCCCTTTGATTGTACAGCAGATTCCGATATAAAGATAATAAAACACTAATTCTACTACTTAATACTTAAAGTACTTTCATATTTTTTTACATACATAGTTACTTCAAGAGGCCACATTATAAAATAGCTTTTAGATTGTGAGTGAAAAATGCAAAGGGGACAAAAAAAAACTGGTCAAGTGCGAGTCGGCCTCGCGATACCGAGGGTGCCATAAAAATAGGTTAAAGTGACAAACAGACAGCTCTTTCCTATGCGCTCAACAAAGTGATGTTATAAGAATTTCATTTTTCCCTTTGGCGGTATGGAACCCCAAAATAGAAGTTCACGCGGGCGAAGCCACTAGCGTTCGCTAGTATGTATATTATTCAATTCAGTACTTACTTTTGTGTCAAAACAGATGACGTAACATCACATTTTTGGACCTCAGTGTCGCTGTCTTCAATCACGTCAACATTGTCAGCGATTACAGTTGACAGTTGAGTTTTCAGTGGATTCGGATCTACAATTTATAAAAAAAGTTAATGTACCTACCAATTCAGTTCGCTTTCTTAATTATCTTGTTGTTTAATAATATAGGTACTTACCTAATGAGTAGGCAAGTAAAACATTAAAATCTGTATAGGTAAGTTTGCTATTTTTGTTCTACTGAGATTTTTGTTTTTGTTTTAGAAACAAAACTGACTTATCTATATTTGTGTGACACATCAATCGTTCTGCACAAGAATTGCAGACATACTTGTCGATGAGCTTCACCATCCGTAATGTTGTACTTGTATGTTACGGTGCGTTTTTGTGCGGCATTTAACACATTCACTGCCACTATGATTTTCTTAATTCCTTCTGAGGTGCCACCAATATTATTATGGACTCGCCAGGCGAGTCGCCGGCACTGCATGTTAATTTAAATGGACTCGCTAGGCGAGTTCACTGGCATAATATATAGGTAAACTTAATGATTAAAATTTGTTATTATTGTGGCCGTCGCAGTCTCTACAACGTTTATATTGGTATCAAAAATAGTTTGACAAGTGTTTAGTGTATTTCCACGTATAAAAATGGCTGAAAACCCATCAAATAAAAAAATAGGTAAGTATTTTACGTAATTTATGCAGGGATTGTAAATCTTTGGATAAAATTCTATTTTTGAGTTTAAATTTTGTATTGAGTTGAATTAGAGTTGAAGTGTAGAAATCGTTTGATTTCCTCAAATTTTTTGCACGTCATTACATTATATATTTTCGGGTGTCCTACGCTTTCATTCCAGTAATGCCTTGTTGACGGCAATTGCACGACTGACATATACAGGGTGTAATCGTTAAGTGTGCACAGGCGATTCTATCAAAAAACTTTAAACTGATATCGAAAGTACTTTACCTAATGAGTAAAATGTCATTAATAACTTTTAAAAAATAAAACGAGAAATATCCAAAAAAAATACATTAATCACTCCCATACATTTTATTTCTTAGTAAGTACACATTTTTTTATTCAAAGCATATGCTCGAAGTGACGTCCTCCTTGTGCAATACAATGACGAGCTCTATTTACAGTTTCTAAATGAACTTTCCTTAACATTTGCGGAGTAATTAAAGCAATTGCACGACGTACACGATTCTGTAACTCTTCTAGGCTGTGTACTCTCTCAGCGTACACGTGGTCTTTGACAAATCCCCATAGGAAGAAATCACAAGGCGTGAGATCCGGGGATCTGGCAGGCCAAGGGGTTGCACTATTATTGGCCATTAAGCCATTATAATTGTTTCGTAAGAAATTCATTACAACATTTGTATTATGTGCAGGTGCTCCATCTTGTTGAAAAATTATCGACCTTCTTTCATCGTCTGGAATTGGTTCTAAGAGACTTAGCATATCGTTTTGTACAAAGGAGAAATATCTCTGTCCATTTAAGGTTCCACTGTAAAAATATGGCCCAATGATCCGATCTCCAAGAATACCACACCACACATTAATTGAGAATCGAACCTGAGCTCTAACTTCAGTAGTTAAGCGAGGATTGTCAATTGACCAATAATGCGAGTTTTTTCTATTGTAAATGCCGCAGTTTGAAACATTACTTTCATCGGTCCATAAAATTGACTTTACATTGACATAATTATTGACTAGCCAATTGCAATAGACCAGCCGACGAGCAGGATCATCATTGTGCAGCGTTTGAGTAGGTTTTATCTTAAATGCTTTGAAGTTGTGTTTTTTTAATAACTTGTGTACATAATTGTGGGACACTGGAAATGATCGGGCCACTGAACGCGTTGATTCTTGTGGATTATCTACAACGTAGTTAATAATATTGTTATCTAAGTC
The DNA here is from genome assembly GCA_963082685.1 of Cyclophora albipunctata. Lineage (NCBI taxonomy): Eukaryota > Metazoa > Arthropoda > Insecta > Lepidoptera > Geometridae > Cyclophora > Cyclophora albipunctata. The sequence goes on along the minus strand of OY720135.1, from coordinate 2,554,053 downwards.
ATTATCAAATTCCGGAGCTCTTGTTCTCGAACCTTTTTTTCTGTTAAAAGATCCATAATTTATCAAATTGTTATCCAACTTACGTAAATACGTACCAGAAAAATATATACTTATTTTTATTTTGGATCATAATCACAGTCATTTTGGGTAGCTAAAAAACCTACTTTACTGTAATGCTTCTCTATATACAATATTAGACGTATGGCCATCGGGGGTGAAAGCATACAGGCTGCTGGGATTGCTAACACGGGACAGAGCCACATACAATTGACCGTGCGAAAAACAGCTGATACTTAGATCTACACCCACAACTTTTAGAGTCTGACCTTGAGCTTTATTAATTGTCATGGCGAAACATAGGCTCACTGGAAACTGAATTCGTTTAAAACTAAACGGAAAATTGTTTGGAATGAGAGGAATCCGAGGAATAAAAACACTATCACCTTTTCCGCACCCTGTTAAAATCTCTGCTTCTATCAGATTTCGTTGTAAATTTGTTACTTTTAATCTAGTACCGTTGCAAAGTTTTGGTGGGCTTAAATTTCTAAGGAGCATTATGGGTACGCCGATTTTTAATTTTATTTTGTGAGCTGGTAGTCCAGGAGCACTTAGAGATTCTAAAAATTCTACTGGGTAGCTGGTAGATTCTCCTTCTTCCATAACTCTGTTAATAGAGATATACTCTACATTATCCCCCGAAACTAAGCTCAAAATTTCAGCGTTTATTGCTGCTGCTTGGTCGTTTCGTGGAGTCAAAATTGCTCTTTCGCAAAGCCAGGCCTGTGTCACTCCGCGTGTAGGTATTAAAAACATACCTACGGGCGGCGGCCACTGCGCAAGGGCCAAAACACACGCGTGCGCGCTATATGTTCGACCACGTTCAACTTTGATTGATTCATTATTGCAAGATGGACACAAAACGAAAAAAAGCAAAAAGATACTGTGCAGTATTTAATTGTTTAAATACTGCACACACGCTCGTGCTGTGCGCTAGATGGCATAAGTAGTTTCTCGAAGTAAGCAACCCTAGTCCGCGGCTCTTTCAATACGTATAACCATGTATAACTTATTATGAACCGTAGTATAGTGAATTAATCCCCATATTCCTTCAAAAAGAAATTGGTAGGTATGTAAATGAACACGTGCTCGACTGGACCGCGAGCTAAATTAAATCATATTGTTTATCAGATTCGAGTCATATTTCTTTGAAAACCATTGCGAAGTAAAGCTTCTGTACGTAGTACTAGTTATTATTCTGTGGCAAAGCCAGGAATTTTCGCAGGTTAGTATTTGCGTTGGGTTTCCATACACCTTTGAAATGAGGTCTCGTATTGATGAAACTTTGCTGCATAAGTTTTCATTGAGAACAACTTTTCCTTGTTGGTTTCCTTTCGGCGTTAAAAAAACAATAAACTACCGATTCCCATGGGAAACGGATGTTTTCCCGCGGTAAAAAGTAGTCTTTATGTTGCGCCAGGCTCTAAAATATGTCGGTACAAAATGTCAACCAAATCCGTCAAATAGTTGCGGAGATTAATGGTGCCTATGTATAAGCATAGAATAGTGTTCGACGTGATTCTTTAATTTGACATAACTTTTTTATTTATGAACCGATTGACATGAAACAAACACTAAAGCATAACTGAAGCATACCACAATATATTCGTGAAAACCGCATCCAACTCGGATCAGCCGTTTCTGAGATTAGCGTGAACAGACAAACAGACAAACAGACAAAAAAAAAGTTGATTACATTTTTGGGTTCGACATCGACATAACAATAACCCCTGCTATTTTTTTTTATTTTTATTTTCAATGTACAGACAGCACTTTTCTACAATTTTATTATATGTATAGATGTTGCTTTTCAGCTAGTTCAAATCAATACAATTGATATTTGCAATAGTTACGGAATAATCGCCTGTGCACACTTAACGATTACACCCGTATATACACATCCCAACGAACTGGAGCCATACCATGACCTCTTAGCGCGATACAAATGCGGACCTAAACTAGTTCGCTGTCAGTTTTCGTACCATGACATCAATGAGTGACACATTGTATTTGATTAGCAGATTACCTAAACTGATTCGCTATTTGTCATACTAAAGATGTTTTCGTTCATTCATTTGGTACCATGAGCGTCTTTTGCGGCTTTGGTAAAGCGTCTCAGCTGTCAAAATTAGCAATTCAATAAAAGATACATTTTTCCAACAAAAATTGATCCTTTAATGGTGTATCCACTCATGCCGCCGGGTTTGCCGCCGGCTTTCAGACCGCTTTGCCGCTGAATTTGCTGCTGGCTTTACCGGCGGCCTGCAGATGCGGTTGCAATTTTCGCAGTAAATGAAAGTAGGGTTGGACTTTCGTTTGATACTTCTATTATATGTTCTTTTAATAAAAATACTGCACTATCATCCCAGTTTAATTCTGTCATTTCGTTATTTATATGAAATGATGTTATATATGAATACGACGACTCTACCACTCCGCATCGAAGCCGCAAGCAAACTGCCGCCGGCAACTAAAAGCCGCGCAAGCCGCAGGTAAAAGATGCATGTGCCGGCGGCATGGCCGCCGGCTGTGCCGCCGAGCATGTGTGGATGCGCCATAGTAATTGTTCCTTTCTACAAACGATATTCGAGTGAATTTGTTAATTAAATAAGTAAATAAAATGGCTATGAATTTGAGAATTCTGGAGTTTGTGGAATTAGACAATGAGGAAATTTTTGGTCGACGTATGCAACGACGTCAAGTAAGGATTGAGGCAAACCCGTTTAATGAATTGGAGGATGAAGAATTCATTAAACGGTATCGCCTCTCCAAACAATTAGCAAAAAATCTATGCCAAGAAATAAAGCCACTAATGAATACCCCAACAAAGTTAACAGACCTATCCGTAGAGACAAAGGTAAGGAATACCATAATTCTCTTAAATAAAACATTCTTCTTCTTCTCTTCTTCATCGAGTGGATGAACAACCTGACCAATCCTGGTGTCAGAGTTATAGACCCGCCAAAGGCCTCTGACATGGCTCATGTAACGAATACTATCCGTAGAAAGTAACCGGGACCGACGGCTTAACGTGCCCTCCGAAGCACGGAATCATTGCGTTGCATTGCGCCCTAACCAAACTGAGGACAGTCTCACAAAGAGATTTTTGTGAGATATTGTTGTCCCTACCGGGAATCGAACCCGGAACCTCCAGTTCGTGAGCCGGACGCTTAAACCACAAGACCACGGAGGCTGTTAAATAAAACATTGAAAACCAAACAGTCAGTGCCTATCAATAAATAACTAATTAAAGCATCTATTTCTATAAACATCAATGATTTAAACTAATTGTATGTATAATTGTTTTAGGTATTAACAGCTTTGTCTTTTTACGCAACTGGTTCTTACCAAAGGCCCATTGGTGATAGCAGTGCCCATTCCATAGCCCAGCAAACCTGTTCATCAGTGATAGCTGAAGTTACAGCATCAATCGATTCACCGTTAATGAGAAACAAATATATTTGTTTTCCAAAAACGTTACAGGAGAGAAATAAAACTCGTACAAGGTTTGTTAATATTTTTATATTAATTAAATTAAAATGTATTTACAATTCCTTAATACAACTAACTACATCATCTGATGGAAATCTGGGAATCGGCACTAAAAACTTAACTTAACATTTAAGAAATAGCACAAAACAAAACATAATATGTTTAAATTAAATGCGTCCTACTTCCTACTATCCTATCCTATCTTATCCTACTATCATACTTCCTACTAATATTATAAATGCGAAAGTTTGTAAGGATGGATGTATGTAAAGATGTATGTTTGTTGCTCCTTCACGCAAAAACTACTTAACGGATTGGATTAAACTTTAGAGTTATATAGAATAATAACACATGGGATACATTTTATCCCGAAATTCCCGCGGGGACCGATACAACGCGGGTGACACCGCGGGGTGCGGCTAGTACATAATAATTATGACTATTGCAATAATTAATTGGATAAAAAAAGGTTATAAGTAATCGAATTAACATAGCCCTAACCACGAAGCTAAAACAAAGAGGAGGTGTGGTAATTCAATTTCCCTATGAAACGACGCGTGATAGTTTGCGGGGTGAGGGGGCACTGAGGTGGTGTTAAGCTCCGCCCACTTCTCAATATTCCATCTATCGGCTAATAGCAAAACTACTAGTTTAGGTTGATGTTGATGTTACTACGTAGTTCAGCTACTTCACACTAGGTGTCAAAAGTCTTAATGTGATGGGACGTACTCAGAACTCAAAACTCAGCTTCAAAAAAATTTTATAGGGAAATAAATCAAATGAAAAGACTTTTTTTAAAACAATCTTTTATTATTTGTTAATAAAATGAACTAAAATAATAAAATAATAATTAAAACAAGATAATAAATGTATGCACTGACATTGCAACCTTTAACGAAAAATTAAGCTTCTTTGTCTTCGTCACAATAATATCGTAGATACCTAATTATCTAGATACCTAAGTATCTTTTACACCTTGTATTAAATCTTTGCGTTTTTATCACGTACCCAATTTTTGTTAAATAAAAGCATGTTACATTTTTTTCTTTTGCAATCGCGATCACGAATATAAATAACGACAAAAATGTACACCGCCATTTTGTTAGGGCGGCCATTTTAGATTAATAACAATACCGACTACAACTAATTAATTGCATTGTCATCAGAACCAAAGATGTGTTGCAAATTTCAGCTCAATCGGTAACCGGGAAGTGGACCAAATTTAACTTGCAAGATTTAATTTCACACAAACATCGGGACAGGTGAAACTAAATAAAAGCTTGTAATAAAATAAGAGCCTTTGCACACGACGTTTTTTATACGCGCCGTCAACGCGCATTTGTATCGATACAAACGCGAGTCAAATGCACTTTCTAGACTGTTGCATCCTACTATAATATTATGCGAAATTTTGTGAGGATGGATGTATGGATGTATGTTTGTTGCTCTTTCACGTAAAAACCACGCGACGGATTTGGATGAAACTTTACAGTAATATAGATTATACAGAATAACACATGAATGTACTTATTTATTTATTTTATCTACACTAATGTTGTGACATTCTATTTATGTTTCCAATACTTGACTTATAATTACTACAGTTATAGCGCAGACAACTAAAACACTCAATTTAAGCAATTGCACATGATGTTATAATATCCACATCGATATCGTAAAATCTCATTATAATATCGCGCCCTGCGGCCCTGCGCGCGCAGCTGCGCTCTCATTGGTTAGATTTTAATGGCGGCAAGTTCACTGTGACAATACACGTACGCCTGAATTTAATGTTTCGCAATGTGTTTTGTTTTTAAAATTTAGTTTGATTAATTGCATTAGTGAAGATAAAGTAGTGTATGCAACTGCATATAACACGGGTACACCCTTCTTTATATGACAGTTGCATAAACTACTATAATAAGACATCATTGAAATGGCAAGAACAAATTTTTGTGTATTTTGTTGGTGTCCAATCCGGTCTATTAAGTTTTGTAATCCATTGCTGTTTTAAATTATCGTCGGATGGAAATCTAAAACGAACATATAAAAATAATTAAAATTACTTTTAATTAAATTAGTTGGTAAAATTTTTACAAAAATCTGAGTACGGCCCTGGATATTTCTGAAGTTTAAAATAGTTATTCTAGTTGACAATAGATGGCGGCCCATTAATAATATAATAATAAAAACTATAAAAGTACTGTTTTAGCTACTAAAAGGTATTTAGGACTAAGTGTATAACAGTTTTTAGTATTTACGTATTATTATTACAATATAATACTGCAAAATTATACGTAAACTTATGTATTTTCTTCCGAAATGTGTCGCCATCTAGTGTCAAGTAGTAGAATTTTAACGCTGAAAGCTGAGAATGTTCTAGAACTTTTATATTTATTTGGGGAAAAAAATACTTACACATGAAATGAGATGCCACTCATATTATCAGAACGTCTGTCTGAGTAACTTTGACATAGTAAAACACAACACTTCATCCTTTTCTTGTTAAAAACGCAAAAAACACACTTTTATTGCGAGTCTCGTCACATGTGCACCTGAGGAACGCTGATAGCATACTACAGCGTTCAGGTGGGCGGAGCCTAAGTGGCTCCGCCCACCATGACAACGTCAGGACCGAGTTGAATCCCAGTGCTACGTTGCTTAGGGCAACTCCTCTTTGTTCTAGCTTCGTGGCCCTAACCATAATGAAAAATATTAATACGTATTACAAATTCACAGGTTCTATCAGAAATTCAAATTTCCAGGAGTTCTTGGCTGTATAGATTGCTCTCATATAGCAATAATCAGGCCCATAGAACATGAGGAAAGGTATTTTTCTAGAAAAAATTACCACTCCTTAAATGTTCAACTGGTAAGTTAGTTTCAAAGCTTCAAAATTAAGTATCTATATGAGAAAGATGTCTTACCAAAGTAATAGTCACATTATTTAAGCTACAATTCATAGCATTGTGTATTTTACTATATCCAGATTTGTGATGCGGATATGCAGATTACCAGTGTGGATGCGAGTTATGGTGGTGCAACACATGACTCATTTATCTGGAATTCACATCCTATAAAAAATTACTTAGAAAATCTAGAGGAATCTACATGGTTGCTTGGTAAATATATCAGTTTTATATGTTGCAGTATTTTAAGTGCTAGGAACGATGATGAAATTATAAAAAAAATATGATTTTTCTTAATACACAGGGAATTCATTCATTTATTGTTACAGGTGATTCTGGATATCCTCTTCGAAAATTTCTTATGACTCCTATCATCAATGCAGCCCCGGGTACGGCAGAGAGTCACTACACAGAAACACATGTCCGTACAAGAAACATTATTGAAAGGACAATTGGCCTTCTCAAAGCACGTTTTCGTTGTCTTTTAGTGCACAGGGTATTACATTACAAGCCTAGAACAGCTGCATCCATTGTCAATGCTTGTGTTATTTTACACAATATTTGCAACAAAGCCAATACACCTGTGCCTAATTTAACTGATGAAGACTTGTTTCGAGAATCCCAAATGCAATTTTCTTATATGCGCAGTGAACCTGCCACTAATGAGGCTCTACGACTGGGTGTGGCCGTTAGAAATGCCCTCGTTGTGCGCCTTCACGAGGCAACCTGAAAACAGTTTTATTACATTATTTTACAGAACACCATTTTTCTATATTTTTTTTTAAATTTCCATTTATTTGTTAGTGTAGGCAGTATTTCATTATATAATAACTCGTGAGATAAGTTAGTTTATATTAATTCGTAATTTAGTTAGTTTGAGCGAATAAATAGTTTGTATTACAAAAACCTTATTAATATTGTTTCCTTTAACTCTCGTATCTCCGACACGAGAGTGCGCAGCAACTCCACTTTCTCCATCTCTAACTTTGTTTGTTGTTTTGTCTCCTCGATGAGGGCACGACGCGCATCGCTAGCTGACACCGGAGGCGCACGTCGTGCTCGACGTCGAGGACGATTTATTGTGTCAGGCACTGGAGTAGACTGGAACTGCGGAGGAGGTGGTTGCCGCCGAGGCGAGCGACGCAAAGGGCTTTGTACGTAAGGCGAGAGTCGAGCCGTACGGGAGATGGATGATGATGGGATGACTAATTCTAATTCTAGTGAGGGTTCGGGGAATATGGAATCATTTGAAATTTCAGCCAGTTGCTCTGGTTGTATTTCCTGAAAAACATAATTTTAAATTTTAAGTGAAAGTAGATATATTTACTTAAATGGTTTCATTATTATAAATATTCCTTTCTATGTTAACAATTTATCAATTTATTAGAGCCCAAATCAAAGTACTTAGTTACTTATTATTACAAAGTATTTTCATTTAGTTACCTCTTCAAACGGCTCTACTCTTACGCCATCTAATCCACAGCCAAAATCTGCCCCAAACAACTGAATGAATTTTAATTCAATTTCAGTGAGGGGTTTGGCTGTGGATGGCTCTCCTCCAGTCCCTGAGTGGGAAGTCCTCGCGGCTGCCGCAATTTTTTTCAGTTTTGATTTATAATCATTCCAATACTAAAATGAAACAACATGTGAAAGTGAAATAAAGTGCCTTTCTTATTTTTGTATCATTTCACTCATAATTCTACATACTTAAAAAATTACATACTTTGCACCATCCCTTCCAATCTTTTGTCGAGCCCTCGCCATGTGAGTTTAGGCTTTGGGCTACTTCTTCCCACATTTGCCTGTGATAATGGCGGGCCTGGGAAGATTTATTGTAGCCCAAAGCTACCTCTCTTCTCTGGTTTAAAAACTCCCACAGCTGCTCGAGTTGGCCATAGCTGACTCTTCGGCGTAAGTCACTAGTTATAAACAAAATCACTTAACATTATTCAACTCGGGTGATTTCAAATCCACACAATATTTCTTCATCATCACTACTTAGTATAACAACAAAGTCGCTCTCCGCCTCTGTCCGTTTCTTAGAGGATGTATGAGTTGAATACAGATTTACGGGGATCAACATGACTATCAATATTAATATGTAGGATATATTATGCTTGGTTTTATACCGAATTATACACATGATCTTGATTAACCGAAGCGAAGCGAGGATGGGTCACTAGAGTATCTAACATAAAACACAAGATTCTAGAATACTGAGAGGTAACTTACTTTCTTGGTAATTCCATAGTTTAAAATATCAAATATTTATATCAAATATAAAATATGTGTCGGAGCGTGGCATCAGTGGCGCCACACCAGATAGCGGATTATAACGTCACTACATTATTTTTAGTCTGTAGAAGTTTAAGAGTAGTTTGTAAATTCAGTTGACTGATGGAATCGGTAGTGTTGTTATTCCGTGACGTGAGTTCTACCTTCGTGGTGTAGTCTGTGGTATGAGAATAGACTATGTTAAGTCTGTGGTGTTACGCACTGTGACAGATGACAGTTGTTCGATAGAGTGATGTGAGCTGGTTTGGTAGTCTGTGGCAGTGAGTGAGTGGGGGAGTCTATGATAAGTAAAGATGGCGTACATTAGCCTAGGGGGGACATTAGACGTGAGGGGACGAATGGAGATGGTTGGATGGCGATTACATTGGAACGTAGATTGGAGGAATGATGTGTTGACGACATCACGATCGTATTGCGAATCGAGTATAGGATTAGGAAAAGATTCTATGGCGTGGACAGGACGACTATGGGGTGTAGGGAGGTCGTTTAGGTTCCATCAATTAATTGAATCTAGACGTATCCTAACTGTAATGTGTAATCCATGATGATCGTGTGTAAAATACAAGCAATGTCATTGTAATGAAGTCCTGTGAGTTATTATTTCAAGATCAAGACCTAGAAATCCTAAGATGTTGGATTGACAGTATAATGCTCGTGCTTATCCTGATGTGACATGTCCCCAACATCAGAAGTGGGATGATTATCGAGGTTCACCCGACATCAGAAGTGGGATCAAGATCGCTATTGCCCACCGTGCATTTAGCAGAGAATGATCAAGATCGCTATTGCCCACCGTGCATCTAGCAGAGAATGATAAAGATCGCTATTGCCCACTGAGCCTGGATTGCCCACTGTGCTGAATATCATATCGCCATGGATTGTGTTCAAGATCGACCACGGAGCTAGGTTTATGATAAGATGAAAGAATATTGAGAGCTGCAAGCTGAGCTCGCTAGTGCATGTTATCGACAACGACGGTGACGACGACGACGAGATTGAAATTCATGTACCTTCCCCTGGATTATGAAGCTCGTAGTATTCAGAGATATGTCTGAATCATCATCCCGCCAAAAGCGCCACTGTCATGCGATTTACGTAATGTTTATTTTGCAATTGGTTGTAAAAGTTGGAATGTTCTGTGAGTATAGTTAGTTAGTTTTCTACTCTATTGTGGAGTTAAGAAGGTAATTATGAGCTTCCGTTAAACTTGTACGTAATGTGATATGTTCTAATATGTTTTCTTATTTTCATGTTGGTGCAATGCTGGTAATTATTGTGAGCATTGATAAACCTCGTTCAGGGTAGAACGTGGTTCTCTTCTCAATCCTGTTACCTGAGGAATATGAGGGATTGCGGTATGCCGAATTATTCAAGAATCTATCACGACGAATTCACATTGGATGTTAAATTGGTGATGTATTGCGGTAATGTTTGACATGAATTGGCGTATTGAAGTATCTTAGTTGGGAAATATCCGGTGAGCTATTTTGTGATATTTGAGTCAGTTAACATTGAGAGTTTTGTAGTGAATCTTCGTACCACTTGATAAAGTAGAAAGTTTATTGAAAGTATTTTGGATGTTTATCCCGTTGTAAAATATGAGAGTATGAGTAAGGATTTCTATGTGACTATGTGACTTATTGAGTTCAATGTTCGAACTCGGCGATGATCGTGGTCTGGATTGACCGTACTGTGGAGTGGTCTGCTGAGACCGTGTGTTGTTGAGCAATGTGATTGCTCGTCGGCTGGTTGCCGTGACTAGACGTGACTAGACAAGCTTACTGTTACTTACTCATGGCTCATATTGTAATGTGCATTTGAGATTAATAGTCTATCGAAGTTAAAGTTGAAAATGACGTGGTACCTAGTATTCATGTGTTACATAGCATTGATGATTCCCGATTGATAATAATTTTAATTAACTTTTGAATGAAATCAAGAATTTTAAGGAAGAACAAGCTTCTTAATAGTCAGGTTGACCGAGCGAGTGCAAATTACTGTGGCCGCGAGGTTTAGAGGAAAACGAGTACACAATATAGTGTCATTGACTGGTATAGGAAAATGCCTGAAGGGCAAGTACCCATTGTTAGTGATTCTGAGCCTTGTGAGAATGAACTGTAGTCACTTTTGACTGTGTGGTAACTAGTTGTGCGTGTCCTCTTGAGTCTGGGTGGTCACGGGGATGATCACGGGTGGTCACTGGGATGACCACAGGAGTGACTGATCACAGGGATGATCAGGGCTATGGGTGATCACTGGGATGATCACGGGAGTGGCTGATCACAGGGATGATCAGGGCTATGGGTGATCACTGGGATGATCACGGGAGTGACTGATCACAGGGATGATCAGGGCTATGGGTGATCACTGGGATGATCACGGGAGTGACTGATCACAGGGATGATCAAGGTCATGGGTGATCACTGGGATGATCACGAGAGTGACTGATCACAGGGATGATCAGGGTCATGGATGATCACTGGGATGATCACGAGAGTGACTGATCACAGGGATGATCAGGGTCATGGGTGATCACTGGGATGATCACGAGAGTGACTGATCACAGGGATGATCAGGGTCATGGGTGATCACTGGGATGATCACGGCCAGTCACAGGGATGACTGCGTATTAGGGCTACGGGGATAGCCGGACAATAGAGACACACACACTTGACTTTTACTTTGATTTGAGATTAATTTGATTTTTAATGGGTACTTGCGCCTGACGATGTTCTAGTTCTAATGTTTAGATAAGCAATGTGATTAGGAATATTGAGATAGTTAAATTTGTTCATTGGAAAAGAATAATAGTTTGAGCTTTACTAAGTCTTTCGTTGAAGTAGTTAATTAGGTCAGGAGTGACCGAACGATGGTGATCGGTACACGTTGAAAGCTTTGAACTCTAAACGTACTTACAAGTATGCACACGATAGATTACGAAAGATGCCAGTAAGTCATGTACCAGTCGAAGTTGATGTTAATAGTGATCCTGATGAGGATAAGTAAACTTGTTTTGGTGGAAACTCGAGTAAGGACTCTATCGGCCGTATTGTGTTGGACCGTACGTGTAGAGGTTGTCGTGTAGCCGTAGCTCAGTAGAAATCGGTGTCTACATTGTAGTCCGTGAGTACGCGGTAGCAGGCAACTCTGGCGGAGGTCGGGTTCTGGAGGAACCATAGAGTCCAGGAGTAGACTCGGCGGCTGTGAGAGCAATTGCGATTGCTGGACGGCTCGAGAGCCGTGGTGATAGAGGGGCTTACTAGAGTGAAGTTTCGATTTGTGTGGTTAATTAAATTGTGTTAATTTGTTGTTACAAGCGACAGTGGTACATGGCTCTGGTTGATATTTTTTATGGCTCTGGTTGATATTGATCGTGTTAGGAAGATGCCTGTGGGGCAGGTAACAGCTGACTCAGACGAAGGTGGAGACAGTGAGGTTGATTAAGTTGTTGATTGTTACTGGTTTTATGTCAGTGGGTCAGTCTGAGACCGCACCAGAGTGCCGTAGCTGTAGCCCGTTAGAAATCGGTGTCTACTACTTGTAGTAGTCCGTGGGTAGGCAGTAGGCGGTAGCTCTGGGTAGTGTGGTCGGGTCTTGCCTGGTAGCGAAGACCGTAGAGTCATGGGACGACTCGGCATTCCGAAATGGAAGTGCATAAAGGGCAAATGCGTTTGCTAAATCTTGTGTTGTGACCACGAATAAAGCTCAGTAGTAAATCAATTGTGTTTAAATTGTTGGTTGTGTGTGAATAATGAACCAGAGTCTGTCACTGTTACTGGCCCCAGGGTTTTGGTAGATGAAACGTTATCATAATTTACTTTGTGATTTCTTACGCTATCTGATCATATTATTAATCTGAATTTGAGTTGTTAGTAATCATAGTTAGTAATTTGAAAGAAAAACTATACAGTTACGAAGTTTCTTTATTTGAGCTGTTTGTAGAAATATGATTGGTCAGAAGTGGCCGAGGCGAACAAATACTCTCGTTGGTTATTTCTGTGCAGGTTAGCCAACACACGAGGACGTGTGCTAGCAGGATGGCCGTGTCGGAGCGTGGCATCAGTGGCGCCACACCAGATAGCGGATTATAACGTCACTACATTATTTTTAGTCTGTAGAAGTTTAAGAGTAGTTTGTAAATTCAGTTGACTGATGGAATCGGTAGTGTTGTTATTCCGTGACGTGAGTTCTACCTTCGTGGTGTAGTCTGTGGTATGAGAATAGACTATGTTAAGTCTGTGGTGTTACGCACTGTGACAGATGACAGTTGTTCGATAGAGTGATGTGAGCTGGTTTGGTAGTCTGTGGCAGTGAGTGAGTGGGGGAGTCTATGATAAGTAAAGATGGCGTACATTAGCCTAGGGGGGACATTAGACGTGAGGGGACGAATGGAGATGGTTGGATGGCGATTACATTGGAACGTAGATTGGAGGAATGATGTGTTGACGACATCACGATCGTATTGCGAATCGAGTATAGGATTAGGAAAAGATTCTATGGCGTGGACAGGACGACTATGGGGTGTAGGGAGGTCGTTTAGGTTCCATCAATTAATTGAATCTAGACGTATCCTAACTGTAATGTGTAATCCATGATGATCGTGTGTAAAATACAAGCAATGTCATTGTAATGAAGTCCTGTGAGTTATTATTTCAAGATCAAGACCTAGAAATCCTAAGATGTTGGATTGACAGTATAATGCTCGTGCTTATCCTGATGTGACATGTCCCCAACATCAGAAGTGGGATGATTATCGAGGTTCACCCGACATATGTAATATTTTTGCATAAATATTTAAATAAACATGCCAATTGAACGACACTTTCAGTGACGTTCCGAACATTTAATACGTAATTTTATTTTGGATATCTTTTTAAAATTAATAAATACCATAGGTTTCTGGAGCAACAAATACTGTATAGTTCTAACATTTTATGACTACAAATTAGGTAAAAATAATTATTGTGTGTATAAACAAACCAATGTTTGTTTTAAATAATACTTATCATTTTAAATAGGTTCTCATAAACACCGTTACTTTCCGTAATTTTAATTATTGAGGTTTTCGAACGCACCTTAATAACTTCTCTTAGAGGAAGTGACGCAATTAGCCGATCAGCAAAATGGTTTGTTCATTCATTCAAAGCGATGGCGATTCAAGTGCGATATTGTTTAAATAAGGTCACGGTACGAATTGACACGCAAACCTAAACTGATCTGCTTGGATCTTGAGACGCCATCTAAGAGGTCATGGTATGGCTACTGTTCTATATCTTTTGCTTTTACACAGAAAACCTTTTGAGGACGTTTCTCAAATGAATATCTTATTGTTTCTATTTCTATGTGCTCAAACATTGCATCAGTGAATAAATACTTGAAAAATTCAATTGGAGTATCTAAATTCATTAATCTCAACGGGCAAATCTGTATTTCCCTTGAAAGCTATTTCTGCCTCGTCTTTTTCTAAAAATCCGTCTCTCCACCTAGGTTTTTCAGCTCGGATGTTTCTACTTGACGAAGCTCCTAGCTGGGGCAAAGGAGTGCTGTCGTCGGATTCCGAATCAGATTCGTCAGATTCAGGAATATAGGTTGGAGGTAAAGCTTGAGCTCTTCTTACCACACCATCCTCGTCGGACAGATCTTCGTCGCAGCTATCATTAGGCAAATTTTATTGGCGAGCTGGCGAGCTGGCGAGTTGGCGAGCTGGCGAGTTTGCGAGTTTGCGAATTGGCGAGCTGGCGAGTTTGCGAATTGGCGAGTTGGCGATCTGGCGAGTTTGTGAGCTGGCGAGTTGGCGATCTGGCGAGCTGGCGAGCTGGCGAGCTGGCGAACTGGCGAATTGGCGAGTTGGTGATCTGGCGAGTTTGTGAGCTGGCGAGCTGGCGAGTTGGCGAGTTGGCGAGCAAAAAAAATTATAATTGCATAAGTTCATACAAAATGCTATGCAATAGCTTTACCGCGGCAGTCCCCGAGCGCCACACGTCTTTTTTTATTTTTAAAAGTATGAAACAAAACAAAACTTTCAATTTTTGGTAAACTTAAATAGTACACTTAAAATAATCTATAACTGTATGCTTTTCCCTTTATAATTTAAAGAACAGTGAGGTCATTTCATTATATAAATGGGCATTAGATAGATCAGTTGGTGGAGTACGGAATAAAACGAGTGGACTGTATAGTAATAATCTGGTCTATTAAAGTAATAAAGATAAATAATACAAGGCGGTCGCGTTGAAGTGCAAATCGGAAGTGTTGTTGCGTCCGGTGCTCCGCCGCGTCTGTGGCCGCGTTGTGCCTCGTCCCGCGCCGCCTTCTCCCCGCCAGACCGGTTTTTGTGTGAAAAGGCATATTTTTTCGAGACAATGTCCCGTCGTTATGGAATGGTTTTCCAATTGAGAAACAGCTCTATTTATCCGAATATTAACTTGGATGTCATTCAGAGTTTTTCTTTTAGAATGAAATTTTTTGTTGAACTTGGACATAGAGACACATAAAAATGTGGCGTCGTCATGTAATACCGATAATAGGTGTGGAAGTGTTGGATATGTACGAGTCCGACTCGATGATCGATATTAAGAAAACATCGATGTTGATATCGATGTTAACATGGAATCAAAAGTATCGATGTACGATAAAAATCGATTCAAAAACATCGATATGTGTAAAATATCGATGTTTTTTTTAAATAAAATAAAACCGTCTGTTATATTTATGAAAATTATTTATTGTAATTGTAATAACAAAAGTTAAACAAAAATATTAACAATTCCAGTATCTTTGTTCACACTTTGTAAAAAAACTTTGACAGGTTTTTTCCCTTCAATCGGTTACGTTGTTGGTATAGGAGTTGGCCAGCTTTAGAAAAAAGCCTTTCTGAAGCTGTGGATGTAGCTGTACACAAATACTTATGAGCTATTTTCTTTAAATTTGGATAGGTGGATTCTATCATTTTCCATAGGAGTAATGGGTCTTGTTTTAAATCAGATACCGGACTTTTTAAATAAAATTGTAATTCCATAGGCATATTTGTGTCACGTTGACCAGACAAAATATTATTCTTTTTTAGAACAAGTTTATATTGATCCTTCCATATGTCAACATCTTGGTCTTCTTCTTGGTCTTTTGACCAGAATAAACGCGGTAATTTATTGTAGGACATATTTATCTCGTGAAGAATTGGATGATAGTATAATTGTTATAACAATTTGAATGGAATAAATTATACAGTTTGAATTTATATAAAACTGTATTGTTTAAATTATACATTCAATTCATGATTTACACGTGATTAATTTCCCTCGTTCAACATATTGGCATAACCAGAACAACATATACATATCTTTACTATTTTACATATACATATACATATATTTACATATACATATCTTTACTATTTAGCAATCCAATTAAGTTTTCACTGGTTCATTTCACATAAAACACATTACACTGTTTAAAAATACATGGTAAACCGTAATGCATACTGCGGAACACCCTGCACCTGCTGTAGTGGGTTCGGCTGCTGGTTGGCTTTTTCCGCCTGCCCGGAGCCGACCACCGCTACAGCCGTCAACATTTCCTTACGTACCCATCTCCTAGCTCGCTTATTACAATTTCTCCACAACACACATATACACAGCTCTAATGTAATAATGTTCTAACTTTTGCTCTAAATTGCTTTGAGTCGCGTCGTTCGCTCCATTTTGCGCAATAATTATTTCTTCGTTTTTACTGTATGACTTTCCCATTTTATAATTAACTATTTCGATGTACTGACAAGTATGTGTGTACGCTACGACTTTCTGATCGCTAATTTAATTAAATAAAAATTACTTAAGTAAATTATTGTGCATATGTTTACTTAAGCAAAATTATTAATATTACCTACCTATACTTTATTATAAAGCGCTGACACTTAATACTCCTATTATATTATTTTACTACTAACGTTATCGCATATCATCGCATAGCTTAGTTATGGTATAGCCACACCTTTAACCTTTACCTGTTAATCACAACTTAACTTTCGCGACCGTTTATGAATAAGGGTTTTAGAGTCTAAATCTTACTGGCTGTTTAATAAGGGCGTATTCAGATGACACGCGCCGATCACGCACAGCACCCGTGCACGCGTTGTGCCCGCCTTAAACCCGCACACGTGCTGCATCCGCCTCGCACACGCCTCGCGCCCACTTAAACTACTAGTGACTGGACTACTTCGTTCACTAGGCATAGTGGCTTCCAGGTGTCACAACGTGTGCACGTTTAAACCAAAATGGATTTGACTAGGTTAAACAAAGTTCTTATTACATTCTATAAACAATGGAAGAAAGAAAAAGACAGTAAAAAAATTAATACTACAAGAAAATACTGGATTCACCCTATATTAACACGCAGAGAGAAGCATGGCGAATTTCATATCCTTTAGGCCCATCGCAGACGACAGACTATCCGTGACGCACTTTTTAGTCTGTGAAAATAGAACCTATGTAAATATATGCAGTAACGCACACGAACGCGCAAAAATCCGCGACAATCCGCGACCGAATTTTTGTGCGCCGCAGACTCGATCGCACAAAAAGTCTGTCGTCTGCGATGGGCCTTATGCGGAATTACGCAATTATGATGATGAATTTTATAACTATCTTCGAATGACTAAAAGGACATTTGATAAATTACTGTCCGTTTTAAACATTAAACTGAAGCATCAGCACACAGCTATGCGAGATAGTATTTCTTCTGCCGAAAGGCTGGTTGTAACTTTGAGGTAAGTGGTCACGGTCTCGCTCAAGATTGTAGCATGCGCGTATGGTTGAAAATATTGTAGTATTTCCGAAAGGTTTATAGTTTATTTACAAACGAGCACAAAAATAGAAAAATCGCATGTCCTTTTTAAATAAATTATTTCAAACTATAGTAATATGGCTCCAATTTTGAACGTGACCATACACATTGAAACATATTTTTGTTGTAATCCTTTATTAATTTTAGAAAATGTAAGATAATTACATTAATCAAAAACGATAATTATCTTAAATTACAGCGGTAGATATTACAGTAGAAAAATAATAAAATTAATTCAGTGTCGCAAAGTCAAGGTCGTCACTCATACTGGATTGCACACTGGGCTGACTTTGTTCAATTCTAGTGTAAGTGTCAAATTCTAGTTCGGAACTATAATTAGTAAGCCTAGATTGGCTTCTCACATTAGAGGGTCCAGGTGCAGTGGAATATCCATAAGCTTCTTGGCTCCTCACATTAGAAGGTACAGCTGCAGTAGAATATCCATAAGCTTCAGTATCATAGGTTGGCTGAGGTTGGATGGGCTGTTGCAATTGTATATTTTGTGATTCTGACGTGTTCCTGTTTAGACTTCTTTGTTTAAAATTTCTTAGTATTGAAATAACTTGATATTGGAATTCGATAACATCATCGTCATTGAACTGCTCTACTGTTGGAGCAATACTCTTGAAAAATGACATAATTCTGCTGTCATCAGAAGATTTATTTTCTTCTTTTTGCATAGAATCGATAAATTGCATCATTTTTATGTCTACTGCACTCAAATTTTTATCTTGCACTTGGTCTTTCTTCTTCTTCTTGATCATTGATGTATCATGGCTGTCGTCGCTTTCAGTGTTGCAGGGTGGTACCATATTTGACTCAGTATTTCTATGTTGGGCAATTTTTGTCAAAAATTTCATATTGTCGTAGTATGTGTACTTATGAACTGATGGATTAGCTCCCGATCCCGACTTGCTCTCGCTTAATTTTCTATGACATTTCATCCATTCGTCTCTCATAGATTTCCACTTTTTCACAACCAGTTTTCCTGTAAATAAGTCAAACAGATTTTATTAATTATAATAATTATTTATTATTCCATTTTTTTTTCCGGTATTTAGCAACAGGACATAATTTCGCTGATCTACGATACGGATTCAGAATCGGAAAAAGTACTTTAAGTTATATAGTCAGAGAAGTTTGCCAAAGTATATGGGAAGAATTGTCAGAAACATATATGAAAGTACCAACTAAAAATGAGTGGTATGAAATTGCTCGCAACTTCTGTTTAAAAGCCAATTTTCCTCATTGTCTGGGTGCTATAGATGGCAAGCACATAAGAGTTATAAAGCCCAAAAGAAGTGGGTCAATGTTTTTAAATTACAAACATTACTTTTCAATTGTTTTAATGGCGGTAGTTGATACAAATTATAATTATATTTTCATTGATGTTGGTGCATACGGCAAAGAATGTGATTCAAATGTTTTCAAGGAGACTGCTTTTTGGAAAAGCTTAGTGAACAAGACGTTAAATTTGCCAACGCCTGCACAACTAGAAGAATCAAATGTCGATCTACCCTACATTTTTGTTGGGGACGAGGCTTTTGCGTTACACGAAAACATACTTCGCCCATTCAGTGGCCAACAGCTGAATGCGACTAAATCGGTCTTTAACTATCGTTTGACCCGAGCAAGGCGATATGTAGAATGTGCTTTTGGCATTATGGCTAATAAATGGAGAATTCTCCATCGTCCTCTAGATGTGTCACTTGATTTAGCAGTTAAAATTGTAAAAACGTGTTGTTTACTACAGAACTTTATACATAAAGAAGAGGGTATGCGTGAAATATCAACCATCAATCTTGGCCCTGAACTATCGGCTTTACCAAGGTTGCCATCAATACAATACAATACTATGACAGCAAGTACAGTTCGTAATCATTTTGCGGAATACTTTATGTCTGAGCATGGACGAGTACCATGGCAAATTAAATATTGTTAACAATTTATTAAATATGTATGTATATTCAAACATACTTACCGTATTTATTTTTTTCCACATCCGACAGCGATTCAAAATCGTCATTAATAATTATACATATTTCACGCCAAGCCTGTAGAGTTTTCCTTTTATCTTTATAGCTTTCAAGGGTTTTATCCCACAGCACATCTCTTTCCTCCACCAAAGAAATGAATGTTTCTTTGTCGAAGTTATCCATCATAATATTACTAAAACAAAAAACACGCCACACGACTAAACTTGATCACAGTCAATACAACACTATAAAAAAATAAATAAATTTATAGCCATATTTTCATCTATGCCAGCCATAGCGCGGGCGCAAGGCGTACGCGGGGAGGGTGCAGAGCGCGGGCAGGGCGAGTGCAGGGTTGGCGCGAGGCGGGCGCGGGGCGTGCGCGTGAAGACCTCGTTAAATGCAATTTGAGATCTATTGATGCATTATAAGGCTCAAATTCTTATTTAACAAATTTCAATGCGAGTTGGACGCGGGTGGCGTGCGCTGAGCGTGCGCGTGTCGTGTGAACGCGCCCGCTACGTGACGTGCGCTCGGCCGGCACTTGTATCGCGATTCGATTCCCGTGATACGAGTGTCGTCTGACTGGGGTACATCTAGGCTATTACCTTAGAATACAGAAAGTTCTAGAAGTAGCATTCAAATGTATTTACAAGTTACACGCCGAGTCCAAAAACAGAACAAAGTCCCTCGCGTAGTGTTGTTAGCTCTCGCATTATTTGCCCATTTTTGGGGTAAATTTTGGGAGTTTCGGAGGTAATATGATAATAGAATAAAAATTGTCCTTTTCTATATAACTATGTACCTACCTGATTATCTCAAGAAATAGATAGGTATATTAAATAAAACACGGTGTTAAGGTGGATGTTTGCACACTTTTAACGGGTGATGGAAAAATTATATATTTTTATTTTATTTTAAAGTATTCGGAAAACTTACAGCTAGGTACAAGAGTTACATAAAAAAAGAATAATAACTTAGGGCCAATTAAAATTTTTCACTATCTAAGATGGCTAATAAAGAAACATAATTTTATACCCGCTCCCCCTCTCCCCTTCTCCCTCACACGCACACCAAAAATTTGTTTAGAAATCCTATAGACTAATATACTTACTATTTAATAGGATTGTTAGGTTAGGTACATACGAGCCGCACTTACGCTTTATACTTTCTTTTTTCAAGTTGGTTAATTTTTATTATATTACTTATTAATATTCTACAACGAATTAAAGCCCACAAAAGGTAATAAAAAGAAGGGTAAATCAAAACTCTTATATTGGCAACACTAACATAGATTGACGCATCACTCTCTATGACAATTGAAATCTGAGAAAATAATTAAATATTTAAATAAGACGATACCTAAATGCGATACTTACACGTGAAATGTGATCCCATCCTGTTTCTTTTTCAGACCCACTGCATTTTTACAGGTAGGAATGACACAAGACGGCATAGTTTCGTGAAATTGGTCACGGGTAAAACACGTTAGCGCGTTCCGACGGTCACAAAGTGACTGATCGGTTGCGCATCAAACTACTCTATTTAAGGCTAGTTTGAGTAGCTACAGTATTATGCGCGCTCACGGGTTCTGGTTCTTCTGTATTCTGAGGCTATTACTATCTTCTACATCTAAATTCTTATTATCCAACATGTATGTCGGCTTTAATCTTTCTATGGAAATGAACTTGCTTACATTATTCGGAAATTGTATCTTAAAAATCTTATCTCTCCTATCTTAAACGCGGTATGGGCCCTCGTAGGCAGGTGTTAGCCCTTTTTTAATCATATCGTTTCGTATAAATACATGTGAACAACTTGCTAAGTCTTTACTCACAAATGTCTTACGTGCACCCGGTGGACGCAATTCTGAACATGGTCGAAGTCTGCTGATGGTATCACGAAGTTTTTCCACGTATGAATAGATATCGTTACCTCTTATATTTGCCTTCGCGTAAAAATCGCCTGGCAACCTGAGTACATGCCCGTACATTACTTCTGCTGCGCTGACTCCACAGTCGCTCCTGCTTGCTGCTCTTAATCCTAACAACACCGTTGGTAGTTCATCCTCCCACGATGAATTATCTGTTAGTCTACATTTAATTGCCACCTTCAGTGAGCGATGCCACCTCTCGATCATTCCGTTACTACTTGGGTGGTACGGAGTAGTTCTTACCTTGTCTATACGTAATAATTTCATGAGCTTCATAAAAAGATCGCTTTCGAATTGCCTACCTTGGTCGGTCGTTATAGCTTTTGGACACCCAAATCGGCAGATCCAGTTTTCGTAAACGACTTTAGCTGTAGTTTCTGCGGTTATGTCTTGTATAGGAATAGCTTCCGGCTACCGAGTAAATCGGTCTATCATCGTAATGCAATATCTGTTACCTTGCTGTGAAGTGGGAAGCGGTCCCACGATGTCGACGTTCACGTGTTCCATTGGTCCACACGGGTGGTAACTTTGTAAATCAGCCACCGTGTGTCGACCGATTTTAATTTTCTGACATTTTATACATACTTTTGCCCATTTACTCACGTCTTTATTCATTCCTGGCCAGAAAAATCTCTTAGTTACCATTTTGCGCGTTGTCCTAGTTCCTGCATGGCTAATATTATGAATAGAATCGAACACTAATTTGGACAAATTCACACACGGTTAATTAGACCCAAAGTAAGCTCTAAGCTTGTGTTATGGAATCTAACTAACTGATACTACTACATATACATACACAAATACTTTATAAGAATATATAATTGACACCCAGACGTCGTCGCCAACAACTATGTCTTCACATATTGTTGACTCCGGGCGGGGATCGAACCCGCAACCCCTGACACAGTAAGCGCTCTCACTGCCACTGTGCCAACGGGCTCGTCAAACCCCCTTCCTGTTTTCGTTTCCAGGGTCCCAAATACATGGGTACATTTGATAAAGTTCCAAAAATCTTATAACTGTTTCCTTGTCCCAGTTCATTTTCTTTTATTTAAATAAAAAAAATTAAGTATTTAGAGGTTAAGAGAGAGTCCCTCCGTAACGATTGACAGTTCGCGAGCTTGTGGGACCCGACCATGCGTAGCCAGTATATTTGCGTATTTGTCTATTTGTCTCCTTTGATGTGCCTTGAAAAACCGACAGACGATCGGTAAGCTGTGTTTGTTATTCGCTATATTTGCCAAATAAGCAAAAACAACAATAAATTTGGCAAATATACCCTCCACACATGGAAGTTATTTGTCAAATACAGCAAATACGCAAATACAAATAGCCATGTGTGGTGCCAGCATTAAATAACATATCAAGTAGCTTGTCAAATATCTTGTCAAATAGTTTTTCAAATAGCTTGTCAAATTGTTTGTCCAATAGCTTGTCAAATAGTTTGGCAAATAGCTTTAGGGGGTGTGCGTGGTAATATTGGTTGAATTAAACCACAAAGATGAATTGCCAAAGTTTATTAGCCACACACAACACACACTATTTTAGTTTTTAGAAGGATAGCAAGACAGGATCAATGTAGCACATAATACATATCATGTAATTAATCAAAGTAGTAAGTGAACAGTTCACGCGTGGGCAAAACGCGAGTGCGCGTGAGAACGAGTTGTATGTGTCTCTCGTAGCATACGCTGTGATCGACTGCGCGCGCGCGATGCGCCTCCGCGTGGCTTCACATTCCATAATTAACTTAAATGCAAGATTTGCACAAATTCGGAACAACGCATATCGCGCGGGTTTGCTTGCCGAATTATTGTTTGTTTACATTTGGTTAGAAATTATTTATTTGTGTTATGAATGTTATGTTACTGGGATATGAATGTGTGATGTATGTAAGTGGTTTTTAATATATTATTGTGTGTAAATAAAATATAATTATAATGTATGTTTAAGTGGAGGTCACCTACATCATCCCCCTCCAGAGACCGACTAAGGGCGATAAAAGTCAGGGAACCGTACTGTACGACCTGAACGCGTAGTTGTTAGCGCGGTCTTTTCCTGCGGTGGATGAACAGGGACACGTTCTGGAGTTGCAGTGTAGGATCGAGGAACGGGTACACGAACGTCTAGTATATAGGCTGGCTTAAGGCGGTCTATAGTTACTGTGAGATCTTTGTTCCTAACGCGAATAGTAAATGTTTTACTCCTTCTTTTGAGCACTTCGTATGGACCAGTGTAAGCAGGCTGGAATGAGCCACGCATCACTTCTTCCCTAAGGAATACGTGACTGCATGTAGCTAGATCTTGGAATACGAAAGCTCTGCGATTTGAGTGGTGTTGGGAGGGAACCGGACGAATATTTTCCGCAAAGGACTTCAACCGAGCCGCGAAATCGGTGATGTCGGTGGTGTAGTACGCAATATCGTGACCGAAGAATTCGCCAGGGAGACGAAGTGGTTCACCGTACACCAACTCAGCTGATGAAGTCTGGAGGTCTTCCTTAAAGGCACTCCTAATGCCTAGCAACACAAGTGGAAGTGATTCGGTCCACTTGGTGTCTGCATGACAGGTAATTGCAGCTTTTAGTTGCCTGTGAAAACGCTCCACCAATCCGTTGCATTGCGGATGATAACTCGTTGTCCTACGGTGATCGTAACCGATGGACTGAGAAAGCTGTTGAAACAGTGCCGATTGGAATTGTCCGCCTCGATCGGTTACGATCTCGGTAGGACAACCATATCGTGCCACCCAACAGGAAATAAACGTTTTGGCCACTGTTTCCGCGGAAATATCGGTAATAGGCACAGCTTCCGGCCATCGCGTAAAGCGATCGACGGCTGTGAGGCAGTACCGATAATTATTGGATGATGGTAGTGGGCCGATTAGGTCTAGATGTACATGTTTGAACCGTGCTGAAGGTAAATCGTGCGTACCTAAAGGTGAGGCAACGTGTCTCGTTACCTTCGAGCGCTGGCATGCCAAACATGACTTAGCCCATTCTCGGCAGTCCCTTCGCATCAGTGGCCAAACAAAACGTTGTGCAACGAGTTTGGCGGTAGCATTTGCACCGGGGTGGCTGAGGGAGTGGAGACTGTTGTAAACTTGCATTCGAAGTTGTTTAGGGACGAAAGGTCTGGGTGTCGGTGTACTGACGTCGCAGTACAGAACGGTACGACTCCCAGGTATATTCGTCTGTGTAAGGCGAAGTGAAGTGTCACCTTTGAGGTGTTCCGCAAGGTCTGGATCTGAACCTTGGAGCTCAGCCATCACTTCAAGGTCAACTGGTACCTGCAGTTCATCGACGCGTGATAGTGTGTCGGCAACCACGTTGTCCTTACCAGCAATAAAAACGATATCGGTGGTGAACTGCGAGATGAAATTAAGGTGTCTATACTGACGTGGTGAGCAGTTACTTTTACGTTCACTGAATGCGTAACAAAGAGGTTTGTGGTCAGTATAGATAGTGAAGTGAGTAGCTTCCAGCATATGGCGGAAGTATTTTATACTCTCGTAAATGGCAAGGAGCTCACGGTCATACGGAGAGTATTTCGTTTGTGACGGGCTTAACTTGCGAGAGAAAAATGCTAATGGCTGCCAGTCTCCATCCTTGAGCTGTTGCAGGACACCACCTATCGCCGTGTCTGAGGCGTCAGTGGCCAATCCTAATTTAGCTTGCGAATCAGGATGAGCTAAAAGTGCTGCATTGCACAGACTCTTCTTGCAGTTTTCGAACGCTTGCGATGATTCTTTAGTCATAACAATCGGATCGGATGCCTTAACCGATCCGGACAGTAAGGCATTCAGGGGTGCTTGAATCTGAGCGGCGTTGGGTAAAAATCGCCTGTAAAAATTTACCATGCCCAAAAATCGTCTGAGTTCTCGGACGGTTTTTGGTAGAGGGAAATCAGACATTGCCTTTACCTTGCTGTCCAGAGGTTTGGTGCCGCTTTCAGAGATTTCGTAGCCGAGAAATTGAATATTAGACACACCGAAGACACACTTGGCCGGATTGATTAATATACCGAATTCTCTCATTCGCGTAAAAAGTTGACGCAAGTGTTCTTCGTGCTCACGTGGCGTGCGGCTGAACACAAGAAAATCGTCCTGGTAAGGCCAGCAAAAGTCTAAGCCACGAGTAAGCTCATCAACAAATCTCTGAAAGGTTTTACTTGCGTTACGAAGTCCAAATGTCATGACTAAAAATTCAAACAATCCGAAGGGTGTTGTTATTGCAGTTTTCGGAATATCTGCCCTATTAACACTAATCTGATTATATGCTTTCACTAAATCGATACTCGAGTATACAGTACAACCCGACAGGTTTTGCGAAAAATCCTGTATATGACGAATCGGATACTGATCTGGTATAGTACGAGCGTTTAATTGGCGGTAATCGCCGCATGGACGCCACCCATTATCTTTTTTAGTCACGAGATGAAGAGGTGATGCCCAAGGGCTGTCAGAAGGACGTGCGATACCGCTAGCAATCATAGCGTCAAATTCTTGACGAGCTACCTTCAATTTATCAGGCGCGAGACGGCGAGGAGAACATGATACAGGTGGACCTGGTGTGGTGCGAATGTGGTGTTGTGTATTGTGTTTTGCGATTTGAGGAGTTCCAAAAGGACGTGTAATTTCCGGGAAATTAGACAAAATTTTATGATATACAGTATCACCATTAAAACTAGCTACCTTAACACTTAAAACAGCATTGTCGCTTAAATCTAAACAAGCTACAGTGCTAACATTGGTTAGACTATCGATAAGCTTCTGTTGGCCAACATCAACAACCAAACGATAGTGAGAAAGGAAATCTACGCCTATGATTGCTTTTGTGACGTCAGCAACAACAAAACGCCACGGAAAATCACGCCGCAGACCCAAATTCAAATTTAATTGCATGTAGCCGTAAGTGTCGATAGTCGAACCATTGGCAGCACTGAGCTGATATGTTGATTTACAAAGTTGCCTTTTAAGGGCTGAAACCGGGTACACACAAATGTCACTTCCAGTGTCTATTAGAAACTGTATCTGTGAACCACGATCCGTGATGAAGAGGCGACCTGAGCTGGGGTTGTGGCAATCATCAGTCGCCATCACTGACTGCCTCTCTCGTTTCCCTGGTTGTAGTCGCACGGCTGGATACACCGACGAGCTTTGGAACCATGCCGTGAGTGGTACCAACAAACTGGGTACTTGCGGTAGTTCGACGCTGAACGTCGTGACGTCGATCGGCTGCGTTGCGCATCTCTGCGGCGCTCGGTGGGTCGAGGTCGATGTCGCGATTGGATAGTTAAAGCGCTCACCTGGCGCGTCAGCTGAGCTACCTGGCGTGTGAGCTCCTCAACAGCTATTGATGATGACGGTACCGTTGAGGTTGCAGCAACTTGATGAGATGGCACTGCGATGTCATGGACGCGGTCAGCGAGTTCAGCGAGTGCGTCAAGACCCAGGGTAGGCTGTGACGCAACGATAGGCTGAAGTGAAACGGGTAGTCGGCTCGTCCAGATTGTTTGGAGAAATTCTTGAGGGATATCTGGACCGGCGAGATGTTGAAGATGCCGAAGGAATTGTGACGGCTTGCGATCACCTAGCTGCTCGTAGGTCAAAAGTTGTTTGACTTTATTTTCTCTCGACGCAGACAACCTTTTGATTAACTCCTCTTTGAGGCGTTGGTAATTGGGAGGACCAGTGAGGATGTCCTCTATTTCAGCAGCATACTGACGGTCGAGCGAAGCCAAAATGTGGTAGAATTTGGCTGCTTCGTCTGTCACGCGCATGATTGCAAACTGTCCTTCTACTTGTGCGAACCAAATTGCTGGTTTTTCAGGCCAAAAAGGTGGTATTCTTATGCTCACTGGATTACTTGCAACTGTTAAAGCGGGCACGACGGGAGACGCCATCTTGATTTTGGAGTGGCGTCGTGGACGCGTGTCCACGTTACCGGTGGTATCTGAACCACTCGACGCCGACATCCAGGCTGCGAATTGCTCCTTGTCTTCCGTGTTCCTCAGTTTGTTCCGGGGTCACCAGTTTTAGGGGGTGTGCGTGGTAATATTGGTTGAATTAAACCACAAAGATGAATTGCCAAAGTTTATTAGCCACACACAACACACACTATTTTAGTTTTTAGAAGGATAGCAAGACAGGATCAATGTAGCACATAATACATATCATGTAATTAATCAAAGTAGTAAGTGAACAGTTCACGCGTGGGCAAAACGCGAGTGCGCGTGAGAACGAGTTGTATGTGTCTCTCGTAGCATACGCTGTGATCGACTGCGCGCGCGCGATGCGCCTCCGCGTGGCTTCACATTCCATAATTAACTTAAATGCAAGATTTGCACAAATTCGGAACAACGCATATCGCGCGGGTTTGCTTGCCGAATTATTGTTTGTTTACATTTGGTTAGAAATTATTTATTTGTGTTATGAATGTTATGTTACTGGGATATGAATGTGTGATGTATGTAAGTGGTTTTTAATATATTATTGTGTGTAAATAAAATATAATTATAATGTATGTTTAAGTGGAGGTCACCTACAATAGCTTGTCAAATAGCTTGTCAAATAGCTTGTCAAATAGTTTGTTAAATAACATATCAAGTAGCTTGTCAAATAGTTTGTCAAATATCTTGTCAAATAGTTTGTGTCAAACAACATTTAACGGAAATGGGTCACAAATTAAAGCTCGTGACTGTACCTAGAACCCACTGATCACAGACACCACGGACAAACTCATTTTTGAGGTATCGGTGAATCTCCGATGCACGCCAAATAGCTGCATCGTGTGTTGACCCAGGATAACTTGGGTTTACGCCAATTATTTTGCCTTTTGCACTGCAAACCTTAAACAAATAAGAAAGTATATTAAAGCATTCAGTATTAGACATGTTTATAATTTAAAGGTTACTTTGAAACTACTGATGGAATTACTCACAATCTGACAATTTGTGCTGTAAAAGCCTTTCCGGTTGTAATAAAGATTTCCGGGTGCATTAGGCTGGCTCAGTGGTGGTTTTGTGATTGCAATGTGTGTCCCATCAACGGCACCCAGTGTATTGGGCATTCCAAACATTTCTTGGAAACTGGAATAATCAAGAAATATGTGAATATATTTTTTCTTCAAATTAAAGTGTAACTTACTTTTAATATAGTAGGAAAGAGAATAACTCCATTATTGCAGATTGCTTTTCACTAGGCGACGTCGGGAATTTGATGACAGTCGGGCCGAGTTGTGTCTATTGTACCGTCCAAACATCTGCTAACTGTTGGCTGGCTTAACCCCAAGAAATTGTCTTGGCCAACAGCAGCCTGATAACTACCCTGAGCGAAAAATTGTAGAGCACAAAGAACCTGCAACAAAATATGATACTTCGATTATAATCCACAGTTTGCTTCTTTATACTTTGACATGCTGATGAGATCACGATACAACCTCTAAATGTTTAGGAAGGCCTTCTCCAGATGTGCTTCCTAGATTGAGAGAATCAATCAAGTGTTGAGCTCAGGACTTTGGAACTCGAAAAAGCTTTCTAAATTTTACCTCTTCCATCATGAAAGGATTTGAGGCATCCCTTATACTCTGTAAACGAAGTCTCTCTTGGCAATGTCTGAAATAAATATTTGGATCCGGATTTTATCGCTTTATTTGTTCTATAAATCAAGAAAAATAGGGTTTTTGCTTTTTACATACCTTTCCAATGAACTTACGGTCGCCGCCACCACAAATTCTTCCATATTTGACAATTAAAATATAACAAATAAACCATATAGAACTCCCCTTCACCTAATATTAATCGTGATCTTTTACGTGCCGACTAAATAACAACTAAAATGAACAGCCTCCGTGGTTTTGTGGTTTGAGCGCTCGGCTCACGATCCGGAGGTTCCGGGTTCGATTCCCGGTGGGGATATCTCACAAAAATCACTTTGTGAGACTGTCCTCAGTTTGGTTAGGGCATTGCAGGCTGAATCACCTGATTGCCCGAAAAGTAAGATGATTCCGTGCTTCGGAGGGCACGTTAAGCCGTCGGTCCCGGTTACTTTCTAACGTGATACTTTATGGTGGACAGTGCAACGTGCACCGAAAACATAGTAGTGGACAGTGCTAAGTGCATAGATAAAACTAAGGATGATGAGCGTCATCTTCCAACTGTATTGTATATCCCTGTATTGGATGTAAATATTTTGGCCAGTTAGTTTCAAATCAACTACTGCGCTTCAAACCATATGACAGAAATATAAAGATGCAGAGCGAATAAGATATCAAAAATGAAAAAATTACCCTCAGAGAAGAAATGAGAGAAAAAGAGAAGTTGAAATACCAAAAGAAGAAAGAAAAAGGTTTGCGAAAGTTAGTAAAGGATATGACACCTCGTGAGCAATAGAGGTGCCTTAAAGAAGTGGGAAAAACATTGCACCGTATACCGAGCCAAAAGACTAAGACTAAAGAGCGTCACTAATACTTTTGTACGAGAAAATACGCCTTTATCGGACCCAGAAACAGATACTCCACTTTCAAGACCCGCCTCGCCAGTTCATATACCTCCAGGTCCAAGCCCAGCAGCTTCAAGTGCTAGTCTCAGAAAACATGAAGCCAAAAAAAGAAGCTTAACAGGGAAAGAAATGAAAAGATAGCACGTTTAGAGAGAAACGTTGATAAGTACAAAAAAAGATTAGCAAGATTTGAAAGAAAATACAACGAGAAAGTTGAAGATACGCCTAAGACAAAGATGATAAAAATGTCAGACAAACCTGATCAAAGAAAAGAAGTAGTCACGTCACTACCTCCTTCACTACTTTCTGAAAAAAATATAGTATTCAAATCAAACCTCGCCAGAAACAATTCCTTAAAAACACGCATTTTTTCACCGTTAACATCTGGTAAATAACAATCATAGCCAAAATATTTTCTCTGTACATGTGTAGAAGTTTTTCGTCGCCTTAATATGTTTCTGGCTTGAATCAGCCCGTGTAAGTATGATTTTTAGCGTCCCATGTTGGTAGTTGCCAAAAACATCCGGAAATATCGTTTCTGATTTCATCATTCATTGCAGCTCACACATTTTGTGATGCAAGTTTCCCTTTAATTATAACCCCACAGTAACTCTATTGGGTTGAGTTCTGCATGGTAGGCGCGCACTGCGTCCGTGATGTAGGTGGATTTTATCAAGTACAAATTGTACATTGTTTAGCTTATTTTTTTAAATAATTTCATACAGCATAGGTTTTGTGTTCCTTTCTGGATATGATATATTATATTTTTCCAACCAAGCTAGCATGTCACTTTTTCTTGATTTTGATGCGGGCACTGGATCCGATACGACGTTGTTAGATTAAAAGTTATGATGATTAAAGCTTGGTTGTGTTTCTAAACCTAAAATGGGCAAAGTAAATAAAACAAAGTAAAACTATTAAGTATCGTTTATTAATATTCTAATATTACTAAACATGTTCCAGCCATTATTATTTGTTTAAACGGGAACTTACGTAAGACGGAGGCTACTGTTGAGAGTTCCTCAACACGTTTCGGTCACATTCGGTAACCTTCATCACGAGGTGGGTGAACGCTCGCGACAGCGTCTCTCTGTTCCAGCCATGCTTCGAAATGTCCTCCATGTGTCGCTCTTCTTACCATGGATTTGTCCGCCCTGTCCTCCTTAGAGCTGACATTGAACAGAAACGAATAGCGCATCAAGAAATCGCAAAATCTCTACAAAACCAATTGAGAATTGACATGCAGCTAGCTAAAGATGATCCCACTGTCGAAACTCTGACTTTTGATCTGGAAAAAACGTTACCTTTACCCCGTATACCCACAAATATCGTCTTTTACAAAAGACAACTCTGGGTATATAATTTAGGTATACATACGGGGAGCAAAGACGAAGCCCACTGTAATGTGTGGGTAGAAGGAGAAGCTGGCAGAGGTGCTCAAGAGGTGGGTTCTTGCCTCATCAAACATATTACAGAAAGGCTGGATGTTAACGTAAAATGTCTAATTTTATGGAGCGATTCGTGTGGTGGTCAGAACCGCAATATAAAATTAGTATTAATGCTGAAAGCCCTGCTGAATGAACATCCCACTTTAAAACAAATAAATATGAAATTTCTTGAATCAGGGCATAGCTTCCTCCCGAATGACACAGATTTCGGAAAAATAGAATGTGCCTTAAAGCGTCAACAGAGGCTCTATACACCAGATGATTATATTCAGGTTATGAAAACTTGTAAAAAAACGAAACCAATGCATGTACACAGGATGAAAAATAAAGATTTCTTGTCATCATTGAAATTAGAAAAGAATATAATAAATAGAAAGAAATCGATAGATGGAGAGAAAGTTTCGTGGCTTCATACTAAAGAAATTATGATTAAAAAGGATGAAATGTTCAAAATTTACATGAAAACTAATTTTATTGAAGATTTTCAGGTAGTGGACATAAAAAAAAGTGTTCGCGGAAGACAAAATTTTATAACTAAAGCGATAATGGAGCCACTTTGGCCAACAGGGAAACCTGTCCCTGAACCTAAGCTAAGGGATTTAAAAAGTATGCTTCACCTGATTCCGCAAGACTCACATAATTTTTATGTGAAACTTATCGGAAAAAATGATCTCGAAGACGATCTTGAAGGCTTTTCAGGTCAACCGGATTTAGATTAAGTGTTTTTTTTATACTAACATTAGTATTTCAAAGTGGGATATTTATCATGTTTATTATTTTAAATAAACATAATAAACATGGCAAATATACCTATTGATATCGAGGAATAGCAATCATTATCCTACTTCTGATATCGGGAACATGTCACATCAAGATAAGCACGAGCATTATACGGTCAATACAACATCAGATATCTTAGGATTCGTCTTGATCTTGAAATAATAACTCACAGGACTTCATTACAATGACATTGCTTGTATTTTACACACGATCATCATGGATTACAGATTACAGTTAGGATACGTCTAGATTCAATTAATTGATGGAACCTAAACGACCTCCCTACACCCCATCAGTCGTCCTGTCCACGCCATAGAATCTTTTCCTAATTCTATACTCGATTCGCAATACGATCGTGATGTCGTCAACACATTATTCTATCAGTCTACGTTTCCCATCTAATCACAATCCAACCATCTCCATTTCCCGCGTAAACTCTAATATATTCCCTCCTTTTCATATCATAGACTATCATCCCTCTCTCGAACAACCATCATAGTACTTAACACAGTCTATTCTCATACCACAGACTACACTATCATAGTGCATAACACAGTCTATTCTCATACCACAGACTGCACCACGAAGGTAGAACTCACGTCACGGAATAACAACACTACAGATTCCATCAGTCAGCTGAATTTACAGACTACTCTTAAACTTCGATAGCTTGATTATACTTCCATCCCCGACATACCTTTTAAAGATTCACATGTCAGTTAAAAGTATTTTTTGATATTGAATTAAACATTTTTGCAGTTTTTAACATTTTAATTACCATATAATTCTAAGAATTTAAGATTGGTTTTGGTTTTCAATAATAAATGGATATGATTTTAAAGAAACATGAGATTTTTCATTTGTTTTTCCTATAAATTTATGGCATGATGATAAATTAACAAAGAACCAACACACACACAGATAGTTTTGCAAAAAGGAACCAACGAGTTTTCTATTTATTGTTATTAAAAATGTTAATGATTTTCATCAATATTATATAAGTAAACATAGAAAAAACTATTTGGTACAATATGGTAAAAAAACTTTTTCCAAAATAACAAACAATTTTACTGTATACAACATTTAGACAAAAATCGCTTTTTCTCAAAACTGTCATTGTGTGGATTGGTTCCTGTTTGCATAACTAGGTCCAATTAAAGATCAGAATAAATCATACTCTCAATTCATTCGGACGTTTCACTCACATTGGGTACGACCCTTATATGGCGACCCTGCCTGTGCGCGGAGACGTCGGTCCGTATAGGGAAAATGAACTTTGCCCTGTGCGATTATTAAAGTTATTTTGTAATACATTAAAATTGTCACCATGGGGAAAACGTATTCAAAAGAAGAAGTGATAATAGCACAAAATGCAGCTGGAGGGAACAATAGTGCAAAAGCCGATCAGTTAACCGATTCAGTGCGGATGGCACCGCAGAGGCGCCATTGAATGTTATAAGTTCATGGCGTGTGGCACCCGACAGGAACCATTACAACTCGGTTTAAATGTTGTTTTCCAGAAGTTTTCCCTAAATAAAAGTGTCTTATTTCGGCTTGTACTGTATGCCTACAGTGTTCGTTTGTTAATTTTGCGTGTAATAGCAATCTTCAGGGGTAGTAAACCTTTTCAAGAGAAATATTAACCTGGCGAGCCTTATGTCAAAATCCTCATACAAGTTGTATAAAATTTTGATATTAGGCTGGCTTTTGAAAACAGTTGGGTAATACGTGAAAACTTCGTCAAAGCTACTAAACTTACATACACAAAACTCTTTGGTAAGATATTATGCCAATTAAATAAAAAAATTACAGCGCGCGCTCGCTCCTGATTGGCCCTGCGCGCGCAGCTGCGCTCTCATTGGTTAGATTTTAATGGCGGCAAGTTCACTGGGACAATACACGTACGCGTGAAAACTTTTACTCTTGTTGTTAAGTAGTTATTAGTGAAGATAAAGTAGTATTATAAACTAAAAACTAAACTACTATTATACAACGTCACGTCAACCACAACTCTGGATAACAAAGTCGTGCGCGTCGCTGCACTGCGCTCACACACTTGAGACATAAGTTGTCGAGTCTCAATTCCTAAGTAGGCGAAACTTACAGTTTATATTTTGACTATTTAAGACCTTCTTATAAAAAGAGTTAACTAGCTTATTGCAGGTTGGGGAACTTCAATTTTTTCACACACACGGTATTTCGTTAGAATAATCGGACTAATAGATTTTAATGTTTCTGACCTAACCAGGTTTGTCTTTTTGTTCAGTTTAACAAAAATGGCTTCCAATCCTTCATCTCCCCAACCGGGTCCATCAAGCTGGGATCCCTTACTTGCAGAAATCTCTGGCATGATGTCTCCCCAGAACATTGATTTAACGGCCATATCAGGATTAGATGGTGTTATGAGTGACACAGATTTATACGGAATTTTAACAGAGAATGTGGACGATATCATTAATGTATGGATGAACGAAGACCAAGAAGATGAAGTTGTGGAAGTAGCTCTTTGTGAAGAAGATACTTTACAAGAAAATTATCAAAGTACACTCATCAACACTGTCTAGGGATATTTTGTATTTCTTAAATTTTTTGATAAACTATAAATATTTTGTTCAGAGAAGTATATATGGAATGAAACCTCAGTTAATGACCAACTTAATTAAATAAATAAAAAACATTTTAGATAATCAAATATTTAAAAAAAAAAATAACATAGAGACTAAAAATGGTGCTAAGTCTGCGAGTGAAATTAATTAATAAAATTAATAATTATAAAAATAACAACAGAAAGTTAGACTTTTTAACTCTTAATAATCAGTGTTGCCACCCCTCACGTTATTTAGAGTTCGGCATCGGTTATTCATACTGTGAATTAAGGTGTCGATGTCTTGCTGTGGTATGCGTTCCCAGGTTCGTTGCAGGTGCAGGAAAAGTTGCTCTTCTGTGGCCAGATTTGGAGGGAGGGCGTGCATAGCCCTTCGCTGCAACATGTCCCACGCATGTTCGATGGGATTCATATCGGGTGACTGCGCAGGCCATCTCATTACCGTGACGTTGTTGTCTTGAAGGGCGGCTGATACCAGCTTCGCCGTGTGTGGACGGACATTATCATGCATGAGTACGA
This sequence comes from Cyclophora albipunctata, assembly GCA_963082685.1. Classification (NCBI taxonomy): domain Eukaryota; kingdom Metazoa; phylum Arthropoda; class Insecta; order Lepidoptera; family Geometridae; genus Cyclophora; species Cyclophora albipunctata. The sequence goes on along the minus strand of OY720135.1, from coordinate 2,518,699 downwards.
ATTGGTGGCCGATTTGCACCCTATGCGGAATAATGACAGGTTCCACCACCTCATCACGGTATTTCTGAGCATTCATGTTGCCTCTTACAAAAACGAGATCGGTTCGCGCGCCTATACGAATTCCCGCCCATACCATGATCGTTCCTGCTTGGTACGAATGAACCTCTTGTGGATGCCGGAGACGGCTTTCCCTGCCTGGAACTCTCCAAACGCGTGTTCTTCGCGAATCTGGATGAAATCCAAACCGAGACTCATCCGTAAAGAGCACTGTCGACCATTGTTCACTATCCCATAACACGTGTTCATGGGCCCACAATAGTCGCCTTCCGCGATTGCCACGTCGCAAAGCAGGAACACGAATTGGCCTGCGAGAATGAAGATTAGCTTCATGTAGCCTTCTTCTGACTGTTTGGTCGCTAACCAACAGCTGATGTTACTGTTGGAGCCTCTGTACCATTTCCATTGCCGTCAGAGTAGGTTCTCTCCTGGCGGTATTTTGGAGAAAACGGTCCTCTCTAGGGGTGGTCACCCGAATTCTGCCAGCATGCCGTTCCGCCACTTCTCCAGTATCACGATAACGTGACCAGAGCCTTGATATCACATTCTGGCTGGTGCCTAGAGTCTCCGCAACAACGTTTTGGATAGCGCCAGCTTCCAACATTCCTACCGCTCTTATCATCTCGTCTCTCGTCAAATGTCGACGTTGCATGGCACCAATGAGATGACACAAACAGTAAAAATCACTAAAACAATTGATAGCGTTAGTTAATTAATGTTTTTCTAAACAAATCTCAACACAAAACTAGCACTGCTAACTGAATCAAATGCGTGTTCCCGCGTTTTCTTTTGTTTTAATAAGTTTTAGTTTTTTTTTCAATGTCAGTTTGAAAATGGAACAAGGAAGTTAATCCCACATATAAACTTTTTCCTAATTCTGAGTAGTTTTTCTGAAAACCAAAGAAATGAAAATAAAAATCTAATATCCCTAGACAGTGTTGATGTGTGTAGGTCTAAAGGTACGATTCCACCAAAACAGTGTGCAGCACATTTGTTTACAAACATTTTGTGCAAAACTCCAGCAGTGCGCGTACTAAGCTGGTATCGCATTTGGCTTCCATGTCCACTGGTAAGCCTGTGCGTAACTTTTGTAAGCGCACAGTTCAGCACATTTGTGCGCGAACATGTTCACTGAGCAGAGTTTCTGGCGAAGACAGTTCAGTAGTTATTAAGGACGGCCAAAATAATCTTCCATTTTCTCATTACCTCAGTCGAGTCACAATTGAAGCTTTGCGCCAACTCTTGAGTGGCGTCATGTTTTTTTGTTTTTATTTTTATAATCACTGTGACTAGAATCCCACAGCACAGGATAAGTTTCAATAGCTTGAATAAATGTAATAATTTTATCATTCGTCCAATCCATATTTAATTTGGTTAATTAAAAATGTACGCGCACAAATAAATGTTTTCACTCCGGTAAAGGCGCGATTCCACCAGTGTGCTGAACTGTGCGGCACTGTAATGCACAGTGTGCGACACAGATGTTCACTCTGGTCGACTCACTCTGGCAAACAATAACAAATTGTATGCGAACATTCTAGAAATGTTCGCGCACATCTGTTTATCATTGTGCGCGCACACAAGCATGCAGTGGACTCGTGTCGACGCGTACACGCTTTTGTTCGCGAACTCAGTCTTGCTTCCGCCACCGGAGCGAAAACATTTATTTGTACGCGCACATTTTTAACAGAGTTAAATATGGATTGGACGAATGATAAAATTATTAAATTTATTCAAGTGATTGAAACTTATCCTCAATTATGGGATTCCAGTCACAATGATTATAAAAATAGAAACAAAAAACACGATGCCACTCAAGAGATAGCTCAATGTTTCAATTGTGACTCGACTGAGGTAATGAGAAAATGGAAGATTATTTTGGCTCAATATCGAAGAGAAAAAAAGAAAATCGCGGATTCAAAATCTTCAGGTTCTGGTATTTCAGACATATATAAACCAAAATGGTTTGGTTATGCATATTTGAATTTCTTTCATGGAAGGGACGAACCAAACGCCAGTGTGAACTCACAGGACGAAATAAATGAACAGGTACGTGTGTTTTTATTTTTATTTTCAAACCTCTTCTTTAATTTTTTATGTATACTTTTTGTTAAAGTTAGAGGATAATTCAGGGTCTTGGAAGATAAAATAATAGAAATATACTTGGTAAAACGTAATAGTAAATATATTATGTAAAAGTATTTTCACAGAATCAGACATCTGACAAGAGACCAAAAACAATTTAAAACCAAAAACTAGTGTCAACTCTTCACATAAACTTTACAAAGCAGTTTCTATTGTTTCTATTTCAACACTTTTTACGCTAGTGTTTCTTGCCATGGTACCATTCCGATGTCAGTTTGGAAATAATGTGCAAATTCTTCTTGTATGTCTATCGCATCGCCACATGGTCTTCTTCCGACATGTCTTAAATGTAGTAAGTTTGCCATGGGTGCATCGCACCGCCAACTTCCGTCGATAGTGCTATGGGTAATTTGGTTCTCAGTATCAAAACTGCCAAGAGAAGTATAAAGCTGTGAAGACGACTTTTGTGTCATCAAAAAGTTGTGCGAGTAACAACATGTCAGTGTTATTAATTGTGCCTTTACTGGAGCTAACAGAATAGGTTTTCTGAGTACGCGAAATACAGCGGACATAATCCCAAACACATTTTCCACAACACGTCTCGCTCTGCTCAACCGATAATTAAATATTCTTTCTTTTGATCTTTTGTCATGTTGACCGGGATATGGTTTCATTACATTTACATCTAATGCAAAAGCGTCATCTGCCACAATGACATGTGGAATTGGTTTGTTCCTTCCGGGTAGCGCATAAGGTTGAGGCAAATTTAATTTTCCTTGCTGAAGATTAGCATAGAAACCAGTATTTTTGAAGACACCACCATCCGATATTCTTCCTTTACAACCGACATCTACGTACGTGAATTTATAATTTGCATCAACCAGTGCTAAAAGTACAATGCTGAAAACACCTTTGTAATTGAAAAAGTCACTTCCAGTATTATTTGGAGCTTGAATAACAACATGTTTTCCATCCATAGCCCCAATGCAATGAGGGAAATTCCATAGATCGTCAAATTGACGCTCTATCTTTATCCATTCTTCTGAAGTGTTAGGCATCTGAAAAAAGAAATCTTATTATTATTTCAGCTACTACAAGATATCCAGGTACACACAGTTAATGAAGATCAAGAATCTCCTCAGGAAAGGCCAGTCGAAAAGTTTAAAGTTCCGAAGAAACGTCGTGCTGTCGATGAAGACCCCAGAATTGCCCATGCTTTGTCTATAATGGATAACGTAAATAACCAGATGAAAGAGAAAAAACATGATGATGACGACATTTTTGCTGCAGCCGTCGGAGCGAAATTAAGGAAAATTAAAGATGAGCGAACGAAAATTTTAGTGCAAAGAGATATTGATAATTTATTATATGACGCTATTATTGGTAAGGTCCGACCGAAACTGGTTTTCCAGCCGAAACCGAAACCGAAACCGAATATTCGGCCGTGGCTTCAGTTTCGGCCGAAACCGAAACCGAAACCGAAACTCACGTGGTCAAGTATAAAATTCCGTAAAATAGGTACTGAAATTTTGTGCATTTTACCCATTATTCTGCATTAATTAGGACATGAAATAAAAACACAGTATATTAATTTTGTTGCAATTTTTTTTTAAACCTGTATCGTCCCACTGCTGGGCAAAGGTCTCCCCAAACGCTTCCAACCTTCTCTGTTCTTTGCGGATTCCCACCACTCGCTGTCGAAGGAGACAAGGTCATCCTGCCAGCGTTTCCTCGGCCGTCCGCGGCGCCGCGCTCCGCTCGGGGCCCACTGGGTGGTGATGTTGGCCCATCTCTCGGGGGCCATCCGCGACACGTGCCCCGCCCACTCCCACTTCAGCCGGGCGGTTTTGGTACCGACATCGGTGATGCCGGTAAGTGAACGCAGCGTGGTGTTGCGCACTCGGTCGACTCGTTTGAGTCCGAGGATGCTGCGTTCCATCGCCCTCTGGCAGATCTTGAGCTTGGATTTCTGGAGCTCTGTTAAAGACCATGTCTGTGCACCGTAAGTTAGGACGGGCAGGATACACATGTCGACGAGTTTGCGCTTGACTGACATGGGAAGGTCGCCCTTCATGTGCTCTTTCATGGACCAGTAACCATTGTCGATCCGGCGATCGATCTCTCGATCTTGCCTGTTTTCGAAGCTTGCTAACTGGCCCAAATAGATGTAGTCGTCGACATATTGAATATCCTGCCCATCTACCGTAACCTTACGTCTCGTGCTGTTAGACATAATTTTAGTCTTCGTCCTATTCATTTGAAGTCCAGCCTCAAGACATGCTGTGCTAAGCTCTTGAAGCATTTCCTGTAGCTCGTGGGCAGTGGGGGCAAAGATGGCAATGTCGTCCGCAAACCGCAAATTTGTCAGGCGTTTGCCACCCATTTATTTAATAAATTTATTTAATATAATATAAAAAAATATTAATAATATTTTTAGGATATTGAAAAAAAATTAGTTCTCATAGCAAAATGTTTATCAGTTATCAATAAATAATCAAATTATTTATCGTAACTGTTTTATTAAATACTACTTATTGTTATTTTGAAATCATATTAATTAATACTTTGGTTTTTATTTGTTTGTATTTAGAAGTTTAGAAGAAAACTCTAAAAATAACCCTAATACAGCAAAAATACATCAATAGGTCATCGGAATGAAAAACAAATCTTGAAATAAGTTTACCTACACATCATTTCACATTTTTATTTACAATCTCGTTTTGACATGTGGCTTGATTCGTTAATAATAACAAAACAAAGTAACTGACTCAATATTTAACTATATAAATCATTCAAGTACAGAAACGAAACAAAAACTTACATGTAATCAGTTCCACCAAACAAAACATAACCTCTAAAGAATGTTTGCGTCGGGCGATAACGCACTGACTTAAGTTGGGTTGCTGCAGAGCTATCCGAACGGCGCAAGACAATTCCCGAACAGGGCCGCCAGCGCCCGCCAGAGCGTTGCCGCGAGAAACGAAATTAGGCGAGCGTGCACGACAACTACCGAAATCAGTTTCGGTTTCGGCTAAAGTTTCGGCCAATTTTGGGCCGAAACCGAAACTGCCGCCGAAACTTGATTTTTGGCCGAAACTCGGCCGAAACCGAAACCGAAACCGAACTTTCGGTCGGACACTAATTATTGGTAGTGGAAAATATACTATGACTCCAATGCCTTCCCCAATGTATTCAGATTCGTCGAATTCTCAAAGCCAAGGACCTACTTCAAGTTTTCATGTCCGCGATAATGATTACTCAGAACTTTTACGCGAGAATGACGGCGAAATATTAACTTGGCGTGATATGTAATGTAATAAAAGAAACTAAAATTAAATGTGATTTTATTTTCTTACCTTAATATTTTCTTTCAAGGTCTCAGGTACAATCCGAGCAATAAGTTCCTTTGAAACTTTAAACCTATATATGCCCAGAACTTTTTTTAACACCGATTTCTTTCATTTTCACATATTTTCATAATAATAGGTCATAAATAAGGACTGTTATAATAATATGTCGTTTTCAGTTCTGAAAGCCTGTTTTTTTCAGTGGGTCGGTAACGACCCACTGGGCATATACAGTCACTCACATGTATAGAATAAGGATCAACAAAATAAATCATACAATATCATAGGTTAATAGAATTTATTATCAAATTATATACCAAGCAGACGATAAAGGTGTTTTATAATTAGGTATGAAATGCCGCAAAACATTTGTCGTGTAGATTTACATTGCATTTGCCACACATTTTTACAGTTTTGCTCTTACAAAGAGCACATCGTCTCCTACTTTGGCCGGTAAGTATTATATGTTGTGATGCATATTTTCTAACAGACACTGGTACATGTGTCCTTACTTGAGATGGTGGCCCATGGTGAGATTTTGCTGTACCATATTTCTGCAGTAAAGTCCTAGCAATAGATCGCCGAAATTCTAATGTATCTACATTTGCCCCATACGATCTTGCCAACAAGGTAGCATTATTCACAGCGACATCAATCAACCACATCAATATTGGCATGTACCATTTTTTGCCTCTCACAGCTATCCGATAAACACTGACATTGGCATCGAGCCTGTCGACTCCACCCATGAAGCGGTTGTACTGATGTACAACATTGGGTTGGTCAATATCAATTCTCTGTCTGGCTGCAACCGAATATCGACGTGCTTTTTTAATTGGATGTACACCAAACTCATTGGATAATAATGACACGACGCTGTTATCATTCCATCGCACGGCGCAAATATTGTCAGTTGTATCCAATCGGTGATCATAAAATCCCCGAGGCTGCTTCTTGCAAGACTTTACATCTATTAGTGGGCACTTGTCGACTCTGTTTTGACGAACGGTGCCAGTAATTTTTATATTTTGGTCTTGTAAAGCACTGAGTAAGCTAGGGGAAGTAAAAAAGTTATCACAATACACGGAAAATTGGGTTTCAGGGTACATTTCTTTCACTTTATTTGTTAATTTTGTAACGACGTGTTCACCTAATCCAGTGTTTCGTGCTTCAGATCGCCCTTCATACAACTCAGCCTGTAGACAATATCCTAAACGAGTTGCTGCTACCCACGCTTTGAAACCAAAACGAATCGGTTTACCATGTATATGCTGCTTGCAGCCATGCCGCCCATAGTAGGGTATCATTGATTCATCAATGCTAAAATTATTTTCGATGGGAGCATATGTGAGAAACTTTTCGTTCAACATGTTGAAAAGTGGTCGAATCTTTGCCATTTTATCCCCTGGTCGCAGATTGCTGTTGTCAGCGACATGAAAATATCGAAATATTTCTTCAAAACGGTTTCGCCGCATAGATTTCGCCACCAAAACATTGTGGGTATCTTCATTTGCTTCCCAATACATGCGTCGTCTAGGTAAGGGTGAATAACCGCTAAGTATAAGTATACCTATAAAACAGCATAACTCATCCCCGGAAAGACAAAAATTATAATTATGTTTTTCGACGGCATACATAACGGTGTGCCTAACCATGTACCGAATAACATCTTCATTGAAAAACAATTCAAAGAAATCTATGGGCTCGCTTTCTTTGGAGAGTGTAAGTACAACTCGTGGTGGTGGAGGTGTCCATTCATTCTGTACCATACGTAGATCACGTTTGACCCAACGGCGGGGCCGGGTAGCAGGTTGTGTGTTACGTCGTCCAGAATAATCGCTAGCACTGCGTGTCCGGGCAGTCTGTACAGTTGAGGAAGATGGTTCATCATAGTTAGCGATTACCTGCGGCGCCTCAACAGGATAGGTGCGTTGTGAACGGCGTGAGCTGGTACTGGGTTCATGATGTGAACATGGATGAAGTGTCGCTGCTGTGTCCTCTTCGCCATCAGATACCTCTTCACGTTGCTGCAACACCATCTCAGCCGGCGCTAGTAACTGATGGCGGTTCAGTCTATCGATGTCGAAACAATCCTCCTCACCTGAGTCGCCATCCGATATATTGCCATCACAAGGTGGATCTAAGTAGACGTCGATACCATGTATGTTGTCATCATCGTCGAACGCTTCCAAAGCATCTGCAATTTCGTTCGCTGAAAGCGCGTGGCGAGACCTAAACACAAAGTAAAATAGGTACATATAAACATGATATACGCTCACGGGGTCGTTACCGACCCACAAATAAATAACAACATATTACAATAAAAATATAATATTTTTTGCCAATAAATAATGTTTATATATTTAGAACACACATTTAACTAACAAAGTTTACTATTTTTATAATGAAATAAAATAATAATTACAAAATACTTACATTATTATCCGTGCGGTCGCAAAGATTTTTACAAAAATGCATTGAATGCATTTGAACTTCAAACTGTCACTCGAAAAAAAATGCGGATGTTTTGTTAACTAACATGTAATTAAAAATGGTTCTAATTACTATCCAAAGATGGCACTGGTTTAAAATTCGGTAAAATATCTAGCGCTCAGGATGTGTTTAAAGTGATGGAGTTATTTTGGGTCGTTACCGACCCAATGGGCATATATAGGTTAAATAAATACATTAAACTTGCAAATGAATCTCCAGTAGCAAGATACCTTAAGGTAATTGCAAGCCTTATTGAAACAGGAACACATTTTCTGTAGTTAGTATCTTGCTTAGCAATAAGAGGATTAACTGCATTGACCAGCAACTCAAAATCTTCGCAAGATATACGAGTGAAATTTTTAAATCCACTCAATGGATCTATTTTTATTTCTTCTACAAATCTATTCGTTTCTTCATTTCGTCGCTGTAGGAAAGGCCTCACCCAACAACGCGGTTTCTTTCTTCGTTTCTTTTTAAGTAGACTACATAATAAAACACAAGCTGCAGCACAAATCACTACGTTTTCTTGCCCGTCCATATTAACAACTGAAGACAGAACTCTTCTCAGTGAACATGTTCGTGCACAAGTGTGCCACACTGTGCGATTACAAAAGTTACGCACAGTCTTGCCGGTGGAGCCAGAAGATAAACTCGACACAAGCTAGTACGTGCAATGCTGGAGTTGTGCACAAAATGTTTGTACACAAATGTGCCAAACACTATTTTGGTGGAATCGTACCTTAACGGAAGCAAGACTGAGTTCGCGAACAACAGGTTTGTACACGTCGACGCGAGTCCACTGCCTGCATGTGTGCGCGCACAAATGTTACAAGATGTGCGCGAACATACCTAGAATGTTCGTGCACAATTTGTTATTGTATGCTTTAATGAGTCGACCAGAATAAACATTTGTGTCGCACAGTGTGCATTGCAGTTCGGCACAGTGCGGCACACTGGTGGAATCACACCTTGAGATAGCACCGAACACCGATATTGCATAATAAAAATAAAATAGTTGTAACTAAATGGCTAGACAAACGGGAGGTAATATTTTTAAGCTCAGAACATTCCAGTAATTATAAAAGGAGTACCAGTCGCCGCGTTCGCACAGTAAGGGTGCTTGTACACGGTGCAAGTAGCTTGCGCATGTTGAGGCACTTGCGCGGGTTATATGCATCGTAAACATATCGTTTAAAAAACATGTGCGGGTCTAGTGACTCGAGCATGTACCAAAGCGAGCCACCCGCGCAACTAAGAGCCTGTCCAGAAAGCGCGATTTACGCGCAAGTTGACTCGCGGTTCAGACGTACGGAAGCGCGACGCTACAGACCTATAGGAAGCGGTTAAATTTAATTGTTTTTCGATTACGTGAATTGTTTTTCTAGAATTGTTTAGTTTTGTGACCAATAATGAGTAAATTAGACAAGTGGAACGACGAAACGACTTGTCGTTTCGTACTTTTGTACAAATCCTACGATTGTCTGTGGAATATGGAATCATCAAACTACAAAAATAAACAATCAAGAGAAAACGCTTTAGAAGCAATCGCGAAAGAGACGGTTTCGGAAAAAATGAAATAAAAAATAAAATACGAAGTCTTCGATCTACTTACAATTTAGAAAAGTCAAAAATCGAGAAATCTCAAAAATCAGGCGCTGGAGCCACAGAAATATATAAACCTTCATTGAAATGGTTTTACATGCTACAAGAAGTAATGGTCAAAGTTGCGGAGGTGAAAAGAAAACCACAGGAATTAGTAAGTAACGTGTTATTATTAAGGTCCGACCGAAACTGGTTTTCCAGCCGAAACCGAAACCGAATATTCGGCCGTGGCTTCAGTTTCGGCCGAAACCGAAACCGAAACCGAAACTCACGTGGTCAAGTATAAAATTCCGTAAAATAGGTACTGAAATTTTGTGCATTTTACCCATTATTCTGCATTAATTAGGACATGAAATAAAAACACAGTATATTAATTTTGTTGCAATTTTTTTTAAACCTGTATCGTCCCACTGCTGGGCAAAGGTCTCCCCAAACGCTTCCAACCTTCTCTGTTCTTTGCGGATTCCCACCACTCGCTGTCGAAGGAGACAAGGTCATCCTGCCAGCGTTTCCTCGGCCGTCCGCGGCGCCGCGCTCCGCTCGGGGCCCACTGGGTGGTGATGTTGGCCCATCTCTCGGGGGCCATCCGCGACACGTGCCCCGCCCACTCCCACTTCAGCCGGGCGGTTTTGGTACCGACATCGGTGATGCCGGTAAGTGAACGCAGCGTGGTGTTGCGCACTCGGTCGACTCGTTTGAGTCCGAGGATGCTGCGTTCCATCGCCCTCTGGCAGATCTTGAGCTTGGATTTCTGGAGCTCTGTTAAAGACCATGTCTGTGCACCGTAAGTTAGGACGGGCAGGATACACATGTCGACGAGTTTGCGCTTGACTGACATGGGAAGGTCGCCCTTCATGTGCTCTTTCATGGACCAGTAACCATTGTCGATCCGGCGATCGATCTCTCGATCTTGCCTGTTTTCGAAGCTTGCTAACTGGCCCAAATAGATGTAGTCGTCGACATATTGAATATCCTGCCCATCTACCGTAACCTTACGTCTCGTGCTGTTAGACATAATTTTAGTCTTCGTCCTATTCATTTGAAGTCCAGCCTCAAGACATGCTGTGCTAAGCTCTTGAAGCATTTCCTGTAGCTCGTGGGCAGTGGGGGCAAAGATGGCAATGTCGTCCGCAAACCGCAAATTTGTCAGGCGTTTGCCACCCATTTATTTAATAAATTTATTTAATATAATATAAAAAAATATTAATAATATTTTTAGGATATTGAAAAAAAATTAGTTCTCATAGCAAAATGTTTATCAGTTATCAATAAATAATCAAATTATTTATCGTAACTGTTTTATTAAATACTACTTATTGTTATTTTGAAATCATATTAATTAATACTTTGGTTTTTATTTGTTTGTATTTAGAAGTTTAGAAGAAAACTCTAAAAATAACCCTAATACAGCAAAAATACATCAATAGGTCATCGGAATGAAAAACAAATCTTGAAATAAGTTTACCTACACATCATTTCACATTTTTATTTACAATCTCGTTTTGACATGTGGCTTGATTCGTTAATAATAACAAAACAAAGTAACTGACTCAATATTTAACTATATAAATCATTCAAGTACAGAAACGAAACAAAAACTTACATGTAATCAGTTCCACCAAACAAAACATAACCTCTAAAGAATGTTTGCGTCGGGCGATAACGCACTGACTTAAGTTGGGTTGCTGCAGAGCTATCCGAACGGCGCAAGACAATTCCCGAACAGGGCCGCCAGCGCCCGCCAGAGCGTTGCCGCGAGAAACGAAATTAGGCGAGCGTGCACGACAACTACCGAAATCAGTTTCGGTTTCGGCTAAAGTTTCGGCCAATTTTGGGCCGAAACCGAAACTGTCGCCGAAACTTGATTTTTGGCCGAAACTCGGCCGAAACCGAACTTTCGGTCGGACACTAGTTATTATTATACTATAATTACTAATATTTTTTCACAATACACAGGTACAGCCGGTTGTTTTTTTTTTTTTCAGAAAGTAATAGAAATTTCTTTTTAAATTTAGAAATGTAAATGGCAACATGTTGAATACATATTTATTTATTTATTTAGTATTCAAGGAAGAATTTATTTAAAAATAATTACATTACATATGCGTGTAAAGTAATTTGTTTGTGCAGTGAAATTGTGTTTAAATAATTTACCTGTACCTATATCACCGTGTGTCTCAGTTTAGTATGGTGAAGGAACGGAACAGTATATATTTTAAGTAATCATAATATCTTGCCATGCTACCCTCCCTTGTGTGACAAAATATTCCTTATAAGTATTTCTTACGTCTTCCCCGGTTTGCGAAATAACAGAATAATGTAAATTCCCACGTGCCTCTGTTGTGTCCCCTTCATCATATGTACCTGCAGGCATATATGTTGCTTCAACATTTCTTAGCCAGTTGTGTAGTGCACATGTAGTTCGAATCAACCGTTCCGCCACTTCAACAGAACATACTATCAAGTTTTCGTAAATGCGAAATTTACTTCTTAAAATCCCGAACGTACTTTCAACTATTCGCCGTGCTCTGGAGAGACGATAATTAAATATTTTTTCAGCATAAGTTAAGTTCCTTGGCAAACGTGAATAGGGCTTTAGTAAATATGATTTTAAAGGAAAAGCATCATCTCCTATTATGAATCCATTGTCAGGTAATACATTTTCTTCTAGAGCATTATAGAGAGCACTGCTTCGAAATATGCCTCCATCTGATGCCGAACCGTTGCTACCAACATTTATGTACGTAAAATTGTAGTCATGATCAACTAGTGCAAAAAGCACGATGCTATTTTTCTTTTTAAAATTAAAGTACAGTGAGCCGCAATGTTGAGGCGCCATAATATCTACGTGCTTTCCATCTATAGCACCACAGCAATTCGGAAAATTCCATCTCTTCTCAAATCCGTTCTGAATTACTTTCCAGCCTTCCAATGTTGTAGGAGTCTGAAACATGAAAAATACCGTGCATAATATTTATTTTACATTATTTTTTCAGGGTTTGCAACAAACAGATGAAGAAATACAAAATACTGAACATACTGTTACTTCCAATAACACAGGTATGGGACCTGTTTCACAAAGAACACAAACGAAAAGAAACATATCAACAACACAGAGCTCTGCTTCTTGGGAGAAGAAACGTCGAACAAAATTAGATGTTATTAATAAAACAATGTCAAATATTAGAGATATTTTGGCCAGCGATCAAACAGATGAAACTGATAGTGATGAATGTGTTGCTTTTGGAAAATATGTGGGGTTGCAACTGAAAAAACTATCTTCTGCAAGCCGTATATATACTCAATCAAGTATTCAAAATATCTTATCTGACGCATTACTGAGTGAAATACGGAAAACATCCCGAAGCAGAACTCGTTTAAGTGCTGAGACATCAACAACGATTACAGACAGCGATTATTGTGAGAGTGACATTTATTTAGCAGATTCTCCTATGGTTGGTGAAAATGATCCAATATTAACTGAAAGTGTTAATTATGATGATGCAATTGTAATTACTATTCCTGAACAAAACAATGATGATCAATCCGAAGTCTCACAAAGTGATATTTTAACGCAAGCTATTAATGAAACTATACCTGAATGCGCTTCAAATGAGTATGAAGAATAATGAGGCATTCACGAGCTGTTATTTAGTCTCTGTATTAATTTTACGTAAAATGATCATAACAAATGTTTAGTATTTTTGAAATAAAAGCATTATCTATATTAAATATATTGTTTATTTTACGGCTTACCTTTATAGAGGCCTTTAGTTTTTTATAAATGGCATCAATACTTCCGGAATGAGTTTAGAAATTGCGGATTTTGATACACGGAAAAACTTCTCCAAAAAAGTATAATTGCAGCCAGTTGTTAAATATGTTATAGTAATTTGCAATTTCAATGAAGGAGGAAGAGCCTGTCTCATATTAGTATCTTTTTTAGTAATGAGTCCACTGACTACTTGTGCAAGTAGCCTGTGTCTTTACTTGCTCCAGTTATATGCACCATGTATAAGTACAAGCGAGTTACTCGAACAAATAGCTTGCGCATATTACTCACGCGTGTGTAACCCGCATCTTTACTTGCTCCAGCTACATGCACCGTGTACAAGCACCCTAAGATATAAGCCTGCTGTGCAAACAGAATACAATAAATATATGCGAGCAATTGATAGGCACGATCAACTTATAAGTTATTATTAGTGCGAACGCAAAACTATGCGCTGGTACAAGAAAGTCATAATTCATATTATCCAAATTTGTTTAATAAATGGTTTCTTATTATATAGACAAGTTAATAACTCGATGACAGAATTATTTTATTTTAGAAAATCCATTTTAGAAAACTTATTAAAACTATCAGATATACCAGAGCTTTCTCGAAATCTGTCTCAAGGAAAAATACATTTACCACAAATATTTCCAATGCGTGGAGGAAGGACTATGAGAAAAAGGTGCAGAGTCTGCTATAATAAAACAAAAAAAAGAACTGTGGTTTTATATGGGTGTCCGGATTGCCCAGAATTTCCTGGACTATGCATTAATCCATGCTTTCGAGAATACCACAAATATTAATCTCTTATTATGTTACACATTTATAATATTTTACGTTTTATATAACACCTACATGACTTTTATTTCTATACTAACAATATAAAGCTGTAGAGTTTGTTTGTTTGAAGACGCTAATCTCTCGACCTTCTTGACCGAATTGAAAAATTCTTTCACAATCAGACAGTGAAACCGTGGATCGGTTGGCTAGTTGTTTTATAACGCCTCTAGCTTAAAAACACATAAGTACCCAATTATTAGTAATTAATGTAATTTTGTTAATTAAATTTTTCACACACACTTATTGTAATTAATGATTATTTATAAAAATAAACCTACGAATGTAAAATTAACAACTTTTTATTTTAATTTCCTCTACCATTACCAATCATTTGTAATTTTTCAGGGTTTCTATAATTTTCTGCATAACTGCATATCTTTGTTCAACATTAAATCTTAGTAACTCGTTTGATATAAATTGCCCAAAGTATTTGCAGCTATGAATATCCACAATCTGCAAAACATCCTGCTTTTCATCTGCCCTCATATTTTCAGTGGAGGTTGCGCAATCTTTTACATTTTTTCTTGTATTGTCGGCCTTCCGAGTTTCGTTCAATTCTTCATTATTTACTAGATTAGATCCCCAGCTATCATATGTCTGGGAATTCTGTTCAAAGTGTTGTCTTCATCGTATTGCACTTCAGTTTCAGGAATATATTTTCTTTTTCTAGGTAACTCTACAACAAAAAAAAATTCTACTACATATAAATAAGTCACAACATTACATTCACTAGTTTTTTAATTTTTTTTAATTTATTTATTTGGTCGCTCATCAGCGACCGACAACTAACATAAGGCAATCCAATATGACGTCTTTCTGCATTATAAAATTGACATTATTGAAAAAGCACAAAATGTTTATGACTTCTGATAAAACTAAGTTACATACCTTCCATATCCATGAATACACGATTCAGTAACTTTTAATTACACAAAATCAATAAATCGACCGCTTACGGTCAATTTCGGATGGCAACTGAACTACAAACACGTAGAAATAAAAAGAAAACACGATAAGTATTATTCATGGCGGATGGCGCCCCAGAGGAGCCATCATAGTAGTTTGCTAAAATGCCCTCCGCATTGAATCGGTTAATGGAGCACATCAGTACCACCAATATGCTACTGATAATTATCTGCGTGGGTTTTGGATTAGCAGTCCTGTATACACTCCTTAAACTGTATAGAAACAGTCATCGACAATGGATGCAAGCAAAGGGAAATAAACAACTTTTCTCTACGTCACTCGCTGCGCCGCCGCCCAGCAGCCCCAGCACCACTTGAAGCGGTCTAGCGACGACGACAACGACGACATTTGCATGTTAATTTGGAACTTAGCATATTGCATTATTTTAGCATTTTTTCAACATTGTCTAGGGCAACACTTTAACCATCGTTCAGAAATACTTAAGGGGAAATCCCATCCATCGTTAAGAGATAATTATCATTTTGTACGTTCGAGGTTCGGTGATGGTTCTGGTTTTCCCGATTAGTCGATTGTTTATGTTTTGCTCAAACATTCGTTCGGTCAGTGACAGACACATCACAAGTTATATAGGTAATACCGAGTAATACGTTACGCTTGCGGAAAACTAAAGTGATTGCGCGCAAAAACATTTTAAAATATAAGTTTGGTGAGAACAATGCCCCCCAAATATTCACAACATTATCGTGAAGAATGGGAACAGATGAGGGAGTTTAAGGATTGGCTATCACCGGTCAAAGATGATGCCACTAAAGCGTACTGCAAATATTGTAAGTGTAATATTATTGCAAAACTGTATTGTTTAAAACAACATATTTCTACAAGTAAACATGTGAAGTGTGCTGAGCCCATGAAAAGTCAAACAAAAATTAACTTTTCGAAAATTCAAACCCGCCTTGATACCCAGAAAGCAGAAGGCAATCTTGCACTTTTTATTTGCGAGCATACTGCAATTTAACGGTGGATCACCTATCGGATTTGTGCAAAAATACATTTTCTGACAGTAGAAGTACAGAAAACATGAAGTTACATAGAACAAAATGTAGCAATATTATAAATAAAGTCTTGGCACCGCACTTTGTATCTGAATTGATAAAAGATGTGGGAGATGCAAAGTTCAGCATATTAATAGATGAATCTACAGACATATCAGTCACAAAAGTTCTCGGTATGTCAATCCGATACTATAGCCAGACCAAAAAACAGATTATAACAACATTCTTAGGATTGGTTGAAATTGAGAACGGCCATTGCCATAGTCAATGGCATAAAGACCCTATTTACACTATTAAATTTAAATATAAACAATTTAATAGGGATTGGAACCGACAATGCTTCTTCTATGACTGGTGTCAACAACGGCGTGCACAGCCTTCTGAAATCTGAAACTGGCAATAATAATCTAGTATTAGTGCGGTGCCTATGTCATTCTTTACAGTTGGCTATTACTCATGCATCTGAAGAAACTCTACCACGAAACATCGAGTTCCTGATCCGAGAAACCCACAATTGGTTTAGCCATTCTTCTAATAGACAATTGTTCTACAAGGAACTTTATAAAACTATAAACTGTGGCAAAGAACCTCTAAAAACTACCCAAATGTGTAATACCAGGTGGTTGTCCATTGAACCTACTGTCCGTAGAATAGCAGATCAATGGTTAGAACTGAAAACCCATTTTGAAATTATGAAACAAAAAGAAAACTGTTACATGGCAGAAATGCTTTACTCTATGTATAATGATCCCATCAATCATCTGCATCTACTATATTTGTTACCAATTTTAGATGAAGTACAAAAAGTGAATAAGAATTTCGAAAGCAATGACAGAGACCCGACCAAACTTTTAAATGACTTGGTTGAATTGGTTGAGTCGGTGGCAAGGCGAATTTTGATGCCAACAGCATCAGCCATAGTAAATATTTTGACAGATAACATCACCAGTTACCTGGATCCATCTCCATACATGGGTTTCAGTGTAGAACGTCGAATTACGGAATACCAACTTTCATCAGAATCAGTTCAGAATCTACGACATCGCTGTAAACAATTTACATTGAAGCTCGTCCAGGAAATGCGATCAAGGTTACCAGTAAATATTCAAACATTGAGAAAAATGAATATGTTTTCTGTACGGGAAACTTTGAAAGCAATTAAACCAGAAATTGTTGACATTGCTCAAGAGTTTGGTTGTAACGCAGTCGATATAGAGCGTATTGTGGTACAATGGAGAAACATTAGTCACATTGACTGGAAAAACAAAAATTCGACGATAGAGTTCTGGTCAGAGGTATGTGAGTACAAAGACTGTGCCGATAACAATCCATTTCACGAGTTGGCATCTTTAGTGATGTCTATCCTTTGTCTTCCACACTCCAATGCAGAATTGGAGAGAGTGTTTAGTCAAATGAATGTGGTGAAAACTAAACTGAGGAATCGGATGTCGTTGACGACACTAAACTCAATACTGTATGTCAGATATGGACTCCGAAGATCAGGAAAATGTTGCAATTCTTATAATATTCCTGATGACGTACTGAAACACATTAAGGGTATTAAAGAACATGCAGCGACTGATGATAGTGGCCCGTCAACGTCACAACAAGAAAAAGACGAACAAGTTGATGACCTTCAGATATTTTTCGAAATAGATGACTAAGATTTAGATATTTGACTTATTAATACTTTACCTTCAGGTATTGTTCAAAATAGAAGAGTCATATATTGTTTTTTGATGAATAAATACTTTAAATCAAATTGGCATTTTATTTAGCACTTTTTAAATTGTATTTAGCATTTTCTAGCATTATTCGGGCGAAAAGTTAGCATTTTTCTAAAATATAAAACGGCAACACTGACAACATTAGTGTAGATAAAATACATAATAAAATGGTTCTTAGGCTTATAGAGATAAAAAATTATGCTCTTAGAATAATAATAATTGCAAGAGTGAGATGACACATTTGGCAAAATGTGTATGTGTGAGCAGGACATAGCATAATTTTTCTATCTCTATTTGCGTATTGGTTTTTTGTTGTTTGCCATCTCTTGTCATTGATGGCAATCAAACTGTGGTGTCAAAATATTTTCGTTGTTAAAAACTGTGAAACGCATACTTTATGTAATTTGTGACTATGTATTTATATTTCAAAAGGTACTATTGAGTGTCTAGTGATGGTGAATTGCTGTGTATATGGCTGTAAAAGTCGTAGTGAACGAAATCAACCAAACATTCGTCGACAACTTTCATCGGTAAGTAGCATTTTTTACCTATTACAGGACGTGAATCAAATAAATATTGTACTCAAGACAATTTTGTGTCAATATTAAGCGAAATTTATTAGCCCCGTACCCACCTAGCGCACAGGCTCGCGCGGCAGCCTCGCGAGCCAAATGCTCGGCTGGTGTGGACGTGCCTCGGGCTGCCTCGGGCGCGCGTTTGCTCGGCTGAGCACGGCTCGGCCCCGAGCCATCTGTTGTCGGTAAACTTGACGCGCTCAAAGGTGCCTCGGTGAGCGCTGTATGTTAGGTGGGAACGGTTATGTTTTGGCTCGCGCGCGAAGCTAGGAAAATAGCTGCAGCTGAATATACACGACTTATGATGGCTCAGCCTGCCTCGCGAGGCGGCCTCGTGTAAATTGAACAAAACTACTGAGGCTGGCTCGCGAGCCATGGCTTGCGAGCCGGACACCGAGGCTGCCTCGCGAGCCTGTGCGCTATGATTTTTGTACTAACCGACCAAAGTGGGAGACATTTTATGTTAGGTTGATAGTAGAGATGTGTAACTCCGGAGTGATACGTTCAAAAGATATACATCCGTACGAAAGATCGAATCACTCTTTAAATCTTTCTATTTCCAAATACATCTTTAAATCTTTAGAGTTAAGATTCATTTTAGTACTGATGACTGATGGAATGAATGGAACTGGAAACGTCAAAAGATGTAGACCGAGCGAGACGGCTATTGCGGGTTTCGACTCGAAACCCGCAATAGCCGTCTCGCTGTTTGACTCGTTTTTGACTTGTTTTTGACTTGTTTGACTCTGTTTGACTCGAAACTTTCGAGTCAAACAAAAAAGGATGGAAGATAAACATTCGCGCATGCGCACTAAAGAATAGTTCAATTTGCATCAAAAGATTGTAATAGAATCTAAACCGACATATCTGATGAATAGAGATCAAAATCGTTTGGAGTAATTTTGGAGATCGGCGATTTGTTTATTTACGAAAAATTCGTTTGTACTTTGAAGTAAAGTGCATTGTTGAAGAGTTAGTTATTAATTATTTCAACTTATTGTTTATTTCGGAGTGAAAACATTGCAAATTCTATATAGTTAATGTAAATAAAAACTTTCATATTTAGATTAAAGTGCAGACAGTGTAAATAATAATTTTGTGACTTTTTCGGACTTTTTGTAAATATATTAACCTCTTAGATTTTAGTTGTAAATATAAATTTAATTTTCGATTCGACGAGTGACGTTTCGATCACGAAAATGCCTCCTCATAGGAAGAGAAGTGCTGTGTGGTCACATTTTAGTGAACTTGAAAATAAAAAAGCGAAATGTGTTTACTGTGCCCAGGTGTTATCAATGCCTAGCGGTAACGTATGCAACCTAAATAGGCATCTTAAAAATAAACACCCAACTATTCCCCTTACTTTGGAAAGGCAGCCGGTTGCTGACAGTCAACACACAGCGTCGGCCCACCAACCCGTTGATGACGGGCAGATACCTGGCAGCAGCACGTCGCCACCACAAGAAACAGCGCGGCAAACAACCGTCTCAACGCTACCGCAGTCAAGGGCACAGCCTTCGGTAAGAGACTATATACAGTGCACCAAACCTTTGCCAGTACGACGTGCCGAACAATTGGATGAGCAGCTCATCACAATGATAGCGCGGGAATATCATCCCTTTAAAATTGTGGAAGACATTGAATTCCGCAAATTTATAACTATGTTGTGTCCTGGTTACTCATTACCTACGCGTAAAACGTTGAGTGAGAGTTTGCTGCCAAAACTATACGCGAAAACTATGGACAGTGTGAGATTAAAATTAAAGGGAGCAGTAGCTGTATGTCTGGCCACTGATGGTTGGACTTCAGCTAATAATGATAGTTTTATAGCAGTCATGGCGCACTTTTTATCTACTTCCGATGAGAAATTAAAATTGGAATCAGTATTGTTAGGCTGTGTTGAATACAATGAAAGGCACACCAGCACAAATTTATGCGCCTTTTTACAGGACATGACGCAGAAGTGGAATATAGACACAAAAATTACAGCGATTGCCACCGATAATGCTGCCAACATTACAGCTGCAATAAGGGCTCAAGGTGAATGGCGCCAAATATCGTGTTTTGCACACACACTAAATCTATGTGTTCAAACAGCGACCAATTCGATTTCGTCAACTGTGCAGAAAGTTAAATCTGTAGTAGAGTTTTTTAAAAGAAGCAGCCACGCTCAGTCTTAACTATTAGAAATGCAATCGCAGCTAGGTTTGCCTTGCTTAAAATTGAAGCAGGACGTGGTCACGCGATGGAACTCCACGTTTGATATGCTTGCCCGTATATTACGTGTTAAAGATGCAATCATAGCTACATTGGCTTTATTACGCAGCGATTTAGCTCTTAGTACCCTGGACTGGTCAACTATTGAAAATGCGGTGCCTATATTACAAATATTCGCTGACATAACGACTGAAATTAGTGCAGAAAACAACGTGACACTCAGTAAGGTTATACCTATATGCAAGTTAATGCTTATACAAACAAAAGCTCGACCAAGGGAACCCTCCAACATAGAGCCAATAAACGAGTTGGTCAAAATGCTTGACCAGGAGATAGAGAGACGATTTGCCTACATAGAGTCTCACGTATTATATACCGAGGCAACCATTTTAGACCCTAGATTTAAAAGGAAAGCATTTCGGAGCAATGACCTATTCAATAGAGCTTTGGCTAGTCTGAAGCAAAAAGTAGGAAAAGTGACAGAAATGAACCAACCAGCGGAGGAACCAGAAGAGCCGATACCGATGATGCCAACACCTGCATCAACAAATTCCTTGTTTTGGGATGTATTTGACCAAGAAATGGCTCAATTGACACCAGCCAATACAACAGCTGCTGGAATCATAGAAATGGATAAATATATGACAGAGCCCATTTTGTTACGCACGAAAGATCCGTTCCAATGGTGGCATGAACGGCGACATGTTTATCCGCTTCTCTACAAATATATACTCAAACGACTACAATTAGTTGCTACATCTGTACCCTGTGAACGAGTATTTTCAAAAGCAGGGTATACCATGAATGAGCGGCGTACAAGACTTAAGACAAAGAAATTATCTCAGTTGCTTTTCATAAGCGCAAATAAGCATAATATGTAATTAAAATATGTAAATATTGATTTAATCATAATATGTAAATATGTAATTTATGTATTTATATGATGTAAATATTTCAATCACTGTATATACCCTGATTTTTAAATACGCCAATCTAGTGAGTAAATTACTATTTTCATATTTTTCTTAGATTTTATACCTATAGTTACTAGATTGACAGTCCTAAGCCTGTGTGAAGTATGAAGGAAAATCAGTCGTATTTACATATATTTTAAATGATTTTTATTAAAACATATATAAATAGTAGATCATAACTTCTAAACACAATGAAGAGAAATACTAACGACTAATGATTAAGAATTAACAACTAGTTTGATCATCGTAATTATGCTCCTTTCAACGAAAATGTTTCTAAATTTACTTACATTATTTACATTTTAAAATAACTCTAAAGGAATATTGCTTATTTTAAGTAAGTACCGTCATAGATCACTGACTAAGATTGTTAATTATTATAAATATAGATCATACAAAATCACGAAAAATCTAATATCAAATTCAGATCAGATTTAATGTCTTTAAAGATCGATGGTTCGGGTGAAATGAGATTAAAATAACCGAGCTACATCTCTAATTCCTACGAATTATAGATTTAGATTTAAAACTGGCGCAATGATGTATTGAGGATTTAAAGATTTAAAAGAGTGATTTAAATCTTTTGACTGAAAAGATTTATAAATCTCTGTTCCGTTCGAAGATGTATAATGCGCATCTCTAGTTGATAGCTATGTAACTTCGTGTCATTTGTTAATAGTCGGATAATAATTTGACGGGGATACCAACATTTAATTATTTTTACCCCTGAAAATATTTAATTTTTATTATAAGGGATCTATGTTAAGTGTAAATGAAGACCAGGAGGAGGACTCTTCTACAGCTGACGATGGTAACAATTTACTTTTAAAGATACAGTCACACCTTCGGGAGTACAAGAAAGAAAAATCATGAGGATCCTCTTATGTGGTGGAATGGAAATGCGCACGTATAGCCCCATATTTTGCCAATAGTTCGCCAATACTTATCAGCTCCCCCAGCAGTGTAGCCAGCGAGCAATTATTTAGCGGAGCTGGTTTTATATATGAAGAACATCGAAATAGGCTGAAAGGTGAAAAAGCGGCCAAGTTACTTTTTATTAAATATAACTTGTCGCTGTTTAATTTTGACTAATAAAGTACAAATTTAATTTAAAAAAAATTTAAATGTAAAATTGTGCTTATTTTCATAGTGTTAACGCTTCCGTTTCTGTTACCGCTTCCGTTAAGATTTACTTTTGACATCTGTTTCCGTTTCCGCTTCCGTTATGAGTCATTTCCAAAAAAGATGTACTTACTGTCACAATACCTTGTCCCCACTCAAAAACTACTTAATATTTTAAGACCGTTGTCTAGTTCATTAAATTTTTGTTCTTATCAAATAATATAGAATCTTAGCTTATCAATTTAAACCTTGATAAAGTTTCTTACGGTGAAGATATTGTCAACGCACGAACTGCGTATGATATTTTGGTAAAATGCAAATCTAGAATTTTGTATTTTTTTTTACATATCAGATGAAAATATAAATACTATAGAGCAAGAAGTGGACTTAGCAGGGCTGATCCCTGTACCACACACTATGGACATCCATCAAATTATTACTACGGATCATGCTAACGTTATACAATTTAGAAAACTGGCTTGTTTATGTAAAAAACCTTCATGTGATTGCTTTGGAATAAAAGAACATAATCTAAAGTTGAAAAAACAGAAACGAAAATTTAACGAAGAGTTAGAAGAATTGAAAAAGAAGTCGAACAAGAGAACACGATTTGAAAACTCAAGGAAGAAAATGTTACGACCAGATGACAGTGACACTAGTGTAGATTCGGAGGTGACTTACGCCGAATCTGATGACAGTATTTGGAAAGCTGATGATGAAGATGATAGCGCATTTGAAAATGATGAAAGTAACGTGGTAATGGACAGTAAAGAAAATAATTTTGTGGTCAATGAAACAGAAACATCGGTAAAATGCGATGATACGAAAGTCAAAATATTATCTGATATTAAAAATACCCCGGAAATTCTCGATACTTCGATTTGAAAAATTATGGTCCATTTAATCTTAACCTATATATGCCCAGAACTTTTTTTAACACCGATTTCTTTCATTTTCACATATTTTCATAATAATAGGTCATAAATAAGGACTGTTATAATAATATGTCGTTTTCAGTTCTGAAAGCCTGTTTTTTTCAGTGGGTCGGTAACGACCCACTGGGCATATACAGTCACTCACATGTATAGAATAAGGATCAACAAAATAAATCATACAATATCATAGGTTAATAGAATTTATTATCAAATTATATACCAAGCAGACGATAAAGGTGTTTTATAATTAGGTATGAAATGCCGCAAAACATTTGTCGTGTAGATTTACATTGCATTTGCCACACATTTTTACAGTTTTGCTCTTACAAAGAGCACATCGTCTCCTACTTTGGCCGGTAAGTATTATATGTTGTGATGCATATTTTCTAACAGACACTGGTACATGTGTCCTTACTTGAGATGGTGGCCCATGGTGAGATTTTGCTGTACCATATTTCTGCAGTAAAGTCCTAGCAATAGATCGCCGAAATTCTAATGTATCTACATTTGCCCCATACGATCTTGCCAACAAGGTAGCATTATTCACAGCGACATCAATCAACCACATCAATATTGGCATGTACCATTTTTTGCCTCTCACAGCTATCCGATAAACACTGACATTGGCATCGAGCCTGTCGACTCCACCCATGAAGCGGTTGTACTGATGTACAACATTGGGTTGGTCAATATCAATTCTCTGTCTGGCTGCAACCGAATATCGACGTGCTTTTTTAATTGGATGTACACCAAACTCATTGGATAATAATGACACGACGCTGTTATCATTCCATCGCACGGCGCAAATATTGTCAGTTGTATCCAATCGGTGATCATAAAATCCCCGAGGCTGCTTCTTGCAAGACTTTACATCTATTAGTGGGCACTTGTCGACTCTGTTTTGACGAACGGTGCCAGTAATTTTTATATTTTGGTCTTGTAAAGCACTGAGTAAGCTAGGGGAAGTAAAAAAGTTATCACAATACACGGAAAATTGGGTTTCAGGGTACATTTCTTTCACTTTATTTGTTAATTTTGTAACGACGTGTTCACCTAATCCAGTGTTTCGTGCTTCAGATCGCCCTTCATACAACTCAGCCTGTAGACAATATCCTAAACGAGTTGCTGCTACCCACGCTTTGAAACCAAAACGAATCGGTTTACCATGTATATGCTGCTTGCAGCCATGCCGCCCATAGTAGGGTATCATTGATTCATCAATGCTAAAATTATTTTCGATGGGAGCATATGTGAGAAACTTTTCGTTCAACATGTTGAAAAGTGGTCGAATCTTTGCCATTTTATCCCCTGGTCGCAGATTGCTGTTGTCAGCGACATGAAAATATCGAAATATTTCTTCAAAACGGTTTCGCCGCATAGATTTCGCCACCAAAACATTGTGGGTATCTTCATTTGCTTCCCAATACATGCGTCGTCTAGGTAAGGGTGAATAACCGCTAAGTATAAGTATACCTATAAAACAGCATAACTCATCCCCGGAAAGACAAAAATTATAATTATGTTTTTCGACGGCATACATAACGGTGTGCCTAACCATGTACCGAATAACATCTTCATTGAAAAACAATTCAAAGAAATCTATGGGCTCGCTTTCTTTGGAGAGTGTAAGTACAACTCGTGGTGGTGGAGGTGTCCATTCATTCTGTACCATACGTAGATCACGTTTGACCCAACGGCGGGGCCGGGTAGCAGGTTGTGTGTTACGTCGTCCAGAATAATCGCTAGCACTGCGTGTCCGGGCAGTCTGTACAGTTGAGGAAGATGGTTCATCATAGTTAGCGATTACCTGCGGCGCCTCAACAGGATAGGTGCGTTGTGAACGGCGTGAGCTGGTACTGGGTTCATGATGTGAACATGGATGAAGTGTCGCTGCTGTGTCCTCTTCGCCATCAGATACCTCTTCACGTTGCTGCAACACCATCTCAGCCGGCGCTAGTAACTGATGGCGGTTCAGTCTATCGATGTCGAAACAATCCTCCTCACCTGAGTCGCCATCCGATATATTGCCATCACAAGGTGGATCTAAGTAGACGTCGATACCATGTATGTTGTCATCATCGTCGAACGCTTCCAAAGCATCTGCAATTTCGTTCGCTGAAAGCGCGTGGCGAGACCTAAACACAAAGTAAAATAGGTACATATAAACATGATATACGCTCACGGGGTCGTTACCGACCCACAAATAAATAACAACATATTACAATAAAAATATAATATTTTTTGCCAATAAATAATGTTTATATATTTAGAACACACATTTAACTAACAAAGTTTACTATTTTTATAATGAAATAAAATAATAATTACAAAATACTTACATTATTATCCGTGCGGTCGCAAAGATTTTTACAAAAATGCATTGAATGCATTTGAACTTCAAACTGTCACTCGAAAAAAAATGCGGATGTTTTGTTAACTAACATGTAATTAAAAATGGTTCTAATTACTATCCAAAGATGGCACTGGTTTAAAATTCGGTAAAATATCTAGCGCTCAGGATGTGTTTAAAGTGATGGAGTTATTTTGGGTCGTTACCGACCCAATGGGCATATATAGGTTAAAAATGTTAATAAAATTGAAATACATAAAAATTATGATACAAGAAATATTTATGATAATTCAATTCCATCTACATCAGGCATGAGACAAGAAATTATTACTAAAGGGACTGTGATAGAAAGAGAGAAGGTTGCGAAAGAAGAATATAATGGAGCTGTTATAGAAGACAATAAGTTAACGGTAGAAGAAATGAAGATTGATGAATGCTTAAGACACAACACAACTGAAAATAAAGACTACACTAACAGAGAAAATGAAACTGAAGAACCAACCAAAGAAATTAATGATCAAAATATATATCAGAAAAATGATAGTGTTTTAGTAAGATATTATGAGAGAAAAACATGGGTATATTATGTTGGATTTATAGTGGGTATCGAAATTAAAACAAATGAAACTTATTATTACACCGTAAGATTTTTAAAAACTATTAAAAAACCCCAGTTAAAATTTATAAATCCTAAAAAAATTGACCAAGACACAGTTCCAGCTGAATGTGTCGTAAACAATGTGAATTTGGAATTTCTTTCAAATGAGTATAAGTTAAATGAGTCTTGCGATCACATCTATTTTCAGTAAAATGTTTAACTTTCATTTAGCTTTTAGTTTTGTTATATTAGAATAACATTTAATTTAATAAATTACTATTAAAACACAGTTGATTGTTTTATTTTAAATCTTATTATAAATAAGTACCTACCACTAGAGAACAGCAATGTGAACTTTACTTTATGAATTCTTTTGTGTAACGTTATATTACTTTGTGTAACAAAAATGTAAAATCCTTTGTGTTTCTTTTGTGTCACGTACAATTTTTTTTAAAATGACTCTTATGCCAGTTCCGTTGCATCATTAGTAAGAACTTATAGTATTCGTAATATTGAAGTTAGCAGAGACATGTTCGTAAATACTTTTCATATCTCGCCAAAAAAAGTTGATTTAAGTTAACGAAAGCATCGCGACGGTAAGTCCATCAAAGATCAAAGAGGAAAGTCTGTAGGTGGCTGGAATAAGATTGATGAAGAAGATATTGAGTTTGTTAAAAATATAATCAACTCATTACCGAAATATGAGTCTCATTAAAGGCGAGAGCAAAACAGTGACTGTCAATACTTGAAGCTAGGAACAACTGTAGGTGTAGGTATAAATACATCAATATGTAGTATATTGATGTATTTATTATTATGTATTTATATGGAGGTTTATGTATATATCTTAATATAGCGTCATACCTCTAGGCCTCGTCTGAAAATCAGCGCTGCCAGGGTCACACGACCGTGGCGGCATTACGCTGAGACGAGGCCTTTTCAGACCTCACACAGTAGTTCTGTCCGTGTAATTGTCTAGTGTATGTAATATCTGTTGTTTTCTTTCTGTCTCTGTTTTCTTTTTTCTTTTCTTGCTGTGTGATTCGTCTGAATAAATGTTTTCTATTCTATTCTATTCTATTCTATTCTAACTGTCCATAAAATATATGAGTTGTATTAAGAAAAATTTAAAGCAGTATATGAAGAAGCAAAAACTCCTGTGTCATTATCTACACTAAAAAACATATTTTACAAAAACTTTAACCTGCGGTGCAAAACTTTAAAAAAGATACGTGAAGTAAGTGTGACGCATTTAAAAATAAAATTAAGAACTCTACTGGTGAAGATGAAACAAAACTGAAAGAAGAGAGAATGAAACACATAAAAAGAGCTGAAGATTTAAAAAATAATATGAGAAAAGATTTAATGCAAGCAAAAACTGACGAAAATTTTGAATGCATCACTTTTGACTTAGAAAAAACCTTACCATTGCCCCGGATTCCCACGAGTATATAGTCTTTTATAAGCGTCAACTGTGGTTGTATAATTGTGGCGTTCATTCGGGTTCTGAAGACAATGGGTACTGCTATGTGTGGATAGAAGGAGAAGGAGGTCGAGGATCACAAGAAGTGGAATCTTGTTTAATAAAGTACATAAAAAATGAACTCAATCCAAAAGTACAACATTTGGTTCTTTGGAGTGACTGTTGTGGGGGACAAAACCGCAACATAAAAATCATACTCATGCTCAAGGCAACATTAAGTTCACATCAGACATTAAAACAATCACACTCAAATATCTTGAATCAGGTCACACGTTTTTAACCAACGATACAGATTTTTCTAAAATTGACACAGTTAAAGCATCGTGAAAGAATCTACACCGTTGATAAATATATTAAAGTCATAAAAAATAGTAAGAAAAAGAATCATCTTAAAGTGCATAGAATGGTGAACGAAGACTTTTTAGGTGTGAAAAAGATAGAGAAAAATATAGTAAATCGAAAAATATTTTTGAATAAAACAAAAGTATACTGGCTGCAAACAAAAGTAATTTTACTAAAAAAAGAAGATAAATACATTATATTCATGAAGAGTCAAAACGAAGATCAGTTTCAAGAATTAAATATAGAGAAAAAGATAAAAAGCAAGTCTTTGGAGATCTCAGAAAATGTTTTACCCAACCATGGCCGAACGGCAAAGAAATACCCCAGGCGAAATTAGACGATTTGAAGTCAAAGTTTGACTTTATTCCTAAAGACTGCCTGGCTTTCTATGAATCTCTTCAGGGTAATACAAATATTCAAGATGATATTGAAGGATTTGGTGGTGAACCAGAGTTTGAATTATTTCAAGAAGAATAATATACCTCACAAAGGTACTATCTGTTAGAAAGCTGTTTGTCCTGGAAACTCTGCTCAGGCAGCATTCACTCGCAGCATATTCCGACACAAATATGACAGTAGAAAGAAGGAGAAATAGGGATGAAGTCTAAATAAATTACAGTGTGTTAGGGACATAATAAGGAAAGTTTTCACCAAATTTCGTAGAAAAAAAAAATTTTTGAGGAAGATAAACGTAAAAAACCAAAAACGTGGTTTTTTGAATTTTTCACATATATTTTGAGGTTATGTGAACAAATTGTCAATACAAGAGTTGTAGATCATTTTATTACCTACAACTTTGCCATTTGACTTGTTTCCGTAGGACTTGTGGTTTTTCCGGAAATCGAGATAAACCATTTTTACCCCTAAAAACCCACCCCCTTCCCCCTTCCCGACCTCAGATCGCCCGTAATTAATTTTTCCTTTCATTTTTATAATACTCCCCTCCCTTTCTAATGGGTTTCGTCCTACTATTCTTATTTTTTGTTTTAAAAATTATCGGCACTGGTCTAATAAAACAAAAATTGAATTGAAAGAAGGTACCTATATACCATACGATGTACCAGCGGCCACGATTGCCTATCGACCCCATGCCCTCCGTGCCAGACCCAATGGTAAGTAATACAGTACTACTAACTACAGAATCTGTCAGCTTAGCTTTTAATACAAATATTTAAAGATTTTTAAGTTCATGTCTTGTCCCTTGGTCTGTGTTATGACTCTGTCCAAGTCTAGCATGCGCCCAGGTCAAATTACTGGGTTCACTTCTGGTGATGTCGATTTGATGGTTTGGAGAGATCAAAACCGAGTGGCAACAATCTCAACTTACCATGGAAACGCCATGGCCCTCGACAATAGGACTCCTAAGCCGATTTTGATTATGGACTACAATATAATGATGGGAGGTGTAGACAAGAAAGACCAAATGCTGGCAATGTACCCCATTGAAAGGAAACGGACACGGATTTGGTACAAAAAATTGTTTCGCAGGCTAACGTGTCTGCTCTGAATTCGTTTATATTGGTAAAACAATCTCCTTCCCCTATGACCTATCGTGCTTTTCGACTTTCTTTGGTTAAAGCACTTCTTGATAAACACAATACTCGTCCCATCCCTCCACCCACGGCTATCACATACTCATTTTGAAGCAAAAATCCATCACCTGGCATAGTACCCGTATACCTGGAAGCTTGCAACGGCGACGGCGCTTGTGCACCAAGTGCAAGAAACGGGTTCATTTTTACTGCAAAGGTTGCAATGTGCCTGTATGTATAGAACCTTGTTTTGCTCTTGTACATCAATATTTGACTTGATTTTGACTTTGATACAAAACTCAAAAACTAATAAGATTTTTTTTTAAACTAAGTAGTAATTTTTTTCCTTTACCTATATCGTCCCACTGCTGGGCAAAGGTTTATTGTAACTATATAAACAATTGAATTCGTTTACTTCTGCTTGTTTCGATAACAATATACAGGGCGTCCCACGGCCATGCCACATGGAGCCACATTTGCTGAGTGTTTGGGTGTGATAAAAATACTTTGGAAGAGGTGTTTATTTCACATATTATTGTTAAATGATATACGAGGGCGGGTCAATAAGTCCGTGACTTTTGCAATAAAAGACAGATTTTTTTATTAAAAATATATTTTATTTTTCAACGTAGTCTCCCTTGAGCTCTATACACTTTGTCCAACGCTTCTCCAATTTTTTTATCCCTTCCAAAAAATATGATTTGTCGAGGTCGTCAAAATAGGCCTTTGTTTGCGAGATGACTTCATTATTGGAGTCAAATCTTTTTCCACCAAGCCATTTATTCAGGTTTGGGAACAAGAAGTAGTCGCTCGGAGCCAAATCTGGAGAATAGGGCGGATGAGGGAGCAATTCATAGCCCAATTCATGGATTTTGGCCATGGCAACTGCACATGTGTGCACCCTTGCATTGTCTTGGTGGAAAAGAACTTTTTTCATGGCCAAATGAGGTCGGTTTCTTTTTAAATCGTCATTGAATCGGTCCAATAAGTTGGCATAATATTCCCCATTGATTGTTCTTCCCTTTTGAAGGTAGTCAATGTGGATTATCCCGCGTGCATCCCAAAAAACAGTCGCCATAACTTTATTGGCCGACAATCCCACCTTGGCCTTCTTTGGCGCCGATTCACCCTTGGAAACCCACTGTTTTGACTGTTGTTTGGTCTCTGGTGTGTTGTGATGGATCCAAGTTTCGTCCACGGTTACAAAACGGCGCAAAAACTCCTCCATATTACGATTAAACAATGCTAAACCTTCCTGTGAAGTTGTTACACGATTGCGTTTGTGGTCGACTGTGAGCAAACGCGGCACCCATCTTGCGGACAGCTTTCTCATGCCTAAGTGATCATTCAAAATTGAAACCACTGAGCCATGCGAGATCCCTACTTCTTCCACAATCTCTCGCACTTTCAATCTTCGGTCGGCCAACACCATATCGTGAATTTTTTCGAATGTTTTGGGTGTAGAGACCTCAACTGGGCGTCCAGGACGCTCGGCATCTTTAGTGTTTGTACGGCCACAACGAAATTCAGTAAACCACTTTTTTACCATGGAAATCGATGGTGCAGAGTCCCCATAGTATTTATCAAGCTTTGCCTTGGTCTTGGTAATGGTTTTTTTTCGCAAGAAATAATGCTTAATAAGCACACGAAATTCACTTTTGTCCATTTTCTCGTCAAATTAGTGAGTAGTCTGATAAAGATAGCTGTAAAACACAAACTAACTGACGCAGCAAGTTCAAATTTTCAGAGGAGTCAACTGACAGATGCCTGTTGACGGGACCAGTATTATTGTTTCAGTAAAGAGGTCGGAAATTCAAAAAGTCACGGACTTATTGACCCGCCCTCGTATTTATGTGGAAATTAAATAAGAATATTTCAGAAAAGTTGTTTTATTTTTTATCTATTACGATTTTAATTCAAGAAACGGGAAAATTTCGTTTCCTCTACTTTTAGCTCAAATTGACAACATTTCAATAATTAGAGTTGCATTAATTATTTTACAGTTAGATAGGTTATTTCAGTACAATTTCATAGACGTAAATATCATGCATAACTTCTATACAAAACTTTTGAGAAATCACATAAAACATTGGCGCGCGCCGATATCACGGGGACTACCTGCGACTTGATCAATTAGGCCATAGTGCGAAGGCCCTGCCAGACGCGCCATATTTCGCGAATGCGGCGTGCCAGTTGAGAGGATAAGTGGCTCAGGTACAAACTGCCGATAGGTCCTCAACGTTCCAACACAATCAAACCCTAGGGTTTTTAACCTTCGGGCTAGTGCTGGCGAATTGTAGAAATTGTCCATCCATAGCGTGTGACCCTTGTGTTCAAGACCTTGTATAAGCCTCAAAACCATGGCCGGCGTAGACGCGGTCAACGGATCTGACTGCTGCTGATGTGGTAAGAGACCTTTTTTTATGGGCATGTACCTCAAATCGCCACAAATAACCTGTGTGGGATTCACAAATTTCATAAGTTTTTATGCCCACTGAGTCGGCTTTGTTTGGAATAAATTGGTTAATGTCCAACCAACCTTTCCATTGCAAAAGAGATTCATCCAGTGCAATGTTTTGTGAGTACAATTTCCAGTGAAAACAGTTTTTGGATAAATCCAAATATTTTCCAGCATAAGGCCTCATCATATTTTCACTGAGACCAAATGCTTCATCACCAACAAATGTATAGTTCAATGTTTGTCGATTACCGACCTGTCGTGGCGAGGGGATATTTAATGTCTTTCTGTGTATCACACAGTTCACTTTCTCTAAATATAGTAGAATCGGATGCTTTGCCGTATGCCCCAACATCCACGAACGTAAAAAGTAAATTCGAATCGGTACAAGGAGCCTGTATTGAATGGATGAATAATTCTTATATGCTTGCCATCTATGGCGCCTAAACAATTAGGAAAATTAGTATTTTCAAGAAATCCGCTGGCAATTTCATTCCATTCCATTCCATATCTTGGGTCGGTTCTGGAATACAAACGGCTTTTAAATAGTTCCAAATTAGTTGACATGTTTCTTGTACAATTTTCCTTGCTGTAGAGGCCCCACGGTGGTAAGATAGTTCAAAATCCTCAAACGAGCATCCAGTTCCTAGATACCTGAAACAATGAAGTATATTATATTTTCTTGTTGTTACAGTAACTAAATTACAGAGGAAGTGGAAGAGTCTACGCGACAGTTTTAATAGACACAAAAACAAGATCGTCGCGAGTGGTTCGGCAGCAACAAACACTAAACAATACATTTATTTCAATGAATTAATTATGAAACCTATTCGGCACAATTGTATGGTTATTCTTCAGGAAATGCCAACATACGCTCTATACAAAAAGCTTCTACATCTACTCAGCCTTCTCCACCTCATTCATATTATTCCGACAAGTCTATGGTTGACATATCATATTCTGCACAAAACGCTTCTACATCTACCCAGTCTTCACCTATAATTCAGCCTTCTCCAACTCATTCATATTATTCTGACAACTCTATGGACAACAGTTCTATTATCGAAGACATGTTCCGTGATGATGACGAGTGATACGATTGACGAGTTGAATAAATGTTTTTTTTTTAATTTTGATTTGATACCAAATTATAATAAACACAAAAAAAATAAATACAAATACCTTCGTGTTTTATTTGTTAACTAGCTATTCTCTAGTAGAATAAACAATGCCCCCATTGTGCCCCATGGGTGTATACTATCTATTAGATAGCGCGGTCTAGGCGTGTAAGCGTAACATACAGACAAACAGACATTGATTTTAATACGCATTTATAATTAGAAGTAGTGATTATAAATTAAGTATAGATTATTATAGTGTTCTGTGGAGTTTTATGCTAGTGATTATTTCTACTTACCTTAATGTGATAGCTAGTCTTTCCGCAGGGGTGATACTTTTACGCATGTTGGTGTCGCACACTGGTCCCAATTAATGAAATCAGGGACATAGAGGTCGAAGTCCGTATTTCAATCTGATTTTTTGTAATTAAGGTCTTTGAGTGATTCTAAGCCTATTTTATAGAATACGCCGTTTTCGAGAAAAAAAATGTTAAGTTTTTTTTTGTATGGAGAAAAATAGTTTTCTTTATTTATTTCGTAAACGGTCAGAGATGTTAAAACCAAACCTTAAAGGGATTAAAGAACACATAATTCCTTGCATTTTCTTTGCAATCATCTACTCCATATCTCTGCCCGTTTAAAAACGGCAGGCGTTCCAAAATTTTTTTTGTTGTGGTTTTATTGGTTTAAATACGCTTGAATAATACTTAAATAGCAATATTGTAATACTAGTACTTCATTCCATCGATACAAAATGGAATTGTAATATTAATAGCTTAGGTAACTTTATACCTACATACCTGCTATGTTACTTTTTTACCTGGGTATTGTTTTGCGTAGAGGCTTTTGCAAGGCCGAATATGTTTTATTGTTCACGTTACCTGTAAGTGCCCTCTTTTCTTACAGGTTACAGGTAATCAGGTAACTTACCTGATTAGTTGTTTTCAAAACGGAGTCATTCGTTTCTCGGATTCTAAAGTTTCAACACGTACAGTCAGCAGCATAAAGATATTATGTAACAGGGTAGTCAAAATTATATTCGAGTCACAAATTCAATTTTATATGGGTTGTCAGAATAGTCATATTATTGTAACCATCAAAATGGTCAATAATATCTTAGCAACAGTTGGCAATTTTATATAACGCAACAAGATGTCCAATATTATGTTGGCGTATGAACTATTCAATGGTATCTACGCACCAAACTTTCCAAAAATATCTTCGCATGAAAGAAAAATGAACTCTAATGTCTCAAGTCACAGTCTTTTATTCGTTATTTATTCAAAAGTATCATCGTCCATTCCTTTTTTACGTGTGTAATAAACCATCTCTATTTATCTCTTTCATTTCGTGCATAACGTCATTGACTTGTCTTTTGTTTAAAACTTAGTAAATTTATTAAAATTGCAAGAAGACAGATTTTTGGTACAAAGTTTTAGCGAGTCCCGCGGTTTTACTTGCTGTCTTAAAGAAACTGATTTAAATAATATTGCATGCCTAGAATAATATTATAGAGTAATTATTAAGCTTTAAATAGAGAGATGAAATAAAAATCCGATAAACTATATAAGAATGATATTAAATTAATTACTAGTAAATTAAAATTAAAAACTTCTCTCGTTACGGCGTAAATTTCCTTTCATGTCAGTTACGAATTACGAAAAGAGGAATCAATAAATTTATTTATTCAAGTGCATACTTACATCCTCGATTTCGTTCGCGCAGATCAGAAAAACGTAGAGAAAATTTAATATTACCGAAAACCATAATGACAAACAAACTATCGCACTTACAACGTATATATGAAAAAACTTTAAAATTAGATAGGTATAGTAATAGAAACTCTTTAGATTAGAAATAGTCATTGATAGAACTCGAGATAGATTATCATTTACCTCCTTGGAGTTCATTATCATAGATTACAAACTACGAGTGTACGTAGTTCAAGTCAATTCTGACATTCGATTTATCGTATTGATTACTTACATTAAATGTAATTAGAAATATATCGAATACCTATACATATATACAGTTTAATAATGGCTACATACCGAATAACTGAACTAAATAAGCATCAGATTATAAATTTACATAAGGAAGGCGTAAGCAATACTGATATATCGGATGAACTTGGCATAAGTGTAAGTATCCATCATCTCCACGGACCATCTGAGCAGGAAATGGCGAGATTGATATTTCTTAACGATAACTTTTTTATTTTTTAGACAAATACTGTAAGACTTTGGATTGAAAGATGGCGTCAAGAGGGAGACGTGGTCAAACACGTCTCTTTCGGACGACCAAGGAAAACCAGCATGGTCCAAGACTCTGCCATTGTTGGCACAGCGCGCCAAGACCGCTTTATTAAAACGTCGGAGTTAGCAGTCGCAAATGAGGTGTCGCAAAGCACCATAAGACGCCGACTCTACGAAGCTGGTCTGAAACATCGGGTGCCTGCAAAAAAACCTGGCCTAACGCCGAGGCATAAACAACTGAGGCTACAATTCGCTCTTCAATATTTAAATCATAATTTCAACCAAGTAGCATTCCTTGATGAGAAAGTTTTTACGTCTTCGGCTCACGGACGTGTATCTTTGTGGCGAGTCAACAATACTAGATACGATGAGGCAAACGTTCGGCCCAATAACAGAAGTGGCCGCATCAGCGTAGGGTTCTGGGGATGGGTGTCTGCGGCCGGACCCGGTGAAATAGTAGAGATAGGGGGCCGCTTAAATGGACGGGGATATAAAGAGATTTTAGAAGAATCGTTCTTTCCTACAGCAAGAAATGTTTATGATGATGAAGAACCGATTACATTCATTCATGACGGTTGCTCCATACATAATTCCAGGGTCGTGAACGAGTATATCGCTGGCAACGACGATTTAATTCTAATAAGATTACCTCCCAAGAGTCCGGACTTAAACATTATTGAGAATGTGTGGGGTAAGATGGTTCAACTGTGGGATCACACTCAAGCTCGAACTTCAGAAACATTGCGTGCGCATGTCACACAAATATGGGAATCCCTGCGAGGTGACCATTTTTGTTACAATGCTGTCCGGTCAATGAGACAACGCCTTTTAGATGTTATCAATGCAGAAGGAGGATACACAAGATATTGATTTTATTTAGTTTTATTCATGAATAAGCATTTTTGTTCGGTTTAAATGTGTTTAGTTTTTTAATATAAATTTTATAACATAATACCTAATTATATTTTTTTCTTCATTTCCTTTCTATTGCGGTACATAGCATGCTATTTAGGATCCTACAAAAATATTTTTAAATACCTAACTGATCTTTCAAGTCTGTCTCATAGATTAAATTTGTCATAATCATAAGATTTCTTGAAGGTATCAAGACTTTTATGGAAACGAATAAAAGACTGTGACTTGAGACATTAGAGTTCATTTTTCTTTCATGCGAAGATATTTTTGGAAAGTTTGGTGCGTAGATACCAATGAATAGTTCATACGCGAACATAATATTGGACATCTTGTTGCGTTATATAAAATTGCCAACTGTTGCTAAGATATTATTGACCATTTTGATGGTTACAATAATATGACTATTCTGACAACCCATATAAAATTGAATTTGTGACTCGAATATAATTTTGACTACCCTGTTACATAATATCTTTATGCTGCTGACTGTACCTACACGCTCTTTACCATTAATATGTCTCAGTTTAAATCAAATTTGGATATATATGTGCTACTGAAATCAAGTGGAAATATCAAAAACAGTGATATATTGTGCACTACGTTGTTAAATCAAATAAACGTTGAAGTTTCTGCTGAAGATATTAGAATTCTAAAACAGTTCACAAGAACATATGTTGCAAATTTACACAAGAGATGGTTGCAAGCAAATAGATGTCAATCTAATTTTTTTACTAAGAACACGGAATGGTTACATTCGGATATCTCGTGGCCATCTTTAAAATCCATTGATTTGATGTCAATATTTGCGAAAGAGAATTTGGATGTCTCCGAGGAGGTAGATACTTCGTTGGACACTTCACTGGAAGCAATGGAAGCCAGTTCGCAGTCAGATGCTGCTACAAATACTCCAGTGCACAGGAAGCCATTTGAGGATCTATCAAACAAGCATAAAAGAAGGCGCCTTTCATCTCTTAAAAACCACTCCGAAGAAGAATTACTGTCTGCATTATTAGATAGATTGAAAGACAATGATAATATTCTTTTGGCTGAGGTTATTCACGGTCTTTATAAGGATACTGAAAAGACCAAAAATATGCACGATTTTATGTTCAAAAGTCAATCCAAATCGCAGAGCAGCATACCGCAAGATGAAGCACTGGCACTTGTGACTGCTCTCAAACTTTCGAAGTGGTAATATCTTACATTAAGAAAATCATTGTCAGAAGCTAAAATAGTGCCTCTGCCATCTTATCAAAAACTACTTGAAGCAAAAAAATCGTGCTATCCTGAAGATATATCGATTTCAGAAACAGGTGTCCGGATTAAGTTACAATCAATACTAGATTTGACGGTAAAGAATTTTTTTAAAGTGATTGGCTATCAACAATTTGATTCCGGTTTGATCAAATTAATAAGCAAGTGGGGATGTGATGGGTCTTCAACGCACAGCACGTATAAGCAAAAAGCAAGCGGAGTTTTCGGACTCCTCAGTGTTTACGACAAGCTTTGTGCCTTTACGTCTTATGTGTGATGAGGTGGTAATTTGGCAAAATCCACGTCCATCATCAACGAATTACTGCAGGCCAATTATGTTCGAATTTGTCAAGGAAACAAAGGAATATATACAGCTAAATACAACAGCTATGGATGAAGAAATAGCTAACCTCACACTTACTAAAATATGTAAGTCATGGTTTTTTATGGTTATGCATGCATGCGACATACATTTTACCGTGAAAACTGTTAAAGTCTTACTCTGTTTTTTTATCATAGGCGTACTTTTTATCGTACTAAACATATTTAATCAATAGCAATGTGTGTGCTTAATTTTTTTAATATTTTATAATAGGTACCTATTTTTTATAATTATTTCTCATTTCTTTGCAGATGACATGGAAGTTTCTCATGATCTACACATGACGATAATCGATGGAAAAGTTAGCACAGCTCTATCAGAAACGTCATCCCATGCAAATTGTAATATTTGCCATGCAAAACCCACAGAAATGAACAATTTAAGCTTGGTTTTAAACAAACCAGTTGCTGAAAATATGTACAAGTATGGTTTATCTTCGCTTCATATGTGGTTGAGGTCTATGGAATGTTTACTGCACATTTCATACAACATGGACTTCAAAAAATGGGCTGCAAGAGGTGAAGATAAACTACTTCAAAAGGCCAAAAAAGAATTACCTGAGCAAGAGTTTTTTCAGCGCACTGGATTGTTAGTGGATATTGTCAAACAAGGCTTTGGCACCACTAATGATGGCAACACAGCTCGAAGATTTTTCAGGGACTATGAGAAATCTGCAGAAATAACGGGAGTGGATATTAATTAAATAAAAAGATTTGCAGTAATCCTACAGTCCATATCTTGTGGTAAAAACATTAATATCCCAAATTTTAAAAAATACTGCAAAGAGACAGCTGAATTATATATACAACTGTATCCGTGGTATTATATGCCATCAAGTGTACATAAACTGTTAATACATGGAGCAGATATATGTCAGCATTTCAGTTTCATACCTGTGGGAATGCTGTCGGAAGAAGCATCTGAAGCTCGCAATAAGGATTTCAGAAACATCAGGGAAAGTCATTCCCGCAAAATAGGGCGGAAAGAGACAAATACTGATATCATACATCAATTCCTTATCAGTTCCGATCCTTATATAACTCACCTCAGACCAAAATCCATGGCGAGGAGCAAAATGGATTATTTCCCTGATGTTGATGACCTCATAATAGACGATGAGCCAATACTGCAAGAAGAATCATCTGAGCATGAAGATGTATATATAAATGTAGATAGTAGCTTAGCTGACCCATTAGAGTAAGTAAAAATATTAATGATTACTATGTTATAAATCTTTAAGAATTACCTACCCAATATGTGTGATTGATTACTTTATAATTTAATAAGTAGGTAAGTATGTATTTTTTATGTTTATATGTAAATATTATTGATAAGTTGTGTTTTAAACGTGTTTATAAGTCAAACAAAATCTGAAACGTTTTCTGTTCCAAATAATATGTTTAACTTACACTTACAACAACAAACATTATTTTATAGTTAATATTTAAGTTATGATTAGTAATAATCACCATTTTTTTGTATTGTACATATTTTATATACCTATAGACGACTTTTCTAAAAATATGTTATGTTTAAACTGATGAAAATATGTTATGTTTTAACTGTTAAGAAATAAAAGTGCCTCCTTAAGAATCCAACCATACTGTAACAATAGATAGGTAGAAACACTATTATTAAGGTTCAAGCAGGTAAACAAATCAAAACAGGTAGAAAGTCAGATAAGTACATATATACAGGTACCTAAGTTATGGAGCTATTATTATTATTATTCATTTTTTTATCGCTGTAAGTAACATCATTAAAATATCACTATTTAAGTATCATTCAAGTGTATTAAAACCAATAAAACCACGAAAGAAAAAACAATTTTTTGAACGCCTGCGGTTTTTGAACGGGCAGAGATATGGAGTAGATGATTTCAAAGAAAATGCAAGGAATTATGCGTTCTTTAATCCCTTTAAGGTTTGGTTTTAACATCTCTGCCTGTTTATGAAATAAATAAAGAAAACTATTTTTCTCCATACAAAAAAAAAACATTTTTGAATATTCTATAAAATAGGCTTAGAATCACTCAAAGACCTTAATTACAAAAAATCAGATTGAAATACGGACTTCGACCTCTATGTCCCTGATTTCATTAATTGGGACCAGTGTGTGTCGTGGTGCTTTAATCCATCATATAATAGAGCATGTAGTTCCCAAAACGTAGCTATACTTATACGAAAATGCTTGAAAAACTTTTTTGGATGGCGTGGCGGCGTTTGTGGCTGTGGCGAGTGGCTCGTGTGCGGCGACACATAGTGTGGGGACCGCCGTTTTCGCGCCATAATCTAAGGTACGTAATTACAAAGTTCGATTGTTTGACGGCAAAACTTTGTGTGCCTACTTACATATACTTAGAGTAATTCGATTTGTTTATATTACTTGTCATGTCCATATTAGTTTAGTGTTAGTCGCTCACATACCATTGTCTGTATCTGTTGTGTGCACATAATATAGTCAAAAACAGTGAACAACTTTGTTTCAATGCCTATCCCACGCAACCTAAATTGAAATCTCATACAAACCTGAAACGATTAGGCAATGCGTACGGACGTACACCCTTCTTTCTAACAAGCGTAGCATCTCCTGTAGATGGTATAGATTTTTCGACACAACGAACTTGGCTATGTTAACGGACTCCGATTTGACAAACGTAGAGCAGATGGAAAGAGTGCCACTGACGGGTTGTCCCGGGTGTGAGCACGGAAGGAAGCGCCACTACGTCATCATAATCTTATTCATCATCGTTATACTGATCACTACATTTGACATCGTGTCATTCCTTAATTTGAGTTATTCTTCTGCAATCAAGCGTGTTTGTGCAGCAATCGGCGGCTGTTAATATGGAAGCTGGCACATACACAGAGCAGCGTTCTCACCATGACGTCAAAACCATCGACGCTCAGTCCGAGGCACTATTGATTAATACGTTCAGTGCACCATTGCCCTATGTGGGCACCACACTATCCGGACTGGAAGACTACCCACACGGAAACGACATCGTCTCATCGCGAGACACACCCTACCCTCACCACTACACATCATGGAACTTACACACCCGGGGCGTAATCACAAGCTTCTTTTCGTTAGAACCCGTCGCCTTGGCAGCGGGGAACGTCGCCCCCCCCCCCCCCCCCCCCCCCCACAAAGAAATGAAGCGGTGACCATCTTGTGCGACGGTGCCTTAGAGCAAGTCATGCGGCAGGAAATCTTCCTGTCCGCACGCGACAGGTACAGATTGAATAACAGGGAATCCTTCCTGTCCAGCGAGGGCGTCATACACAGGCGGATGCCCCAACACGCCAGGATGCGGTCTTGCCCATACAGCAACCAGGACGCAAGTGACATAGCTGCGCGCGTTGGCCGTCCGGCGGTTTGCGCCACCCCTGTAGCCTCGAATGCTTCATCTTACGCGGACCTTGAGGCTTTCGCCGACTCCATAAGCAGCCCCAACCGTAATGTCGTTCAGGCTGGCGCCCCCGTCGAGCCAGCCGAGAGATCTAAGGTCACCCACATACCTGTCAGGGTAGTAAGCCCTAAGCTGGTTTGTTTCCAGTCTTCAACACCAGTGACTCCGCCCTTATCTCCGATAGCTTTGCAGATGCTCGCCCTGACTTCTACAACAGAAAAGGCGCCTGTGCAGCCCCTAATCAGCACCGTACGTAGTCCCATGGCCAGGGACATGTCTT
Source organism: Cyclophora albipunctata (assembly GCA_963082685.1). NCBI lineage: Eukaryota > Metazoa > Arthropoda > Insecta > Lepidoptera > Geometridae > Cyclophora > Cyclophora albipunctata. The sequence continues at coordinate 2,476,592 of OY720135.1, read as the reverse complement.
CAATCCAAATGTGTTTGGCCTACATGACTGCGTCTAACAGCTCGCACATCGACACCGCGCCTGCACTCAGGGGGATGTGTTACGCTGGAGCCGAACACGACGCAATGTATGATTTGGAGCGCACTACCAACCACTTCGTGCGCCGAGAAGACCAGACAGAAATCCGCCTACGCGTGTACCGAACACATTCGAGACCACAGGCTCATCGGCTGCCTGTCAATGTCATTGTCGTGACTCTCCCAGCATATGCAAACCTACTCAAAGACAATGACGTCAACTTGCGTGCCGCTTGGCCTCTGGCGGACATGGACCACGAATGGACTGCGGTGCCAATGTCTTCAGACGCACTGCACCGTACGTGGCTTCGGGAGTACCTGCTCTGCTACCTTGACACATCAATTTGGGCTGGGCGCCGCAGTTACTCTACAATTACACACCACCGTGCCGCAGCCCAACGAAAACCCACCAGATTCACCCAAATACCACATCTTCACAACATATCAATACCTGGACCTAAGAGCTTGATGTTGGTGCTCTTGGACGAGAACACATCTGCGCACAACAACGTGGTAAACATACTGAGACCAGACGGTATGCGCGTCTATCCTGGATCTGCATACGTAGCCGCTGCCGACTTTCAGCTTAACCAGTACCAAATGACTGTACAAACCTGTTCCACGATTTGCTGGACGATTACGCGGCCTCCGCATTAAGAATGTGTTCTGCGCTGGAATGGATTGAGGCAAACAACAGTTACGATTAGGCAAAGTGGTGACCCCGACGTTTCGATTACTGATTCATAGTAAAAAGTATGAATCTAACTATGAAAAATCATTTGGTTTTTAACGATAATGTGACCCATATTTTGTAAAACACACTTTTTAATTACCGTTGCTATGGGGCTAATCGGATCATGACCTACGGGGCGATTTGGATCAGTAAATAAAACCTATGTTACTTACTTCATATTTATTATTTTTGATTGTTCTAGATGGTTAGGACGTACGTAAGAAAAACTGGCCAGGGTCGGTGGTCATATGTTAGCATGCAGGAAGCAGCTGAGAAAGTATTGCTAAAACAACTATCCATACGTCAGGCCACTGAGAAATATAAGGTGCCGTATTCAAGTTTGCAGAGAAGAGTAACTTTGTCTAGGGGAGAAGTCAAGCGCAGAGGTGGTCAACAATTGTTGAACAAAGATACTGAAAAGAAGTTTGCTGATCGATTGTTACATTTGGCAAGTCGCGGTTTCGGTATAACCCCAAAAACTGTTCGTAAATATGCTTTCCAATATGTTCAAAGTCAAAACATAAAACATAAATTCAACATTAATTCTGGTATGCCTGGTGAAGATTGGTTTCACCGATTTATGGCGAGAAACCCACACATAAGTATCCGCAAGCCAGAGGGGTTGTCTAAGGCAAGAACGAATGGTATGAAAAAGGAAAAAGTTACAGAATGTTTCAAAACATTAGAAAAGGTGATTGATGATAATAATTTGAGAGGAAAACCTGAATGTGTGTACAACGTTGATGAAACTGGAATTCCACTAAACAACCGCCCACCTAATATTATTTAATTGCAAAGAAAGGGTCAATAGATGTGGTTAGTATGACGAGTGTAGAGCGCGGTGAAAATGTCACCGTATTAGCCTGTATGAATGCAGCCGGACAGTACATTCCACCTTTCGTTCTTTTTAAAGGCGTGCGTAAACGAGACGATTTTATGATAGGAATGCCTTCTGGTACTCAAATTGTCATGACGGACAAAGGCTGGGTTACTGAAGAGGCATTTAAGCAGTGGATTAATCGTTTCAATAGATACCGGACGCAAGGAAAAGTCATTTTGATTTTGGACGGACACGCCACTCATACAAGCTTAGAAGTGGTAGATTTATGCGAGTCTCTGGGAATTGAACTGGTCCTGATGCCGCCACACACATCACACGCTCTCCAGCCTCTCGATGTTTCTTTTTTTAAGTCTTTAAAAGCTTATTATAACCAACATGCTACTGCTTGGCAACATTGCCATCCACAAAAGGGAATAACGAAAGTTGTTTTTGGAGGAATCCTCAAACAGGCTTGGAATCAGGCTGCAACAGTTGGGAATGCGGCCAAAGGTTTTGAGAAGACTAGAATATTTCCTCTTAATCCCAATGCGATACCAGATTATAAGTTCATTGGAGATACTTTGGATCATCTCGACAAACTCGAAACCAATAACCCAGAACTACCTTCACCTTCACTGTGTATCTTTTTGCATTCTAAAATAAGCATGTATGATTTAAGGTGAGTGAAGCTTGCTGCGCAAGTCTTCAGCAGGAATGTGGCGACGTCTCTCCAGATATATATGAAGACGCTTTTGCATGCACAGGATCACACTTATTCTACTAATAATATTAATGTAGAAAATGGTTTCTTAACAGCAGATATCCTTTTGTTTTTTAATAATTTATTTGATAGTTTGAACGGTTTTGGTCATACCGGTAGTAAATTCCAGCATGCTTTATCTATAAATTCTGAACATGTAGAATTCTGGAGCACTGCTGTAAAGAAACTGAATTCTATAAAATTTGATTCCCCCAATGTTAGAGAGAGCCGCCCTTTATGTCTTAGAAACTTTATCCATTCTATAACTTCTATCAAACACTTGTGGACTGATTTACAGTCAATTGAGGGGGTCAAATTTTTAAGCCTTAGACGCCTGAATCAAGACACGCTAGAAAACTTTTTTGGCCAGATTAGAGCTCATGGTTTATTTAATACCAATCCTGATTCGTCCCATTTTGTGTCCGCGTTTAAAACTTTATTAGTCAATAACGTCACGACTGGCCAGTCATTATACACAAATTGTGCAAATGACGACGATAAAATGTTAGGTACTTTAAAAAATTTGGTTGTTGGAGCTAAATATGGGCCTTACACAGATGACGTCTTGTGTGACGATTTTAATTCAGTTCCTTTTCCAGATACTTCAGCACCCTTTTCCTCTGCTACTAAAGCACCCTCTTCCATTACTACTACCAGTGTACCACCTTCTAATGCTATTCAAAGTCTTTCCGTTCCATATATTGCTGGTGCCATTTGTCGCTATTTGATTCCCAACCTTCGTATCTCAGACTGTGAGATATGTCTTCAGGCCTTGATTGCTGAAAAAGACGCTTCCCTCCCATTCATTGATAGTGTTGAGAGAGTATAATTCCGATGTCCGTAGATTATTTTATCCTTCTAGTACTTTAAGCCAGATTGTTTGGCAGTCCATTTATATTATTGATAGCGCCCTTCCATCCATGTGTAATGTCCACATTTATCCACTTTTGATCCAGGCGTTGGAGCAAAAAATTGATACTTCTTGGTATAATTGTTTGCTCCACAAGGAAACATTTTTTAAAGCATTTTGGCTTTTTGTTATACGAATGCAAGTTAAACAGTGGTGCATTAATTTTAATAGACAAATTCATCATTCTGATTCCAGACCCAAAGATGCTGAAATGGAGGCGTTGATCCAGAACAAGGTCACTAAGAGAGCGAGCTACAGATCAACGCGAAGGCGTAGTACATAGCTGTTTTGTTATAATTATTAGGTAAGTAATATTTTAATTTTATTATGGATGTATGTTCCTCTTTCACCCAATAATTACTGAACCGATTTGGATTAAAATTGGTACATTATTTAGTACAATGGATAAGATTTTGAAAGATAGCCTAGGCTGTCGGTTTTTTTAACGCGAGAGAAACCTCGCCTATTTCTACAACGGGGGTGAAACCCCGCACGCTGATTTGCTACTGGATGATAACTTGCAATGTCGTCTTAATTTTGCTTTTTAAATCTTTGTTTTCTCAGGGTTCATTAATTAAATAATTATTCATTTTTTATTTATTGCAGATACATTCTTCATGTGGAAGTTCGTGTCAATTGTAGAGCAGTACTCGAGGCCAAACAAGAAGCGGCGATGGACTACTGTACTATTCTATAATGCACAATTCCTACTATACATTTATTAAAATAGAGGACAATGGACAAGTATAAATGAGCCCACCTCCAATAAGAATAACATATACATACATCATATGAAAGACCTCTTAACATATATATGAATTATAAGGGAGTCGCATCTCCAAATTCACCGTATGTGGTTAAATAATTGTTAATTCCTAGTTTATTGCAGATACATTCTCCATGTGGAGGTTTGTGTCAAATCGTAGAGCAGTACTCGAGACCAAACAAGAAGCGGCGATGGACTACTGTACTATATGATGTCTATGAGATAATCTACTATCAAATGAAGTAGCTCTGATAATAGACTTCTCTGAAAACTATTCCTGCAAATTAGGAGAAGAAATACAAGCTCTCCATTTCGGAGCGTCAAAGGGCCAAATTACTATACACACTTACTATAGCATATTTATGCAAAAAAAATATTCTTTTTGCATCTCTGTCCGACTATAACGTTCATGACCCTGGGGCTACCAGAGCCCACATAGAACCAATAATCGAGCTATTAAAAAAATCCAATCCGGACATAGATACCATCCATTTCTTTTCTGATGGTCCAAGTACTCAATACAAACAAAAAAAGAATTTATCAGTTTTCGGAGTTATGCAAGAAGTACAAATTTACTTTTGGAACTTGGACGTTTTTTGAGGCTGCGCACGGAAAGGGTGCTGCTGACGGAGTAGGTGGTGCTGTAAAAAGACTACTAGACCAAACTGTGGAATGTGGAAATGATGTTACCTGCGCCAGCGCCAAAGATGCTGTGTCTATTTTAAATGAAGAATACCGGATGATTTGGACCCAATACCAGGTACAAATCAAATGCATCAAATTACCTATCATGTCTCTTCATCTACACTACGGTACCGAAATGTCAGTTGTTTCTGCGAGTCATCTTTGCCAAGAGGGATTTGTGAATGCTTCAACTTGAAAACTCATGTCCTGTAAAAAGTAATATCAGAAAATAAGAATTGTCCAACGAATGTGAGAAAAAGAAAAAACAATAACAAATAAACCAGAAAATCTAAATTACTTCGTATCCTACCTCTTGATACAGATTCAACAACTTCGACTGATAGTCAAATTACTTACGCTGAATCAGACGACAGTTATACTGTTCTAGACGAACAATTGTTTATTGACAATAATTACGATTATGTTGCTGGATTTAATCAACCTGAAATGCATATTAGTACGGATCCAAATCCGAAAATACGGTACATTCGTGAAGAAAGCATGAAACTTGGAATGAATGTAGCTGTCATGTATGTGCTTCAATCTCGATATGGAAGCACGTCAGCAAATTAATGCTTCCCCCCTTTCCCCCCATTTTATCTCCCTCATTCTGGTTTTTCGAATTTTCTACAAAAACCATACGACTGAGGAGTTTACTCTTCAGAGACCAAATGGACGTAGTTAAGCTAAAATGTTCCAACCCACAATGGGTTCAATTTGAGAAAAATGCAATTTTGTGTTTTAGAGGTACACTTTTTTGTTTTAACTATTTTATTTAAAAACTGTAGGTTTTATTGTAAAAATATGTAAGTATTGTCTATCAACTTTTTTTTTCTTCCCAATATATTCATTTTAACGTAGGTAATTAGTAAAATTGGTATTGGAACATTTTTGCGAAATTATTAATTTGTATGCAATTAATTAAGCAAAATCATTCCACACCATATATGACATTTTTCAAATGAAAATTGGTGTAAAATAATGACTTCTATTTACTTAAATACAGAATTTCTTAAACTTAAAAAGAAAAACAACAAGGAATCAAACACGTTTTAACTAATAATGGCTTGTTGAAAGTCTAGAATGACTAAAAAGGTGAAAATATTTGTTATAAACCTCTAACCTTATAATATCTTTCTTAAATCTATTTTTACAAAAAAAACGATATCTTATATATAAAATTCTCGTGTCACAGTGTTCGTTCGCGTACTCCTCCGAAACGGCTTGACCGATTCTCATGAAATTTTGTGAGCATATTGAGTAGGTCTGAGAATCGGCCAACATCTATTTTTCATCCCGAAATTCCCGCGGGAACGGGTACAACGCGGGTGAAACCGCAGGGCGCAGCTAGTTTAATATAAAAAAACAGCAGAGTAATATTTACGAATGCGCTACGGAAAATGAACTCTATTGTTATGGCAATAGAGCAGATTTCAGTTAGATATTTTGATCCGCAAATATTTTTGTGAATCTCAAAAACTATGTTCGTAAGAGGCTAGGTAATAGATAGGTAGGTATATTAAATTATAAAATTTTCTGTTTTTATTTTGTATTTAAAGACAAAGAAGATTATTGACCATTATAAATAGAACATTAAATTAGTTTTCGAAATAATTCCAAATCTGATGAAAGATTTTCTCCAAGGAGAGAGAGCATCTTATCAATTTGCTGAAAAGGTCCAAAAACCTTGGAACTTTCGTTTCCAGAAGAAAGCGCATATAATATTTTGCTAAAACATGCCAAAAAACATTAGAACATTCTTCTAAAAAAAAAAAGAAGTTTATTTTATTTTGCTAAAACATTCCAAAAACATTGGAACATTCTTTTCAAGAAATAAAAGCATTATATTATTTTGCTAAAACATTCCAAGAACATTGGAACATTCATTGCAAGTAAAATGAACGTTTTTTAATTTTTCTAAAATGTTTCAAGACGTTTAGGTCATTTTAGAAAAATATGGCTGGTATTATGCTTTAGTATTATGCTTAGTTATTAGTATTATGCTTAAACGTTTCAGGCGGATTAATACATTTTATATTTTAAATGATGCGCTTGATCTGATAAAGTGTGGGTTGGAACATGTGGTCAATAATAAATAACAGAAAATATCACTTGAGGCCTGAGACTGTTTAGCTAAAATGAAAGAAGATGTCAAACTACGTAGATTAGTCTATTTAACTCAATTTTGCATGACTTGTGGGTTGGAACATTTTAGCTTAACTACGTCCAAATCATCGTCGATAAATTGCCTACAAAACGATACTACATTTTATAGTGGTAAGATTAATATATTTTTATCAGTGTTGCCATATATACAGATTTTCAATGTGCGATACAGATTAGCATTGGATACAGCTTTTTATACAGAATTTTCACATTCAATTAAAATCGAACAGATCACAATAAATAACATGCTCCGATGCAGTCCTTATAATTATAATATTATTAAATATTGTCTGATTCTATTCTTTGGGATTAATTTATTTCATAAACAAACGCCGTTTATTTTTTTAATATGGTCACATTAGTAGTTTGATACGGGGCCGGGAATTCCCTAACCAAGATTTTTGTTCGCTCTTCACTTTCTTTCCTGCGCTCTCTTTATGCATTTGTCGTAAATTATTCATATCGTACGAACGTTTTGTAGTAAGTGGTATTATAGATTGTGTTTCTGTGAAACACTATGGCATTTAAAAAACCCAGAGTGATGCAAAAGTTTAATAGGAACTGGATGGAAGAGTCTTCTTTTAAAGCTTGGTTGAGACCTAGTCATAAAGGTGAATATTATGCTTTCTGTACATTCTGTAAAACAGATCTTTCAATTGGCAGTGCTGGGAAAAATGATCTTTTTCGACATATAAAAACAAATAATTTGTAACATAAATAGCTATGTGTTTTTTTTCATTTGTGTCTGTTTTATTCAATCCTACCTAACATATACCCTTGATTTACAAAAAAGCAGAAAAAATATAAAAACTAATCTTCTTATGGCAAGTAGGATCTGTTTTGGTTCTTTTAGTCATACAGATTTTATACAGATTTCGTGATAAAAAGGCATACAGATTTAATACAGATTTCAGCAATTTCTACTACAGATAAAAGGTTCAGTGCATCTGGCAACATTGATTTTAAATATACAGCCAACAATAAACATATGATGAAATTGTAAAAAAGGCACACTTTTTTCTTTCTTGCTTCATTTATAGGAAAACGACAAGATTGGTGATAAAATAGGCTAAAGAAGTTAAATACCTTATACATTTAGCTACAAAATGACACTTATTTCATAGTCGTAGAGGCATTACTTCCAGAGTTACAGCTCACCGCGTCTGGAACGTAAAACTGCAGGTTTTTTTTTATTTGATAATTAATGATGGTTGATGATTAATGTTAAAAGGCTGCAACTGTACTAGAAGTTGCTGAATGCTGCCAATTATTTTAATATTATTAAAAAGTTTTTCTAATATATTTATTGTTTCAATGTGAATGCGCCCCAATGTTCCTGTGAGTAACATTTTCTTATCATGTGAGTAACGTTACTAACCGGACTTCATGTGAGTTACGGTCGATTATTTTGACTTCTACCCATTCGTCGGATGCGTCTATATTTTAAAGATTGAGACATATCGATAATATTATAAAGCTGCAGAGTTTGTTTGTTCGTTTGATTGCGCTAATGTCAGGAACTACTGGTCCGATTTGAAAAAATCTTTTTACAATGGATAGCCACTTTCAACGGAAAGGTTATAGGCTACTTTTCATCCTGAAATTCCCACGGGAACGGGTTCAACGCGGGTAAAACCGCAGGGGGCTGCTAGTTTCTATGTGCCAAATTCGTACCAAAATGTTTTTTTTTTTTGCATTATTAAAATTTTCAAAGTTACACATCTTTTTTATATTTATTTCATTACACCACATATATATTTTTTACTTAGAAACAAAAGTCACGCAGTAAGGGGTAAATTATTAGCTGTTGACAAGACCAGTGAGTCGATAAGTATTTAAATTAACATTGGATGTCCGCATGCAACGGTAACCTACCTATTAGGTATATTTACATAACCACATAAAATTAATTTTAATGTTTACCAAGACATTGTAAACACTTAAAAATAACTTCCCTGGTATTCAAGTTGTCAACAGACTTAGGTACAAATAGGAATTCATTCACGACTTTAACAACTCATTTGAAAGTTTAAAATCACCTCATTTACAGAGTATAGACACAATTTCAAACAGATCAAACTATGTATAATCTTAATCATTTGCAAGATATATGTATAAGGAAAATTGTTTTGCAGAATTTAAAAAAAAAACTTAATTGTTAAAGTCGGACACCCATTTTTTTAAAATTCCTCTTTTTTCTTTGAGACACACGCACTCACAGAACTATCACTGACTCAGATGCCCCCTCGGGGCGCTACCAGCAGGGCTCCAGATGCCCTCTTCGCTAATGATATGCACTTTAAGTCCGCAGTGCCTCAGGCTGCAGCAGAGATTGTGTGACAACCATATGATGAACTCATCGAGCAGAACACAACCAACAACACAATGAAGAAAATTTTCTTTAGAAATGGATGTAAATTAAATACAATTACTTAACTAATTCTCAGGATCATATTCAACTTCTCTATTGATTGTATATATATCATTTTGTGTTTAGACCGCACAAACCAATGTTTAGTCAAATTCTTTTAGAGTTTAACAATGATATGAGCTTTCTTCTGAATACAACTTATAAAATCTATATCTGTACTCAGGATACATGAAGTACCTAGTTAATAGACTCACAATGATCAAGCAAGAGCCGCGGCCACATGAGACTGAAATACCATCAGTGAACCAAAATCACTGATGACACTTCATGTACATGTACATGAATATACGATGGTACGATCGTACCGAGTGAACGCCAATTCATTGCTACAGAGAACAATTATACGAACAACAACTCAACTCAAGCCTTTACTTCGCAAAACCACATATGAACGTTAACAACTGACGCAAGACACCAAGTAACACTGCCCTTTGCAAGTTTGCAGACCCATTTTTAACACGCTTATAATCTATGCAAATTAAAAAAATCCTTGGCACTGTGCTGTGCAGAACAGAACTGTCTGCCCATCCATAGCAGATGGATAACGAACGAGACGGAACGAAAAGCAACGCAGAAATTAGCTGGACAATACAAAAAAACAATTCAAAGCAAGGTCCAACAGTTTTTTATTAGTTAAATAAAATATACACAACAAACAAAACAAACAACACCACAACACCACATTAACACACACCACAGACACACACAAACGAAGACACGAACGAAGTCAAAGTACCACAGACCAGGAAACTAAAGTACTCTGTGGTGCGGAATGCCGTCGGGCGGTGCTGCGGGGTGGAGTGCCACAGACTATAGAGGAAATAATCATTGCCAGACCATCCATGAAGTGGACACAGACCACCACGATTGCATTGCACGTGCATTGCACATAAAATTGACACACCACTCACTGACCTCTAGTAAATGGACTGGCTGCAGTCATAATAATGTTCTGCCTATTTGAGTGTCGCCATTTTGGCGCTGTAGGCAGATACGAATTTCCATGGAACTAAAATTAGTGATGTTCATAAGTCGACTGTGGTAATGATAAATATATCGATGATTATAAATGTACCTTGTCTAATTAACTTCCGATTTTGAGAACATTATTAAACTATAGACATTTTATTAAACACAAATGTTAGGGAACACTACCGTAACTCTAAAAATTTGCCAAAAAAAAAACTGTTTTGTCAAAATGGGGTAAGCTTATTATTATTATGGTATTTTTATACAATGTATATCTCTCCCAAGGGTGGTTATGTAGAGAGCACGGGCCGAAGCCAAGTGCCATAATTATAAATTGAGAAACTTGCGGACAAGTCTGCAAGTATTGAGGATGACGGCTTTTTGTCATAGTTTATATACATTGGGGTTCATATTGAGTGTTTCTAGGCTGCTGTGTAGGGTCTCGGGTATGACGCCTGTGCTGGAGATAACAATAGGGATGGTGCAGACTTGATTTACCTGCCATTGTGTTTTTATTTCTATTGCTACATATTCAGGTCTACATATTTTGCTATTTTTTCTGTATGTGTGGTTTGCAGGTTATGTATATTGCAAACTGCTATGTCTATTAATATTATTAATTAGCCATAAATGTACCACTGCAGGGCAAAGGCCTCCCTACCCTCTTTCCACTGATCTCTATCCTGAGCTATTGTGGGCCAGTTATGTTGGCGGGACGAACTAGACAAACACAATAATAACTGGGTAGCTTAGACAAAATAAAAAACATAAATACTTTGACATTTTTATTGAAAAAATATATTAATTGGAACAGAGATAATCTCTTTTCTTCGGGGTCCAGTTTAAGGCATTCATATTTTGTAACCACACGTTTCTTAGCGTTAACTCGGAAGGAAATCTGCAAAAATATAATTGATAACTTATACATAACATAACATATACTTATTACTGAGCTTATACTAAGTATGTCAACTTTTAGTATTGAATATCGACATTTTATCGATAAGAATTTATCTATCCCTAGTGCATAAACAATAACATAAATAAAACTAATTTTTATACCAATTCTCACGAAATTCATCATTATATCATCATTATTTTGTTAAGATATCATTGCAAACAATTTTCAGATAGTAATCAATGCTATAAACACAATTTCAAGACAAATTTGCATAAAAACAACAATAAAATACACGTACCTGTGAAATGACGTTTTACTCCCTTTTCGGTAGCGAGCTTTACAAAACACACATTTTATCATCTTTATTTAGCTCAACTTTCACAATTAAATATGAAATCTCAATTAAATACCACGAAATAAAATTATATTACACAAAAAACTCGCCGTCGCCGCTGTTACAATCTCATACAGGGGCCATTTGCTTGCAGTGTACGTCAAAATTAGTTCTCGGGAAACTCGTAGGGGCGCTTCAAATTGCCACCACACCTTAGCTGTCATTTGTATGGTGCAGCCAGTCCATATAGTACAGGTCAGTGCACACCACTACACAGACCTCGAATTGGCTCGAATCACTGACTAGAGGTCAGTGCCTCGAATATGCAACAAATCCATGGATTTAATATCTCTCTAGGTATTCATGGAATATTGAAAAAGTCTTTAGATAGGAAAAAGTTTCTTGAATTGGAATAGGCACATATTTATTTGCATGCCTTACTATGGCCAAACATGTTGAAATTACCATTTCATACATTACCACCATTATGTACCAGTGATTATAGCAAATAAATATTTCATACTAGCAGCGCCCCGTGGTTTTACCCGCGTTGTTCCCGTGGGAATTTCGGGAGCTTTTAAAAATATAAACCTTCCCCTTGAATCACTCTATCTATTTAAAACAACCGCGTCAAAATCCGTGCAGTACTTTTTGAGTTAATCGCGAACAGACAGACAGACAGACCCGGCCGGGGACTTTGTTTTAAAATTGGTGATTTCATTATTATTAAATTGCAGAGAGTATAGAATATATAGCTTAAATGATTTTATTCTAGCCCTCATGGCTGTTGGTTGATAAGTAAACTAAAATATCTTTGATCTGAACAGTACCATCAGTACTATATTTAGTTCGGGGGTTGATAAACTACTAAGGCCGGCCTCACACAGCCGGAATTCGTCTCTGAATTCATAATCTGAATTCATATTATTAATTAAGAAAGGCCGGAATCCCATACAAAGTCTTTATGATCCACATACATTCTGATTTTTTCAGATTATGAATTTCTCAGATCGATCTGTAAGAATGATTCTGATGTGCATCCGGAATTCCTGGTCTGAATATTTAAGATTATGACTTCATAACGCACGAAATCCCATACATTTGCATAGAGCAACACACACATATTGAATTCAGATTATGAATTGCATATTGCATTTCTTTTTTTTTCTGTATTGATCCAATAGCAATGCGATTAGTATTAATTCCTCCTCCATTTCGAGACGTTTGCGTGTGTCGTGAAACAAGAGACTGCTGATCTATCTCAATTTTTAAGATAATGTGAGTTGAAGGAGCCGGAATTAAGAGTCTGATTTAAGATTCTTAATTCAGATAGGTTTTCCGGCTGTGTGAGGCCTAAAGTATGTAATTATTTTACGTATTTGTGGTTAAATTATTAATTTTTCATATGAGTATTTTTCAATTAGTATTTACCTCCATGTAAAGATGAGTACCATCTGTGTTAGGGTTTTTTGGCTAAAAGATCTATTACTACATGTTCAAAATGTACAGTCTCACTATATATGTAATCTATGCCAAACCCGGATACTGGCTGACAACAAAATATTAATCAAATGTCATTTTTTTTTATACCTTAGGGATGAGCGTTGGTGTAATAATATCGATATATTTATATCAATTTTGAAATGTTTCGTTATACGTTAAGATTAGATTGTTATAAGATTTGTAAAAGTAATGTTAAATGTAATATAAGTATAGGCTTTATTTGTCCCACTGCTGGACAATGGTGTCTTGTTTTACTGAAGATATAAGTAGATTGAGAAGGATAGGGCGTAATCACCACACTAGCCATCTGCGGGTTGATGATCTGAAACTCGAGCCATGCTGGCAAAGTATGCACTAATGTAGGAAATACAAACAAAACAACTCAATAGGCACACATTATAGGTATCTATCATATTATATTGTTGTTATCGGTAACATGTCGATGATTGAAATTAATTTATAGATATTTTATTATAGCATAGGTCGCATCCCTAATTTCGTTCTTTCATTCGTAATTCGTTCGAACGCGTGGGGTCCAATGTTTCCTGGTCTGTGGGGTCCAACCAATGTCAATGTCAACCTGTGAGTGATGTCAACTGTTTCCTGGTCTGTGGTCAACTGTTCGACGTTCGTTCGTTGCACAGCAAATTTGGTATAATTATTTATTATTTATTTTGATTCTAAAATTAGATGATATTGTATTGTACACGTTGAAGAATAAGTTCACCGTTGATTTTCGTCGTTGTTTATTGTCCATCTATGTTACGCCTGGTCTGGGCACTAAGTTCTGCACATGCATCATGCAGGTGCAGGATTTTGTAAAACCTTCGATCAACAATTCGTACCTTCGGTAAGACAAGGGCGTAATTGCCAAAAATTCTCAAAATGACTTAAGTATGTCAATGCGCTTTAAAAACAGCCTTTTATCTGGAAGAACAAAGTCGTTGACTAAGTTCAGTCTCATTTCGACAGAGGGCTATAGTGTCTTTGTCACATTGGTGCGTTATTTTAAACATATTGGCGTGACAAAATCTCATTGGTCAGTTGCGGCGTCACCCCCGCTCGGAGCCGTTGTGTGTTGGAGCGTCAAAGTCGTTAAGGTAAATATGCCTTTTTTTGTTTGAGATTCTGGAACGACAAAGTCACATTTACTGTATTTATGCCTAATAAATGAACAAACATTTGGAGGAACAAAGTCATTACAGCAATTGTGCCTTTGTGTGTCCAATATGTAAACATTTCGTAATCTTTAATACAAATCTGACTTTGTCATTCCAATTGCTGTAGTATTTAAGTAAACTTAATAACATTTAAGACTTTGTCATTCCAATTCCGTGAATCTTTCTTATTTCGACGACGGTTAAAAAGAAAAAGGATTATTATATTATTCTATGAATTAAGAAATTAACTTATTATATTTACACAAAATGAAATTATTATTACTTTTTTAGAACAAAATGGACTCCCGAAGTAGAAAAATTTTAAGTATGCTTTTTGATAATCAAACTAATACACAGACCAAAGCTACTAATGAGCCTCGCATTGATGATTATTCAAAAAACACCTGCGTTGAAAAAAAAAATTACAATGAAGCAGTAACTACACCAAAGATTAATTCATTAACGGGTAAGTATCAAAATTGTTTTATTTTGTCTGACCATAGACTATTTAAATAAACTTTCATTTAAAATGAATGATTTGAATAAATTGATATTATTTTTAGATTCTTCGACTACAACAATGGTTGAGAATTGGCTAGAAAATAATAACTTTGAAAATCAGAAACCTCCACAGTCAAACATTGAGATTCTAGAAACGGCAAATACACCCATGATAATTGTGTCTGGTATTAATGACATAGTTGTTGAGGAATGCATAGACAGTAATGACCACAATAATCAGAATTCTACATTAGTGGACAATGATATTTCGGAGGCAGCAAACCCACCTATTACAAATACAACCTCAGGTATGAATGCGAAACCAATATTTTATTGATCTGGTATATTATTAACTAGTTGCGCCTAATTCCTAAATCCTAATTCAAACCATCAAACAAACATGAATTTTAAAAACTATACATTTTGTTCTACTACTTTTACTTACAAGTAGGTACTTACAGACTTTTTGTCCTCTCTTCCTGTATTATTATAAGTATGATATTCTAATTGACAAATTCAATTATTTCAAAGGCAAAATACTATTTAAGTAATATTTCTTTTGACTCAGGTAATAAGGGTTCCGATTCTTCAAATAATGGAGATTTTTCACCATCAGAAGGTTCAGAATATAAGCCTCCAGGTCACCGTGCAAGGCAAATTGTACGCAGCAACACATCTTCCCGAACTAAAACCTTGTCCAGTTCTTCTAGTTCTAACAGCAGCTCATCTAGTTCGAGTAGTAGCTCTTCTAGTTCCAGCAGCAGCTCTTCTAGTTCCAGCAGCAGATCTCCTGAGCATGCTAATATTACGGCCGACTTGGGAATCAATGAAGTAGTTGAACCAGAACCAGCTGTCAGTAATAAAAAACGGTCAAGGAAACGACAAAAAAATGAGAATGAATGGAAACAGGTCATAGCAAAGCGTTTAAAAAACAGTGGCCAAGAGTATTTAACAAAAAGAGGAAAAGTTATTCCAGCAAAATCAATTCTTCCTTCTTGCACTGACAAATGCCGTCTTTCGTGCTCCTCTAAAATTTCTTCTGAAAAGAGAAATAATATTTTTAATTCCTACTGGGAACTGGGAACCCATCAAAGACAAAGAGATTTTCTTGCCTCTTGTGTCAAACAAATTCAACCTGCAACCCGAAGGGTTAAAATTACTGTGAACAACACCAGTTCTAAGGCACCAAGAAAACCAAATTCGAGTTACTACTTTATAGTAGATGGAAAAGAAACTAGGGTCTGTAAGACATTTTTGCTAAACACATTGGCTATTGGTGAAAAAACTTTACGAAATGTAATTGAAAACATATTATCTAATAATGCCTTACATATGAGTGCCGCTGACAGGCGTGGAAAACATGGCAATAATTGTAAAATAGATGACGAAGTTATAAAATCAGTTCATGAGCACATTAATTCGATTCCAAGAATGGAGAGTCACTATTTGAGAGCGAATACAACCAGGGAGTACATTGATGGAAGCCTGACTATAGCTGAGCTCCATCGCAGTTATCAAAGTCTAAGACAAGCAGCTGGCAGACCAGCCGTGAATTATGATGCTTATCATCGTATTTTTAACAATGATTTTAATATTGGCTTATTTATACCTCGAAAGGATCAGTGCGATGAATGTGAAGCATATAAAAATGCTGTCGACAAAGAACCATTGTTTGTTAAGCATCAATTACACCTGGAAGAAAAAAGTCTGGCCCGATTAGAACTTGAAAAGGACATTGAACAATGCAAGCAGATAGGTTCAAATGATATAGTAGCCATATTCGACCTGCAGGCGGTCTTACCATGTCCTATTGGCCAATCGTCAGCTTTCTTTTATAAGTCAAAACTTAACTGCTATAATTTTACCGTATGTGTTGCTATTGTTTGAAGTATTAACTTAATATAACAAAAAATATTCTTGACCTGAAATAATAATTCATTTTCTTTAAGGTTTCAAATATAAAAGACGATAAAACATTATGCTTTTTCTGGCACGAAGGTCTAGCAAGACGTGGAGCTAATGAAATAGGAACATGCCTGTACAAGTTTTTGGAAGAAATTTCTAATGAACAGCCCGATAAAGATATTATATTCTACTCTGATAATTGCTGCGGCCAACAAAAAAATAAGTGAGTACCTATCTTACACCACACATTATATTTTTAATCACCTTTTTATTACTTTGATTATCGTAATTTGAATATTTTTTATGTAAATGTCAACTTAAATTTCAGATTTGTTTTTGGAATGTATTATTATGCTGTTAATACATTGGCCATTAAATCGATTACCCAAAAATTCCTGATTAGAGGACACACCCAAAACAAAGCTGACGCGGTACATTCCGTCATTGAGAAGAGCATTAAACGAGCTAAGAAAGCAGGACCGATATACTGTCCAGCCGAATATATAAGTCTCATCAAAAATGCGAAAAAACGCGGCAACAACTTTACTGTCAAAGAAATGAACTTTGATTCATTTTTTAATTTGAAGCTGTTATCTGAAGAAATCAACTTAAATCTAAACAAGGATCTTGAAAGAAATAATATTAAATTATCTGAAGTGAAAGTCATAAAATTTACAAAAAGTTCAGAGACATACCAATTCAGAAACAGCTTTAAAACAGTCATTTGTACCGAAGCGAATGTCAAAATAGGTCGGAATGGTAATAGAAAACAATTAAAAGACATTGAATTAAGTGTTCTATACACAGAAAAGTTGCCTATACCCGATCGGAAAAAAGAAGACATTCGTCAACTGATTGTTTCAAATATTGTTCCGAAATATTATGAACAATTTTACAATGGTTTATTTTAATTTTTTTTCGAAAGGTTTTAAGTTTTGTTATGTATGGTATAGACAGTTTTCTTCAAAGTAACATAAGTACCTAGGTACCTACCTAGTTGATTGTTTTTGTTTCTATATTTTATGTGATGTTAACTTTAGAACAAGCTATTTTAATTCCAAAGACAGTACTGAATATCACAGATTTATGATAATATAGATAGTATAAGTATATTGTTGAATTTAGCCGTCCTATTTCTCATTTTTAAGTATAACTAAAATACTTTTTCTAGTGATTTTTATTACTTTAGCATTATACGTTCCTAAAATACTGTAATAATAGGTAAATAAACGATTTTTTATTATAAAATAGTATTATTTTCATGTCATACACCATGGAATAAACTTGTTTGACTAGGGTCATAATTACAAAATTATTTACACCTTGGTGCAAAAAGGGCATAATTGTACATCAAAAATATTGTTACTTTAAATATAATAATAATGGTAAATAATTTACTCCTGTAAAGAACATACCTAAATTTATAAATGTGCAAGGGATATTTCGCATTAAAAAAAAGTTTAACTTAGGTCCTTTATAGGAAGAATAATGAGATATGGTTCTGAAAAAAAATTGAAATGTCTCTAGTGAAAACTTTGAAATGTGTAAGTTATGCCCTTGTCTTACCGAAGGTACGAATTGTTGATCGAAGTGTAAAACATCGAAAAATGGTTTTGAAAATTGGGCGAGAAAAAAATGTGGAAATTCATGTTTTTTGTGTCAGTTGCGAACTTGCGAAGTAAAGTTTAATAATAATGACTGGGGCATTGTATTGATGTTACTACACGTAATAGGCAAAGAATAAAAGTAGTAAAAATATAATATAATGAAATAATCCTTGTTGTATATTGTGTGATGTGTCAGTTGGTTCACAAGTAGTTCCAAATGTTTGTGTTTTGTATTACATAGTCGAATCCATTTATAAATCATATTCTATGGTGAAAATGATCGGCTTGAAATTGGCACGATGTAATGTAAAACATCTTCAATTGATGTGAAGTCTCATCAGTGGTTCTGGTCCACTGATGGTATTTCTGTGCGTAGGCAGCTCTAGAGGTGTCTTTTGGCATGGTCATGTTCCTCTTCATAATGTTCAATAAATAAGTGGTCTCAATATTGACTAAAATACTAATTATAAATAAAACGCTTTTTGTATCATTCAAACCTTTATTATTCTTTCTGAATGGGGTTTTGTAGACTGGACGTGAGAGCTACGTCTTTAATATTTTGCAGACGTATGAGCAGTGAATTGGGAATAATAAAACACCAATGTCCCGCGAATTTTTTTTTATTGGTTGGTAACATGAATTGGGTTATTGAAAAGCATTATTATTTGAATAAAGTCTACTGGCAATTAAAATATTGTAAGCAAAATGGTTTTTTACATGGAATGCACTCGGTTGTAACTTGTGAAGTCTTCTTCCTTGCATCAGTGGCTGTGAATCCGGATTCTTTCAGCTTTTTTTAGCAACTGGCACAACGTTTTTGCCAAATTTTTCCATTAGCTTTCTTGGGTATTTTCGTTAACTTGTGACTTGTAGGACGCAAAGTACTCAGTTTCATCCTTAAGTAATTTCTTTATAATGATTTGATGACCATCCAGAACCTTCAATTTTGACTGTGGGTGTAACTCGTTATAAATCAGAATGGCATTCACTACACTTAAAGAAACAAGGTCCGCAGCAATTTTCTTATACCAAACAGAGGTTTTCCTCGCCGGCGAATTGTAACTTGCTAGCTGATCAGCCAAGTCTATGCCTTTCTTCCCTTCATTGTAGGTCGGCACTATAGTAGGCTTCAAAACTCTTCGAAAACCATTTGACATTCGCATTTCGTGGTCGTGACACGTCGACAACATAAGCACATCCCGTTTATCATGCCATTTTAGGATGGTCGCAAAGTTGTTCTGCTGCACAGCAATTTGGCCTTTTTCTAAACATTGCTGAACCACTTCTCGGGGCAGTTCTCGACGGTTTTTGCGTATTGGTCACAAATCAGTACCTTGTTCTTTTAGGTACCTTGCTAAAATGTAAGTAAATTTAGAAACATTTTCGTTGAAAGGAGCATAATGGAGAAGGCCAACATTTTTTACTTTACACACCAAATAAATCTATACAAAATTACAAGAAAAACTGTGTTTTTACTTTTTCCATATCTCAATAAATGGCTAAGATATTAACGATCAAAGTACGTATATTCGGCCGTAGGTTTTTTAAAAACGCGGGCGGGCGCTCACTGTCGATGACGTCACAACTCGACGCATTTGGCAGTCGCGCTCTCGTACGCACGCCGCTGCGCATTAAAAATCAAAATATAACTGTTTCCTGTGGAAAAATGAGTGAAAAAATAGTGAGGAAATATTGTATTGTGCCTCAGTGCTTCAATTCGACAGTTAAAACACCAAATAAACTCTTTTTTAATGTGCCTGGGGACCCAAAAATGATAAAGAAGTGGATGACAGCAGTAAAAAGGATGGATTCAATAAGCCCTACATACGTCTCCATCTCTTTTTTACTGTATATACCCTATGGTATCATCTCCGTAGCTCTCTCTTCCTGACAAAACACTACGAATTAAAAAAATACCTTCAAGACGTATGTTTTTAATGTACTTACTTTTAGAACGGTTTAACCGATTTTGACAAAACATGTCTATGAACCACTGTTAAAAACAACATTGAAATAAAATAAAAACGCATCGAAATCGGTTCACCCGCTTAAAACAAACAAACATACAGACACGCAGGCAGACATAGGTAGACAGACACATTAGCGTTCAAACTTGCAACAACCCTATAAAAAAATAAAAATTTGCGGCCCGCAAGTTGATCACCACTGATTTCTTAACTAAGTATTTATTTTTATTAAAAAAACAACTGTGAATAAACAAACTAAAGCGGACATTGGATAAAATTAAAAAAATATCTAGTTTATTTATTAAAAAAAACTATATTAATAGGCAGGTAGGTACTTACCTACCTATTTATCTACTCAGAAAAGTAATAACTACGTAAATACCTACCTACTAGAACTTACCTACATCTGTATATGGGTAAATAGTGAAATTTTCTTATGTACTTATAAAACATAGAGGTAAAATAATCATCGAAAACCTCGAGATGTAGATTGGGAGTATCTGGTAGTATTTTTTTATCGCCGTCCATAATAGGTAGATACCTACTAAATGAAACACACACTTCCTAATAAACCCGACCTACCCGAGATGTAAATACCTTTTCATCTATCAAACTATCCACTCTTGGCAAATTGTCCGATTGACCTTTTAAAAAACCTCCTTCCATTCTACACACTTCACGTTTCACTTGAGTTAATGGGATATAAAGGATTATTTACTTTATTTCTTTAAAATATAAGCAAACTATAGGTATTTTGAATACGAAAACAATCAAAACAATATGAAACGAGATGCCATAACGCACCAAAGTTTACTGGAGTTCACCGGACCGACCGACCGCCGCGCCCGAGTCGAGTTGTGACGTCATAGCGTAAGCGCGCCTAATCTCGGAAATTCAAAAAAGGGCTTGAACTTCTCGTCGTTATAACTTCGGAAATACTGCATGGATTGAAGTGAAATAAAAACTAGTGTAATATATATGACCTAAGCTCGGATTGTAGGTGCATTTGATAGTAATATTTTGACCCTTTGGCCTTCTCTATTACGATGATCAAACTAGTTGTTAATTCTTAATCATTAGTCGTTAGTATTTCTCTTCATTGTGTTTAGAAGTTATGATCTACTATTTATATATGTTTTAATAAAAATCATTTAAAATATATGTAAATACGACTGATTTTCCTTCATACTTCACACAGGCTTAGGACTGTCAATCTAGTAACTATAGGTATAAAATCTAAGAAAAATATGAAAATAGTAATTTACTCACTAGATTGGCGTATTTAAAAATCAGGGTATATACAGTGATTGAAATATTTACATCATATAAATACATAAATTACATATTTACATATTATGATTAAATCAATATTTACATATTTTAATTACATATTATGCTTATTTGCGCTTATGAAAAGCAACTGAGATAATTTCTTTGTCTTAAGTCTTGTACGCCGCTCATTCATGGTATACCCTGCTTTTGAAAATACTCGTTCACAGGGTACAGATGTAGCAACTAATTGTAGTCGTTTGAGTATGAAGCGGATAAACATGTCGCCGTTCATGCCACCATTGGAACGGATCTTTCGTGCGTAACAAAATGGGCTCTGTCATATATTTATCCATTTCTATGATTCCAGCAGCTGTTGTATTGGCTGGTGTCAATTGAGCCATTTCTTGGTCAAATACATCCCAAAACAAGGAATTTGTTGATGCAGGTGTTGGCATCATCGGTATCGGCTCTTCTGGTTCCTCCGCTGGTTGGTTCATTTCTGTCACTTTTCCTACTTTTTGCTTCAGACTAGCCAAAGCTCTATTGAATAGGTCATTGCTCCGAAATGCTTTCCTTTTAAATCTAGGGTCTAAAATGGTTGCCTCGGTATATAATACGTGAGACTCTATGTAGGCAAATCGTCTCTCTATCGCCTGGTCAAGCATTTTGACCAACTCGTTTATTGGCTCTATGTTGGAGGGTTCCCTAACGGCGGATCCCAATATCGAATCTTCTATCGGGAGATCGGCTCAATCCAAGATTGCATGCGATCTGCGGATCGGTCTGTTATCTACATCCCAATAACAACGGATAGCAAACGTCGATCGATTCTCAGAATGGATTGCCGGTTGATCCTTCCCTCCCGTACGTTCCATTTTAAGCAGTCTTCATGTTTAATGCGTTATAAGCATAATAAATAATTTAGATCGATAAGCTAACTTTTCGGCTTTGACGTAGTCATTTTTACGACATTTATACAAAAAAACATACGTTTTATACACAAAAGTAATACGTCTTTTGACAAATTTCAAATTAAATGAAGTCACCAGCGCAAAACCGAGAGATACGCTCGATTCCAATATGCTAAGAACGGAACGTAATCTGAACTTGTTTGACAGACGTATCAGTGTCAGACTGTCAGTCATGTCATTTTTTATTTTCAAGCTATTTGTTTGTTATAAAATCGAAAAAAAAACTACGTAAAATAATTAATTACCATGGAAAGTGCTACGGTAAGTTTAACAATATATTTGATTGAATAGATTGTGAGTAATCGTGTTGAATAAAAGTTTTGCTTTATCCTTGTAATGTAAATATTTCGAATTCCCGCTGGCCGGTGTGAAGACTCTTTCATTGTCGCGCTTTTTATTATGAAAATACATCTCATGTTTTTGTTTTCTAGGTTTCGACGAAGCCCCTGACAAGTGAGGAGACGAAAGTCTTGCTGGGCCCCACCTCCGGTATGAGGACCCTACAACAGCGTTATATTGGTCTGCGATGCGTTTCCACTCCTCGATTATTTATGACTCTGCTGCTATCTATAAAACCCAGCAAGATATTCTAAATGTTTTATGTGGCTTTCTTGTTTGTGTATTAAATTTTTGTTGTAACTATTATTGAGTTTTATGTTTTATTTCTGAACAGATTTCAATGAAATTTAGTATGAAGGTAGCTTACATCCTGAAATAACCAAAAAGGCTAATTTTTATCCCAAAAAATGGATGGTTCCTGTTGGATCGATAAGGATTATAATAAATGTGAAAGTTACAATCTGTAACCATAAGCTTTTCTCACATTACACATCTCACTACTTTATACTTTTAGAATTCAGTAAACTACCTATTGTTTGGGTGGGCACACAATAATAAATGTTACTAAATTATCTTTTATTTTAAATATTTATTGGTAAAACTTATCTACACTATTTAGGTGCATTACAACATAGTTATTTGGTGTAAAGCATGGCTATAGCTTCAGAATCATTTTGAACTATTCTGCTGGCAGAAGATTTTGACACTCCCACAAAATCCGCTACAGAAATCCGCATTGAACCCAATGCATAAAATCTGAGTGTCAAGAGAAGCTGGTGAAGCGGTGCAACTCCATTATTTCTGTAAATAATAAGATGATTGATTAATGTTCATGCTTTCCTACACCTCTCGCAATGTTTTTACACTCTGCAGCTTTAGCTATCAGTAGCTTGGCCATTGTTTACATACCGTTTTGATGTGACTTTAAGATGTGGTAATATTTCCGATAGAAGCAGCTCTACCGCAGCTTTGTTCATTCTAAATCTGAATGTGAATTCAGCATCCGTTAGGCACTGTATATGGTTTATACGAAAATATCGTCGTGGTGCTGATGGACCTTCGTCTTCATCAGTATCCCAGTCTGATAGAAGTTCCAAGACTTCCAAATCACTGTCACTATCACTATTAACTATTGTTGTAGACATTTTTTATTATTTAAGGATAAGTTTAATCTAAAATTACTATAAGAAATGCAGTTTTTATTTCGAGAGATTGCGCTTAATCCATCAATTATGAAGGATTGCCAAAATGAATCGTAGATAGACGAAAAAGGATTTGTCAAAATCCAAAGATTGGATATTGAAACGCAACAACTGTCATTTCCGAACAGAGGCCGATCCGAAAACCGTTAAAAATGGATTGGTGCCCTCCGATGGATAGATCGCATTATTGGATTGCCTTTGCAATCTGTAGTTTGGTTATTGAAACACTTTTTGTAACAAATGGATTGAAATTTCAATCGCAGATTGGTAAAAATGGATTGAGATCGTATATTGGGACCGGCCGTTAGTCGAGCTTTTGTTTGTATAAGCATTAACTTGCATATAACCTTACTGAGTGTCACGTTGTTTTCTGCACTAATTTCAGTCGTTATGTCAGCGAATATTTGTAATATAGGCACCGCATTTTCAATAGTTGACCAGTCCAGGGTACTAAGAGCTAAATCGCTGCGTAATAAAGCCAATGTAGCTATGATTGCATCTTTAACACGTAATATACGGGCAAGCATATCAAACGTGGAGTTCCATCGCGTGACCACGTCCTGCTTCAATTTTAAGCAAGGCAAACCTAGCTGCGATTGCATTTCTAATAGTTTAGACTGAGCGTGGCTGCTTCTTTTAAAAAACTCTACTACAGATTTAACTTTCTGCACAGTTGACGAAATCGAATTGGTCGCTGTTTGAACACATAGATTTAGTGTGTGTGCAAAACACGATATTTGGCGCCATTCACCTTGAGCCCTTATTGCAGCTGTAATGTTGGCAGCATTATCGGTGGCAATCGCTGTAATTTTTGTGTCTATATTCCACTTCTGCGTCATGTCCTGTAAAAAGGCGCATAAATTTGTGCTGGTGTGCCTTTCATTGTATTCAACACAGCCTAACAATACTGATTCCAATTTTAATTTCTCATCGGAAGTAGATAAAAAGTGCGCCATGACTGCTATAAAACTATCATTATTAGCTGAAGTCCAACCATCAGTGGCCAGACATACAGCTACTGCTCCCTTTAATTTTAATCTCACACTGTCCATAGTTTTCGCGTATAGTTTTGGCAGCAAACTCTCACTCAACGTTTTACGTAGGTAATGAGTAACCAGGACACAACATAGTTATAAATTTGCGGAATTCAATGTCTTCCACAATTTTAAAGGAATGATATTCCCGCGCTATCATTGTGATGAGCTGCTCATATACATTAATGTTAATGGTAGCGCTAGTAACATCCTTCGGCAAATGTTTCCTGTTGCTTCTCAAAGTACCCACCAAATGCATCTTTCTCTTCCTCAACCGTAGTGCCAGTGGAACACTTGTGTAATAGTTGTCAGTATACATTGTCCTGCCTTCATCGAAAAGACCATCTGCTAAAGTGAGAACGACTTTTTCAGAGACTTCTGTATCAGGTTCTCTCGATTTACCACAGTACACGATAAGGTTCCATGTATACCCTTTCTCGGTACATAATTTGAATATTTTTATTCCATATTTGGCGCTTTTGTTTGGGATGTACTGTCTAAAAATAAGTCGTCCGCGCCAAGCAATCAATGACTCATCGACGCAAACTTTGCGATATATCGAACAAATATATCGATATTTTAAAATATTGTAAGTAATTACTTGTATTTAACTAGTCTATAATATTAAAAAGGGATCAGGTTAATTATGAGTAAAAACACTTTAAAGAGAAGAAACGAATAAATTTTATTTATAAATGAATTCAAGGCCATACGTACGTTAAAGAAAAAAAGTACTGGGAAGTTTAGAGAAAAAGTACTGGGAAGTTAAGAGAAAAAGTACTGGGATTTATATACATTATAAATCCCAGTACTTTTTCTCTAAACCTTGCAAAAACAAAATTTTATTAACCCTTTTGGCTTGCAATCGGCTTCTTTGTTGTGTAAGAACCTGTGCGGCTTTTGAAAAAAGTCGTTCAGATGGAACTGAGCTAGCCACCATAGTTAAATATTTATAAATGCCACGTTGTATAGCGTTGGGAACTGTATTCTATTAACCTTTACCAACATGGCACAACTAACTACCACAACGCCCATTACTGGACCTCAAAAGAACTAAGGAATCCCAATAGGAAAAGAGTGAAGGGGTCCCAACCAAGATTCAGCGTGAATAGCCGGATTCACACCGAGCGATCCAAATGGATCGCCAATTCCTGCGATCCGCGATCCGGAAGCATAAGGCATGGATCACGGATCGTGTCGTCTGGACCTTGCGGATCCCGCCGCGTCGCACCGACACGCTCCAACCGATCCACAGTGATCCGCCTAAGTATAGCCAGGGCTACGTCACTCCATCAGCGTTCAAATCAAATCAAATCAAATCAAAATTATTTATTTGTTCGAATACGGGTTACATTGTTTTTTTTTTAACTCATATTCCGCCTTTTGGCATACAAATATAAAGAAGAAACTTAAAGTAATAATAATATTATTATATAAAAATAAAAAAACATAAACTTAACTAACCACAAACAACTATAAAATATACAGACAACTATGAAATAACTATAAACAGGAATCATTTAGGAAATCTGAGACAGAATAATAACATTTTTCTAATAATAGTTTACTTAAACGAGATCTAAATTGAGTGACAGTTTTGTCTTTTAAACTACAAGGTAACTTATTATAAATGCGTTGCCAGAAGGTTACTTAAGTAACCTTTTAGGTGATTTTTAACTCCTTCAGGTTACTTCTAGGTTACACGATACAAAAGGTTACATTTAGGTGATTTTTTGAAATTTGCGTGCGGAATGCTTTTTAAAATTCCCTCCAGTGGCTTCTACCTATTATTATGTATTCTGTGGCAGTGGTGCAACCACAATCAAATCAAACATACCTTTCTCTTTCACACCAATGCATAAATCAACCGTCCGTTACACTTACTCGCCCGGTCAATCGGATTCGTTCGTATCCTTTCGGTCGATCTTCGTGACTCGTAAGTTTCTCGCCAAAATAGTATCTACGTAAAAATTTGTTTCGCGCGTTTTCGCGGCAGGCGGCACTGCACTCACTCACTCCACTCCAGCGAGCGTCAGTGTTTGTTTTGTTGATACGAAGTTTTTAATTATGTGTAATTGTGTTTTGTCGACTTAGTCGTTGTTTAGTATAAAAATGAGCTGAAAACTTGGTAAGTGTACCTACTAAGTTATAATAATAAGTGCATACTAACGAATAACTACGCTAGTAAGTAATACCCCTCATACACCAAGCGGTAACCGGTTACCGCGAAAAATCTTTTTGCCGTTCTGTCAAATCCCAAGCGGTAACCGGATACCGCGCTTTCCTAGACAATTATAGAATTAGGTATATCTCCTAGATAATTTTATATATTAAATCATTCTTCAAGCACACCTTTGATTATATACATGTCTAGATGGAGTCTGTGACTCAAAAATCGTTGAAAATTTTAAGCGATATTTCTGGCGCATCGCACACTCACACATACACATCCGACCGTCACGTCATAGTCTAGTGCCTAGTCTCAGCTGCTTGGTCTATCTCAATCTCTTTCTATCGATCCTGCTCAAATTGTTGAGTGTTAGGGTGGTATTCCATTAGTCAAATTTCTTTGTCCAATTTCAATGTCCAATATTTGATCAAATTTCTTTGACGGATACCAATTCCACTTGTCCAATATATTTGTGCAACATTCGCTTAGTTTGAAAAAATGGAGGAACATGGAGCAGCTTTGTGTGCTGCCATTGTCGTTAGATTGCTTGTAAAAAAGAAAAAAACAAAACAAAAAAAGCTTTGGGTGAAGCCATGGATTCAAAGGCGAAAACAAAAAAGCATTCAAGACAATTTGCTGAAAGAATTACAAGTAGAGGACAGATATGCCTACATGCGTTTTTTACGCATGAATGACTCTACATTCAATTACATTGTAATGAAAGTGTCACCGTATATAGAAAGACAAAATACAAATTTTAGAGATGCTATCAGTGTAAATGATCGCGTTATGGTAACACTGCGATTCCTAGCTACTGGTGAAAGCTTTTCCAGTTTACAGTTTTCTACAAGGATACCACAATGTACTATAACCAAAATTGTACCTGAAACGTGCGAGGCCATATATCTTTCAATGAAAGACGAATATTTGAAGGTAATTATAATATTTATTTATGATCATTTTCAATACAATTAATGAAATCTGATGTTGATTTTTTTACTCTTTAATGTTGTCAATTTGCAACTGTATGCTATTCCATTCAGTAACACCAGCATCATTTAGGGCTTGAGTCAAAATATCTTCATTTATGTATGTGGTGTATGAATCTTCTTCGTTTTGTATGTGTGTGATGTGAGAGTCGGTGTCTGATGTACCTGGTGTTACTTGACATCGGTATAGAGAAGGAGTTTGTGAGGATAAATTTATGGATTCTTGTGGTGATGTTTGAACAGGAACTGTGGATGTGGATGTATGTGGGGTAGTAGATACTTTTAGTTCTGTTGATGAAGGTGAAGCCACTGAAGTAGTAGGAATTTCAGTATATGTTGGTTCTCTCTCAATGTCCTCCCAAGCTTCTAATAAATATTTTTGAATTTTTGTTTTTATAGTCATAGAAAACCTTTCATTTTTAATTAAACTAATGCTTCTTAATTCACTTGCAACAAATGAACCAAAAGTATCAAAACAATCAAGTTTTTGTTTTTTTCTGGCAATTTCAGTCATTTCATGCATTGTTCTTGTAGCTTGCTGAAGCAAAATATCATCACTGTTGGTTTTTGTTCTCCTTCTTTGTGATGAAGCATCACTGCTTTGCGAAGAACCAGGTCTCGGTTCTGGACTGGACTGTGATTGTGAATAATTTCCCTGCAAAAATTAAAGGATTTATTTTTATTTTCCAGACACCAAAAACACACAGTGAATGGGAAAATGTATCAAAGGAATTTGAAGAAAAATGTAATTTTAATAATTGTATTGGTGCTATGGATGGAAAACATGTAAAAATTTATTGCCCTGCAAATGGTGGTTCACATTTCTTTAACTATAAATTATACCATAGTGTTATCTTGTTTGCTCTTGTTGATGCAAACTATAAATTTCTATATGTTGATGCTGGTACTAATGGCAGAATTGGAGATGCTGGTGTTTTTGCAAAAAGCACATTGAGATCATGTTTATTAGATAGATCAAAATTAAACATTCCTGACGAAAAATGCCTTTCTAGGACTAACATAAATCAGCCGTATGTTGTGCTAGCCGATGATGCATTTCCATTGAGTTATAATATTATGAAACCGTATTCACTGTCAGGAATCAGCAGAGACGAAAGAATATTTAATTACCGACTATCCAGGGCAAGGAGAATGGTGGAATGTGCATTTGGCATACTTGCTAACCGTTTTCGTGTTTTCACATCTGCAATTAATTTATGTCCTACCAAAGCAACAAAATTGATTTTGGCAGCATGTACTTTGCACAATTTACTGATAGAAAAAAGAAAAGGTTTGTATACAAGAAGAAACGTAACAGAAACTGAAGAACTAATAAACATTAATATGCAGATTGTGCGAGAAAATCATCGCCATGGTCCAGAAATCAGAGAAATTTTTAAAAACTACTACAATGGTTTGGGAAGTGTCTCTTGGCAAGACAATTATATTTAGGTTAAGTTGAACTTACATTAGAAATCTCATCCAGATTTGAAAACGAGTCATCGGCAGTAACTGATATGTCCAAAAATTTGAGAAGTGGAAACCAATATGCTGTTGGGGTATAAATGCTGTCTGCGTCGGCTCCACTTTTTAAGCTTTTCGTTATCTGAAAATAGTAACAATAATATTTAAGTATACAGATATATATCATACGAGTAGGTAAATGTAATGTAATCGGAATATACTTACATCTTTTACTTAATAAATACTTAAAATGCAATAAATTATGTTTTATTTAAGAACATCTCAAGAATCTTCCATTGGTGTCGGACGTGGTGTCAAGTGGCTTTGTATGTCATTGATATTCTGCTTACCTCGCTAGGCATGTAGGCGTGATACTATAAATTAAAATTATTTAATTAATTACATACCTTTAATTTTTCTGTTTGGTACTGCGTCCGCAAACCATTTACTTTTTTTTTTAAGTCTTGCTCTGTACACTGAACATCAAAATTTTCATTTATCCGTCTTGCTATAGCTGCATACATATCTGAACGTTTTGATTTATTAGTATAATCTTGGTGTCTCGTATTATAAAGAAATTCATTGCTTTCATAGCAATTTATTAAAAATTTCGTCATTGCAATTGTCCAAGAAATTTTATGAGCCGCCATTTTGAATGAATTGACACAATCTTTGATCAAATATCAGTGTTGCTAGTACATTTGACAAAGTCATCCAATTTCTTTGATCCAATACATATTGGACAAAGAAATTTGACTAATGGAATACCACCCTTAAATAGACAATACAGTATGCATTGTTTGTAGGCATGAGTGACACGCACACATAAATAATTTGCTCCGCTCATTATTTTTAGGCACTTCAAGCGCAACGCGGTATCTAGATATGTATATAATCAAAGAAGCACACACGCGGTACACAGCACACACGCGGTGCAAACGTGTGTGTGCTGTGTACCTAGTTTTATTCGTGTTTTTTCAGAATTACTTCATGTAAGTACTGTGTTTTTATTAAAATAGTTTTTTTTCTGTGTGACTGTTTCTAGTTAGAAAATGTCTTATAAGAAATATAACGTAAAAACTACACTCGGAATTCTAATTAGATTCCAGATTTGACAATTCCAGTGTTGCAACATTATGAAAAATACTAAATAGTGACGTTGCGAAATTATTCGATATGGAAATGGAATATTTCCGGATCGATTCTTCTCGTTTATAATTTTACTCTCGTAAACTAAGTATATCAGGAAATTAAATATTTCTGAACCGATAATTTAGTTTTGACGATTAATTAACGATCTGCGACTTTTCTTTTATAAATGTGTGTGAAATAAATAGAAAAATGTGATCATGAAGGACCATGACCACAAATAAAACAGATAGATGTATTATGGTAATAATTTATTTTATAAATTGTCGCCGTCATCGCTATCGCTGTCACTTTCTGTAACATTTATTATAAATGTGTCTGTGATATTGTCAATTAACATATCTAGCCCACTCATTTTTTCCTCTTCTTTATTTATTTCTATATGGCTAATTATGAGACGTTTGCCTTTTCCAGATGGATTTTTTAATCCAGTGGTCAGTCCCTCCAAAAACCCTTGTCGAGATGATGTGACTTCCTTGTCCACCCAAGTTTTTTTTACAGTATGACCTTAAAATAAATATAGTACATGAACATTCAATATTACTATTAAATTTAATGTAAAATGTATATAAATTCATTTTGTGTATAAATGTTAGCCTTACCTGCGTTAACCCAAGTTTCATCTTGATAATATATATGTCTCCCTTCTCGTCGAAACTGACATATAGATCGCAAGTAACGCTGGCGCCATGTTATTATATCATTTCGATCAATAAGTGTGCTCTTGCGTGATCGTGCAACAAATTTAAAATTAAGATGCTTCAAAATTTTTCTGAGGGTGTCTTTGGAAATCTTGGGCATTTCTGAATCATCGTTCATCACTGTCTTTGGAAATCTTGGGCATTTCTGAATCATCGTTCATCACTTGTAAAATCTAAAATAGTAAATTTTATAATAGCTTGGAATCATTACTTCTATATAAAAAATGTAGGTATAAAATAATACTGTCTGACTGTTTGACTAACCTTTGCAATGGTTGGAGGTTCATTTCGGTAAAAGAACTGATGAACAATTCTTCGTATTGCAGAGAATGTAAATTCATCAATTTTATCTTTGAAACTTCGCTTTGGTCCAGTTTTTTTAGGAGGAGTTGGCGGCGCACCTTTATTTACTTCCTTCAAAACGTTACAAACAGAGCGTGAGGTTATTCCCAATATGTCAGCAACTTTGATAGTTTTTTGTGAACTTTGAGTGAATCTATTTGTTTTGGTTTTCCATCAAAATGGATCCTCAGCCAAGTACATCACAAAAAGACGTGGATGTTTTCTTGTCCCCAAGAAAAAAACGTCCACAAATACGTGAAAAATGAAATTTCTGCGCAATTGGAGGCCTTTGAAGTTGTGGAAGAACTATAAACTCATACATTCATTTTCTTCCACAACTTCAAAGGCCTCCAATTGCGCAGAAATTTCATTTTTCACGTATTTGTGGACGTTTTTTTCTTGGGGACAAGAAAACATCCACGTCTTTTTGTGATGTACTTGGCTGAGGATCCATTTTGATGGAAAACCAAAACAAATAGATTCACTCAAAGTTCACAAAAAACTATAAACGTAACAACAAACACAACGTAACAACACTAACAAAAACGCAACAAAATAACAAAATATTGATTCGGAATGAAATAAGATATTCGTGCAGTCAGACTGGGAAAATGAAGCCGAATGACACGATAAACAAAATGGCGATAGCTGCACGAGCGCGCACGGGTTGCCAATACTGAAAACTATCTAGACTCTTTTATTATAAGTTTTGTTTTTAATATAAAAACAAAAAAAAAGACGTGTGGCACTCGGGGACTGCCGCGGTAAAGCTATTGCATAGTTATTTTTTATATCACTAGATGGCGTTAGTGGGGAGCGTGAGGTTTTTTCACATGAGGTTTTTTCATTACGGAATTTCTGGATTCGGTCCCCGCGCTCAAGGCCCGCGATAGAAGCTATGCAATAGCTTAATATTAACTTATCACTACACTATTATATGTGGTATCATTATTTCACAAAATGACAGTAGCTAATGTCAAATCTGGAATCGAATTAAAATTCCGAGTACTCGGATACATCTCGGATACAAAAT
This sequence comes from Cyclophora albipunctata, assembly GCA_963082685.1. Classification (NCBI taxonomy): domain Eukaryota; kingdom Metazoa; phylum Arthropoda; class Insecta; order Lepidoptera; family Geometridae; genus Cyclophora; species Cyclophora albipunctata. The sequence continues at coordinate 2,443,753 of OY720135.1, read as the reverse complement.
ATCGATTCGCAATGAAATAAGATATTCGTATCACTACACTACACTATTATATGTGGTATCATTATTTCACAAAATGACAGTAGCTAATGTCAAATCTGGAATCGAATTAAAATTCCGAGTACTCGGATACATCTCGGATACAAAATATCGATTCGCAATGAAATAAGATATTCGTATCACTACACTACACTAATAAATGTGGTATCATTATTTCACAAAATGACAGTAGCTAATGTCAGATCTGGAATCTAATTAAAATTCCGGGTATAGTAAAAAGTCGAAAATGACTCCGTGATTCAGTTTCCGAATTATAAGTGTTTTAAAACTATGTTTGTTCGTAAATACAGTGAAAAGATTATAAAAAGCAATGGCAAATCGTTTCGACAACGATATAACAGCGTATCTATTAGTTTTTAGTAGAAAAAACGCTAGGCAAATTGTACAGTCGAGGTCACAAATAACTTTACAGTTGAGTGTTACAAAAATACCTTTACATTAAAATACGTTTACACATTGCATGCCAAAAACTTGCTTACACCTTACATGACACATTCTACTTTTCAGTTAATGCTCCAAATTTCAGTTTACAATCTGTCTTTCATAACAACATTTACAAAAATTGTGCCATAACACATTTACATTGCATGTTACTTAATAAGATTTACTGCCAATGTGCCAAAAATACCTTTACATTTTTAGTGACATTAAAAACTTTACGATCAAGCTTACCTTTGGATTACACCTATTGTTACATATATATCTTTTCAGATTTGATTAGCCCGTTCTTAATTTAAATAATGAAATGAAATCGTCATGAATATTAATTTTGGTTTTATGATTTTAAATGTTTATTTTTATGAGTGGCGTACGTTCATACAGTTTCGTTCAGAAGTTCATTACCAAACTATTGCGTGAATACTAGTTTTACTTATTACATTCATACAAACACACACATTAATACAAACACATCTTGCACTTGACTGGATTGATAATTTCATCTTATGACGTAAGCTACGTTGCGGCTCAATAGTTTAGAAGTTTTGTTACAATATTATCTGTAATGCTGGGGCCACATTTACGCTTAATGTCAATGCTACGTCAATGCCCATTGTCTCAATTTATACGCAATAATTTTTAGTGGGTGGTTACACTTGAACTGTCAATGTCAATGCATGCATTAATTCTCAAATAATCTCTTTGATGTACCGCCACTCGAGCTATCGTCTACGGCATACGGCATTGTTAATGCTATTGTCAAATTATCGCGTATAGTCGTATCTACATCTACGGTATACGCCCATTTTCTATATAATTAATGGCATTTCTCGTAAGTATGGCCCGGGCATAAGGATGAGGCGATGTTTCGAATCCCACCGAGCGGCCAAATTTTTTAATGTTTTTTTTTTACGAACTTGAGCGAAGTTACATTTATTAAACAATAATAAAATAATATGAGGGTGGATTTGAAATAAGACAGGTTTGCTGGTTTGGAGAAAAAAGTCAATATGAAATAATAATATTTTATGTTCAAGCTTACCTACTTTGGATTACATACACTTATTGTTACATAAATATCTTTATCTAAATGATGTTATAATATCCACATCGATATCAAAAAATCTTATTTTAACATCATTATAATGCGACCAATTAACCTGGCGAGCCTTATATCAAAATCCTCATACAAGTTGTATAAAATTTTGATATTAGGCTGGCTTTTGAAAACAGTTGGGTTATACGTGAAAACTTCGTCGAAACTACATACACAAAACTCTTTGGTAAGGTCTCGCTCGCTCCTGATTGGCCCTACGCGCAGCTGCGCTCTCATTGGTTAGATTTGAATGGCGGCAAGTTCACTGTGACAGACAATACACGTACGCGTGAATTTAATGTTTCGCAATGTGTTTTGTTTTTAAAATTTTGTTAATTTTAGTGAAGATTAAGTAGTGAAGATAAAGTAGTGTATGCAACTGCATATAACACGGGTATTAAAACACTCGTTACTATTATGAAACTCGCTGCGCTCGTTTCATAAACTCACTCTTGTTTTAATACCCTTCTTTATATGCAGTTGCATAAACTACTATTACAGATTTGATTAGCCCGTTCTTAATTTAAATAATGAAATGAAATCGTCATGAATATTAATTTTGGTTTTATGATTAAATGTTTATTTTTATGAGTGGCGTACGTTCATACAGTTTCGTTCAGAAGTTCATTACCAAACTATTGCGTGAATACTAGTTTTACTTATTACATTCATACAAACACACACATTAATACAAACACATCTTGCACTTGACTGGATTGATAATTTCATCTTTTGACGTAAGCTACGTTGCGGCTCAATAGTTTAGAAGTTTTGTTACAATATTATCTGTAAGGATGAGGCGATGTTTCGAATCCCACGGAGCGGCCAAATTTTTTAATGTTTTTTTTTACGAACTTGAGCGAAGTTACGTATTAAACAATAATGAAATAATATGAGTGTGGATTTGAAATAAGACAGGTTTGCTGGTTTGGAGAAAAAAAGTCAATATGAAATAAAAATATATTTCAATCATTTTGTTTTTATTTGTTACCAACTTAAATAATCTCTTATATATAAAATTCTCGTGTCACAGTGTTCGTTCGCGTACTCCTCCGAAACGGCTCGACCGATTCTCATGAAATTTTGTGAGCATATCGAGTAGGTCTGAGAATCGGCCAACGTCTATTTTTCATCCCGAAATTCCCGCGGGAACGGGTACCGTGGTTGAACTCCTCTGAAACGGCTCGACCGATTCTCATTAAATTTTGTGTGCATATCGGGTAGGTCTGAGAATCGGACAACATCTATTTTTCAACCCGAAATTCCCGCGGGAACGGGTACAACGCGGGTGAAACCGCGGGGCGCAGCTAGTTATATATTTATTTTCTTAGTAAATATTTACGAGCATATTCAAATTTTATTCTAAAATTACTAATAACAAAACAAAAAGTATCTGGTTACTGGGGTTCGATCCCACAAGATCTATGCTTAGCGTGATATCAGTAGACCCATTGTCGAACTGGCTACGCACTACCTTACGTCATATCTTAAATTTTTGCATTACGTGCTAAACGCTTGCGCTGCGGTGAACATCACAAGCATTGAGAATAATAAACAAACATAGTGTAATCAGTGACTCGCACCGACCACACGTTCAACAACAACATAAACAAAAACATCTTGACTTGCCAAGAAAAATTATTAGTACGAAATATGCAGGGCATTCAACAACAACATAAACAAAAACATCTTGACTTGCCAAGAAAAATTATTAGTACAGTCAGCGTCAATAGTAGCTTTGTATCTGAATGTTCCAAAAGAATCGCATTACTATACACATCAAAATAGTTTAACACTGTAATACTCCCAAAAGTGTATGATAAATGAAAACTTCATTATGTCTTATATTTTAATTTTCTAAAGTAAAAGAGTATTTGAAATTTTAAAAAGTACAAAACTCTTTGGTTCTATAGAATGTTTCAAAAGTATCTGAAATAAGAATAAAGTTTAATAAACTCTTTGGTTCTATAGAATGTTTCAAAAGTATCAGAAAAAAGAATAAAGTTTATTCAAATTCTATTGTTCTGTATCCCTTTTGTTTCCTACAATTGACATTTGCATTGTCATTTAAAGTGGCTCTTACTGATTATTATTATCGACGATATATTCTAGGAAGTACTTAATTATTCTAATTTTTCGATAATATGTCGCATTATCTATCTGTTCATGAAAGGCATCGCATAGTAACACTTCATGAAGATGGCTTGCCAGTTGGTGATATCGCCAGACGTGTTGGTGTTGCACGAAATACGGTTACTCTTTGGATCAATAGATGGGACAGTGAAGGGCATGTTAATGAGTTGCGAAAAACTGGACGACCGACTGTTACAAATGCTTTTACACGCAATGAAATAGTAAGAAAGATGAGATACAATGGGTTCTTTCCAGTACGAAATTTGGCTACTGATTATAATGTATCGCAATCAACAGTCCGACGTATATTACACACGGCAGGAATCCATCACCGCCAACCGGCCAAAAAACTTGCTCTGACTGCATTACACAAGGAAGAACGATTGAGGTTTGCACGAGACTATCTTGACTTTGATTTTGAAAACGTAATATTCAGTGACGAAAAAACCTTCTCTTCGGATGAATGTGGTAGGATCACCTTGTGGCGAATAAATAATACTAGGTATCTTGACAATAATATTGTCCACGTTCATACAAGCGGACGAATCAACCTTGGATTTTGGGGCTGGATGTCGTCTGCTGGACCTGGAGAATTGATTGATATTGGTGGCAGGTTGAATGCACAAGGTTACGTTAGTATTATGCAGGACGTTTTAATACCAACGGTTATGAATGTTTATCCAGGCATTAATCCATTTAATTTTGTTCACGACAATTCTTCCGTACACACCGCAAGAGCGACCAGAGCATGGTTTAGAGAGCATAATAACGAAATTACTGCTTTGCCATTCCCACCCAAATCGCCGGATATGAATCCAATTGAGAACTTGTGGGGTTTAATGGTGCAAAACTGGGATCCGACAACTCCTCGCACTGCAATCGCTATTCGCAATCACGTATTCGAATTATGGGAACACTACAGAGGAATGGACACATGTAAGAATATGGTGATGTCGATGAGGGAACGTCTTCAATGCGTTATAGATAATGCACGCGCTGTTCGAATCAATTGAAAATAAATAATTAACTGTTAAAACATTACCATAAAGAAAGTAGACACTAAAAAGTAACAAATAAAATAAAAAAATATTACGTTTAAAAAAACCGACTTCAAAACTAAAAAGCAAAAAATAACTCTATAATCATAATATAAGTAGTACTAAGGTAGTAATAATTATTAATAACTAGCAGCGCCCCGCGGTTTTACCCGCGTTGTGCCCGTTCCCGTGGGAATTTCGGGATAAAATGTAGCCTATAGCCTTCCTCGAAAAATAGACTATCTAACAGTGAAAGAATTATTCAAATCGGTTCAGTAGTTTCTGAGATTAGCGCGTTTAAACAAACAAACAAACAAACAAAACAAACTCTTCAGCATTATAATATTAGTATAGATTATATACTAGTAATAATATAGAGTTATTGTTTGCTTTTTAGTTTTTTTTGCTTCAATATTTGGTGTAACCGCCTTCCGCATCTATCACATCCTGTAGCCGCCGTCCCATCGATTGCACTAAATTTTTACAATAGTCCAAACCGCGATAATACTCCCACAGTTCGTGGACGTGTTGTTTCAAATTGCTTAAATTTCTTATCTGTGATGCATCCCAGTTTTGAACCATTATGGCCCACATATTTTCAATGACGTTCAAGTCTGGTGATTTAGGGGACAATCTTATTAATTCTAAATTTTGTTGCTCACCAATCCATGTCTGGACGAGATGAGAATTATGTACGGAGGAATTATCTTGTAATAAATATATGGTAACATCCTCACCAAATGAAGTTTTAACTGTGGGCAATAAAACATCCCTAAGAATTTCTATGTAATTTGCTGAATTTAGTCGAGTGGATATTTCAATCAGTTCTCCTGGTCCTGACGATGACATCCAGCCCCAAAAACCTAAGGATAAGCGGCCACTTCTTTTGTTTGCCAAAATATTTTCTTCATTGTATCTTGTATTTTCTGGTCGATACAATGAAACACGTCCATCTGTATTGGTTGTGAACGTCTTTTCGTCGACGAAAACAGTTTTTTGGAAATCGAAATGCCGATACGTATTTGCGAAATTTAGCCTCAATCGCTTTTGTCGATCATTTAGTAAAGGTTTTCGTGCGGGGATCCTGTGACGGAGCCCGACACTTTTCAGGCGTCTGCGGATGGTGTTCCCGCTAACATTTAACTCTGCAGCATACGTCGGAACACTTACAAACCGCTCAACCAAAACATTTGCAATCAATTGACTGTCGGCTGCTTCGCTAGTTTTCTTTGGACGCCCTTCTGATGCATGGCATTTAACGGTTCCTTCACTGGCCCATCTTTTACACCACAAGTATATGGTTGGTCGCTGCAATCAAAATATTTGAATAATCAAATGCTTAACAACAACAAATAAGAAAGAGGCAAATATGTAATGTTTTGTGTTTATTATACCTAACTGTAGGATAGTTTATATAAAAGAATTATGTATTACTTTATTTCATTTTTTCGAAAATGAACTTACCGAAATTCCTAATTCATCAGATATGTCAGTTATTTTTTCACCATTTTCCCGCATTGCAATAATTCGATGTTTGGTGTGGTCGTCAATACGTTTTGCCATGTCCAGATAATTATTTTATTATGAAACCAAGTAAATGCGTTGAGTACTTATTTTTCCAAGATTGGCAAGAGCACTGACATCATACTTCACTACATAGTATAAAATAAAGTCGTCTCTGTTTCGTGTCTGTTTGTCTGTTTGTCTGTATGCTTAAATCTTTAAAATTACGCAACGGATTTTGATGCGGTTTTTTGTAATAGGTAGAGTGATTCAAGAGGAAGGTTTTTATGTAAAAAAATTCCCGAAATTCCCACGGGGACGGGCACAACGCGGGTATATGTAACCCAAGGTATGAAAAACATGCCTAAAAAAAATGGTTATTGGCGTGCGCTACTAAATGTATTGATGATACACAAAAACAGTGTTCTACACAATCAAAGTACATATCATTGCAAACAAATAAGTTCGCGAGGGCATATGTCTAACTATTATAGTTAAGCCACAATAACCGTTTTTAGTTAAAATTAATTAGTTAAAAGAGGAGTGTAATTTTAAGTTGATGATATTCATATGATGATATGAATCTACATCAAAATAAATGGCTCTACAATCAAGGTTAATTATGATTCTTTGTATATCTCTTTAAAGTATTAAAATCGGACAGTTAGTTTCAGAGTTATGATGAGAAATATCACTACATAGTATAAAATAAAGTCATCTCTGTTTCGTGTCTGTTTGTCTGTTTGTCTGTATGCTTAAATCTTTAAAATTACGCAACGGATTTTGATGCGGTTTTTTGTAATAGGTAGAGTGATTCAAGAGAAAGGTTTTTATTTAAAAAATTCCCGAAATTCCCACGGGAACGGGCACAACGCGGGTAAAACCGCGGGGCGCTTCACTACATAGTATATGTCTTCTGTTTGTCTGTATGCTTAAATCTTTAAAATTACGCAACGGATTTTGATGCGGTTTTTTGTAATAGGTAGAGTGATTCAAGAGGAAGGTTTCTGTGTAAAAAAATCCCGAAATTCCCACGGGAACGGGCACAACGCGGGTAAAACCGCGGGGCGCTTCACTACATAGTATATGTCTTCTGTTTGTCTGTATGCTTAAATCTTTAAAATTACGCAACGGATTTTGATGCGGTTTTTTGTAATAGGTAGAGTGATTCAAGAGGAAGGTTTTTATGTAAAAAAATCCCGAAATTCCCACGGGAACGGGCACTACGCGGGTAAAACCGCGGGGCGCTTCACTACATAGTATATGTCTTCTGTTTGTCTGTTTGTCTGTATGCTTAAATCTTTAAAATTACGCAACGGATTTTGATGCGGTTTTTTGTAATAGGTAGAGTGATTTAAGAGGAAGGTTTTTATGTAAAAAAATCCCGAAATTCCCACGGGAACGGGCACAACGCGGGTAAAACTGCGGGGCGCTGCTTACAAAATAATAATGCTCGATAGCGGGTCTCTTATGGCTACCTACTGTTTCGTGCGGTCAAAGCGCGCGGGGATATACCTACCTACGAACTACGAACGACGAAGACGCACTATGTAGGTATTATCCTGAATTCTTCCTCACATGAAATCATGATTGTGTATACATATACAGGGTGGCTCATTCAAATCGGTCAGTATGGGAAAGTCTGAAACTATAAGACATACGAAGATTTGTTCTTAGGAACCATGTCACCGATTTTGATAAAAAGAAAAACTGCATTCATACATTTGAAAAAAAAGTGTACCCAGCTGGGGAATCGAACCCGGTTGTTTTGAAAAAAAAAAACTTACAGTTTTTCTGTTTAAATAACGATTGTGTAGGTCTTGAGCAGCAAATGTCTCTATGAAACACGATGTCTAAAATGAATAAAATGCATTGTTTTTACATACTTTAATTTATCATAGTAGGTGTTCGAAGTGACCACCACCGTTACAATATTCAACAAGTTCAGGCATGTAAAATTGTGTTTATGGTTGTTTTTACCTCTCTTTTGAAGACCTAAAAGCAGCCATAGAGTCCATTTTAACGCAAATTCACCACATGAAGGTACAAAATGCCATAGTAAGATCGTTACCGATGAATATTGTATTGAAAAAGACGGTGGTCACTTCGAACACCTACTATGTATGATAAATTAAAGTACTCATGTAAAAACAATGCATTTTATTCATTTTAGACATCGTGTTTCATAGAGACATTTGCTGCTCAAGACCTACACAATCGTTATTTAAACAGAAAAACTGTAAGTTTTTTTTTCAAAACAACCGGGTTCGATTCCCAGGCTGGGTACACTTTTTTTTCAAATGTATGAATGCAGTTTTTCTTTTTATCAAAATCGGTGACATGGTTCCTAAGAACAAATCTTCGTATGTCTTATAGTTTCAGACTTTCCCATACTGACCGATTTGAATGAGCCACCCTGTATACTCGCGCGAGACATGTTATATTTTATCCCCAATTTCCCACTTGAAATTTTGATTGTGTATATTCATGCAGGAGACACGCAATGTTTTATCCCGATTTTCCTACATGAAATCTTGATTACCCGAAGCGAAGCGAGGGCGGGTCGCTAGTTAAAGATAAATGAATATCGAAATATAAAATTTAGAACGTAGAATTGTAGGAAACCTACCAGTGTCATATATGTTGAAAGAATCAATGAAAATAGGAAGAAAAAAGTTCGTTATATATCTGCTTACTAATAATGCTATAACATGATTCTGCAAATCGTAAGTGAAGTTTATAAAATTGTGTATATTTATATTATAAACTAATGATTCTCGAGTGCTATTCTTCTATCATCGAATCGCGATTAAAATGCATGTCGAAAGACGTTAACATAATTGCAATGTAAAACGGGGTGAATTGAGATAAAACCGAAGTTAAACATGAATGTTTATTTTTATATGTGGCAAAAAAAAAAACATTTAAAAAATTTGGCCGCTCCGTGGGATTCGAAACATCGCCTCATCCTTACAGATAATATTGTAACAAAACTTCTAAACTATTGAGCCGCAACGTAGCTTACGTCATAGGATGAAATTATCAATCCAGTCAAGTGCAAGATGTGTTTGTATTAATGTGTGTGTTTGTATGAATGTAATAAGTAAAACTAGTATTCATGCAATAGTTTGGTAATGAACTTCTGAACGAAACTGTATGAACGTACGCCACTCATAAAAATAAACATTTAATCATAAAACCAAAATTAATATTCATGACGATTTCATTTCATTATTTAAATTAAGAACGGGCTAATCAAATCTGTAAAGATATTTATGTAAAGGGGCTCCTAGACGGGCCATATTTTCACGAAAATGTTTAGCTGCAATAGTGTGGCCGGCATCATCAGCCATCATTTACGGCCAGACTCTGCAACACTTTGCAATATTTTTAGCATATCCGGGATATGTTGTCACATATTTTTAGTATGGCCGATGAATGTTTAGGGCAGTGGTTCCTAACCTTTTCAATGTCACTACCCCTGTGAACAAGTATGCAAATTGAGTTTACCCCTAGCCAATTTAAAATAATTAAAACCACACAAATTCGAACGAAAATATGTTTATTATCTAACTAAATTCTAAGAAATTGCACGTTTAGGTAACTAGTAAAGTAAAGTAATATGTAAATCTTGGAGTTAACTAGTGTGAAGGTTGAAATTGCTTTGCATTCGCAAGTTTGACAATATTAGGTTCGGTTTCACTCAACGCGCATCTCATGTCATGCTCAACATTCAGACGGTTTCTGGCTTTTGTTTTTAATGTAACAAGAGTTGAGAAACCAGTTTCACATCTGTAAGTTGTAGCAAATGGAATCAACATTTTTAAAGCTCTGTCAGCTATAATGGGATATTCTGCAGCTGCTTTTCGCCAAAATGTGCTTAGTTTATCATTTTGAAAATCAACTTTCAATGAGTTATTCTCACGCAGCCCGAGAAACTCTACTTTCGCTGACACATCTTCGTCCTTGAAAATATCGACGCAAGTAGAAAATGGTCTTAAAATCCAGGAGTAGGACTCACGACTGTCCATGTTCGGAAAATATTGCTGCAGTGAGTCTATCACGGTAGTTAAATGTTGAACCACGGAATTTTCAAACGTGATTTTCTCTTGTTTATTATTTACTAATTGCTCACTTAGTTGTGTAAACATTGACACATCACCAGCTTGAACTCTGCGTTGGTAAAGTTCCAATTTGCGCAAAAAACTTGCGATTTTATCCTGCAACGTCAAAATATTCGTTTCATTTCCTTGCAGTGAAATATTCAGACTATTAATTTCAGTGAAAAAATCAGCAAGGTACGCCATTTTTAGAATAAATGTTTGGTCTTTAATTTTTGCATAATATTCTTTTTCTTTTTGTGTTCTCTTATTTTCAAAAAACAATCCAATTTCTTCTCGTAATTCGTAAACCCTACTTAGAACTTTGCCTCTTGATAACCAACGTACCTCTGTATGGTACAAAAGAGCATTAAAATTAGCACCAACTTCATCGCACAAAACTTTGAATAATCTTGAGTTAGTAGCGCTGCCTCGAATATGATTAACAATTTTTACTATGTCACTCAACGTGTTTAGCAAATCTGGTGGAAGCGTTTTCACAGCCAAAGCGTAACGGTGTATCAAGCAATGATAGCCGAAAACTTGAGGAGCAACTTGTTTCACGAGTGCCTGAAAACCTGAACGGATGCCCATCATGGAAGGCGCCCCGTCTGTACAAGTACCAATCAGCTTTAACCAGTCTAGGCCATTTTCCTCAATAAACTCTTTTAGCATTTGAAATACGTCTTCGCCGCGAGTAGTAGTGGGCAAAGACTTGCAGAACAAATATTCCTCCTTTACATCATCATCTTTAATGTATCGTGTAAACACCAATAATTGTGAACACGAAGCAACATCTGTGGACTCGTCCAACTGCAGCGCAAACATAGGACTTTCCTTTATTTCAGAAATAACGGTTGCTAGAATATCGGCACTCATTTCACATATGCGACTTTGAATAGTAGTGTTTGAGAGTGAGATTTGTTTAATCTTAGCTACATGTTGCTCACCAATAACAAGTGCTACTGCATCTAACAAGCAAGGTTTGATGAGGTCCTCTCCTATAGTGTGTGGTTTTTTATTACGTGCGATGCGATAAGCAATTTTGTATGAAGCTTGAAGGCATGATTCATTTGCTTTCTGTATATTGCCTGTAGAATCCATGCGGGAAGACTTCAGAATCCTCTCCTTTTTCTTAAAAAAATCTATATTTTTATCTGCGAACTCCTTGTGAACTTTAGCAAAATGTTCTTTTAATTTGCTCGGTTTCATACTTTCTGGATTAAGCACTTTATTACATAAAACACACTGAGGCTTTTCTATATTTTTGTCTACGATGCTTGTGAAACCCCATTGTAGAAATGCTTCTTTATAAGTGCGCTTTTTGCCAGATGAAGTAGAAGCCATGTCAAAAACACCTGTAGGTACCTAAAACAAAAATCAACTAAATACATACCTACGTAAACAAATCACTCGTGACAATATTAACGTGACGATATATAAATACTATATAAATACGATATAAAAAATAACAAACACTGCTTACCTTTGAATTTAAACAATTCAAAAATACGATTTCTGCAATGCGCGGCGGAACAAATAGAATGCGTGTTCTTCCTAAGATTAGGTAAACAAAATGAACATCGCCGCCTGTCCGGCCCGCCGCTAGTCATGCTTCACCCCTCCCACACCGCAGCTCACCCGCCGCCGTCGCCGTCAGCCGCGCGCATGAGAGCGCCGTGCTACCGTTTACCGTACTATTATTTTGTTTATTGCTATTTTAATACTATTTCGTGCCATCCCGTGTTACCCCCTTAGAATCTCCGTTTTACCCCTGCGGGGGTAATTACCCCCAGGTTAGGAACCACTGGTTTAGGGTCTCGGCAATATGGCCGGAGAGTTCGCTTCGCAATCGAAAATACTGCAATATTTCTCAGCCACTTTTATTGTTGTCTCGCTTTACGGCATAAGTGCGTCCCTTTTTCATGCTACGTAAAGTTTGTCGCGATTCGTTTTTTCTCGGATATGTTCGTTTTTGTCTTACTACTTCACTCGCACTCAGTCAGTACCCATGGAAACATCGTCAAACGGGTAGTTTGACATTTGACATTGATAAATAAAGTATGCGATTTATTTGATACCTACACCATGGAATTAGTAAGTACTACCGGTAGTACTTACTAATTCCATGACCTACACGTAATTTAATAATACCATGGAATTAGTAAGTTGTACGGTAGTACTTACTAATTCCATGAATAATACAGTAATTCATAGACACATCGGCACCATTCGGGTGTTATCGTTGTTCCGAGTTTTGCCGATAGGAAAGGAGTATTCACTACATCTTTATGTGGCCCATGTAAAGACAAAATATTGAGCCATATACTGCATCAGAAATATTGCCGAGATAAACATTTTCCAGCCATATGCTGCATTAAAATGTTTTTAGTATTGCCGGGATATAGTCGGCAATTTTGTGGCCACATATTTCATCAAAAGTATGGCCCGTCTGGGAGGGGCTTAACAATAAGTGTATGTAATCCAAAGTAGGTAAGCTTGAACATAAAATATTTTTATTTCATATTGACTTTTTTCTCCAAACCAGCAAACCTGTCTTATTTCAAATCCACCCTCATATTATTTTATTATTGTTTAATAAATGTAACTTCGCTCAAGTTCGTAAAAAAAAAACCTTAAAAAATTGGGCCGCTCCGTGGGATATGAAACATCGCCTCATCCTTACAGATAATATTGTAACAAAACTTCTAAACTATTGAGTTGAGCCACAACGTAGCTTACGTCATAGGATGAAATTATCAATCCAGTCAAGTGCAAGATGTGTTTGTATTAATGTGTGTGTTTGTATGAATGTAATAAGTAAAACTAGTATTCATGCAATAGTTTGGTAATGAACTTCTGAACGAAACTGTATGCACGTACGCCACTCATAAAAATAAACATTTAAATCATAAAACCAAAATTAATATTCATGACGATTTCATTTCATTATTTAAATTAAGAACGGGCTAATCAAATCTGTAAAGATATTTATGTAACAATAGGTGTAATCGAAAGGTAAGCTTGATCGTAAAGTTTTTAATGTCACTAAAAATGTAAAGGTATTTTTGGCACATTGGCAGTAAATCTTTTTATGTAACATGCAATGTAAATGTGTTATGGCACAATTTTTGTAAATGTTGTTATGAAAGACAGATTGTAAACTGAAATTTGGAGCATTAACTGAAAAGTATAATGTGTCATGTGAGTTGTTAGCATGTTTTTGGCATGCAATGTGTAAACGTATTTTAATGTAAAGGTATTTTTGTAACACTCAACTGTAAAGTAATTTTTGACCTCGACTGTACCTACGGTGCATTCATAACGGCCGTTCAAATTTCAAAATCCAAAAGGTCCTTTTGGACTTTATTTATATAGCGCTAAGGTCGAAGTTTGCCGTTGGCCAATGTGAAATCGATGTTTTGCTTTTGAATAGGATATTTCGGACTTTATTTATATAGCGCTAAGGTCGTAGTTAGCCGGTACGCCAATGTCAAATAATTATGTTTATCGATGTTTTGAGATTTATATTTCGAGTGGTATAATTATAAACATCTCAAGTTCTTTCGTCAAACTAATAACTCATTTAGAGAGCATAGACCTTGTTCTTTGTGTTTTATTTGAGGACCTATTCATTCATTCACGTAATTATTCTCGTAACGTATGTAGGTATTTGTTTGTGTGTTCTTTCTAACGATCCATTTTCAATCCATTTTCCATTGGTGGTTTGTTTGACCGAAAGCAAACTTTTTTTAAATATTGTTTATCGGCTCTGGGAACGAAGCCTTTTGAGCCGAAGGCGAACCATAGCGAGCGTAGTGTTGCCTGATCTAATGTTTTACCTACAAAATGGGGGGAAAATATTGCAATGAAATTCAACCCACTTATTGTACCTAACTATCCTCTAATTATTTTATGTACTTACCTAAATCAATTATAATTTGTGTTGCTAAAGTAATAGTTAGATAGGATTCTCATACAACATTATCTTACTTTCGTAGTAATAAATAACTATGGTTATTAATTTGATTTGTTTGTTTTCTTTTCATGACTGTGGTGGTGGTGCATGTGTTTGGCATGGATTTAATATAACATAATATACTAACAAATATTATGGCATTCATATAGTCTAAAGAAATGGATAAATAGTGCCTTCGATTTCGAACCCCAAACCATCGACTTCAAGGGAAGCAGAGAGAGACAGTGATAAAAACAATGATTGCGATAGTACTAATACGGATCCTCCTCTGCCTAAAAAACAAAAAAAACAACACCGTGACTTCAATGAAAAATTGCTCACAAATATTTCATTTAAAAATTGGATTTCTAAAAGAGAGCAAGAATGTGGTAGTATAACTGCATATTGCAGTGTGTGCGATTGTGCTGTTATGAACCATAAACCTGCACTCGATAAGCACATGCACACTGTAAAGCACATTCAAAATATTAAATCAAAAAGTAAAACAACGCCTATTGATGTAATGTTGAAACAAAAAAAAGAAGAAGAATTAAAAAAGAGAGCAGAGCTTAAAATTTGTGCTTTCCGTGCACAACACAATTTATCGTTCTCCTTGGCAGATCATTTAATCCCATTTTTGGCAAATACTTTTACTGATTCTGAAACGATAAAATCTATTAATTTAGGAAGAACGAAAGCAACAAACACAATAAAGAATGTACTTGGTCCCATATTAACTCAAGAACTCGTAAATAAGTTGAAAATAACTCCGTTCAGTATTATAATGGATGAGACAACTGATATCAGTGTGAAAAAACAATGTGCACTTACAGTCATATATTATGATGATGTTCAAGATTCTGTTCGCACACAGTTTCTCGATATATTTGAAGTGACATCTGGAAAAGCCGTAGATCTCACTAACAGTTTATTATCCTGGCTTCAAGATCGACAGATTCCATTACAAAATTTTGTAGGCTTTGCTTCAGACACAACTAATAGCATGGTCGGCCAAAATAATTCTGTATTTAGTCACTTGAAAGAAAAAGTCCCGCAAATTGCATGTGTCAAATGTAGTTGTCACATGATTCATCTGGTAGCGTCCAAAGCGTGCCTCAAGCTGCCGCGATCTGTCGAGGATTTACTAAGAAGCGTGGGCTCTCATTTTAGTCGCAGTTCTTCAAGACAAGATCAGCTAAAAGAATTTCAAGAATTTTTCAAAGTAGAAATACATAAAATTTTGAGTCCATCCATAACACGATGGTTATCACTAGAAGCGTGCGTTAACAGAACGTTAGAACAATATGAAGTTCTCACAGAGTATTTCAAACTTAGTGTTTTTGATGACCCAAGTAAAATAACGGAAGATATTTTAACGGGTCCATATTGGCTCAACTAAAGTTCTTTACCCGAAATTGTTCTTCCTAACGATTTGTAATCCGAATGATCACTCTTCCTAAAATTTTTCATCCTAAAGTTTTCATTCATACTATTTGTAGTGCTACCGGCGATGTTCATAACACTCATGTTTCCGAAAATTGTAATTAATAATATCATTAATGTAAATATATTTAAACTCCTACTGTTTTTTATCATAACGCTTTAAAGGAAAAGGTTTGTTTTTAAACTATTTCTTGTGATTACAAAACGGTTCCCTATCCATTTGCATAAAAACTTTAGACATAATATAACATGGCATAATTTTGTTGTAGCGCTCGCCGGCCGCTGCCGCGGCACCGCTCGCTTCGCTCGCTCGGCTCGCGCGTAGTTGGTCACAGTTCTAACCTAACCTAACCTATAAAAAGAAATCTAAAGAAAAAAGATATGACTTTGAATAATAGTATAAAAGAAACATGAGTGTTATGAACATCGCCGGTAGCACTACAAATAGTATGAATGAAAACTTTAGGATGAAAAATTTTAGGAAGAGTGATCATTCGGATTATGAACATTAGAGACAAAGTAGTTAGGAATTGTGATTGTTAGGATGAAAAATGTTAGGAAGAACATTTTCGGATTTCCAATTATCGGAGTTGAAAATTTAGGTGAACTTTGGCGCACCCTATTTTAACAGCTATAAACAACAAATTCACTAAAATGTACCTGGAATTCATGTCATATGTTTTGAGCCTTTTCAACGATTTTAACAAATTATTTCAGTCTGATAAACCATTGTTGCACCAGGTAAAACCCGAGATCTACAAGCTAATAAAAACAATAGCCTGTAATTACATGCATATTCAATATTGCAAAACCACAGACGCCTACAAATTAGAGTACTGCAATCCACGGTTTTTCACACCGCTCGAGAAAATTCATCTAGGCGTCTCAACTCAAGAATCCATTCTTGAGATTGAAAAAGAAGCTCCTGCACCCAAAACACATATAAATGATTTTAAAAAATCTTGCATGTCATTTTATATCGAGGCAATCAAAAAAATCACTGTCGTTTTGACTTTTCCGACCCACTTTACGAAATAATAGAACAAGTCACAGATCCTCAAAAAGCTCAATCATTTGAGACAAAAGATCTTACTTTTGTCGGCAATAGATTCCCAAATATAAAAAACGATTTAGACCTGGAGGAGCTAAATAAAGAGTGGAAAATGCATGCACTGTTAGATTTTACCCATTTGAATTTGTCTCCGGATCTAGAAATTGAAGAATACTGGAAAAAAGTATTTAAAATAAAAAATAATGCAGGCGAGCCTCTATTTCCAAATTAAAAAAAAATTATAATGCTTTTGCTGGTCCTACCATTCTCTAACGCCAGCGTGGAACGCGTTTTCAGCCAGCTCAAATTGATAAAATCTGACAACAGAAATAGGCTAGCCACGGAAACTATATCAGCTTTGATGGCTACAAAAGCAAACATACACAATGCCACAACATTTGAGCCCACAAAATTGATGCTAAATAGCAAAATAAAATATAAGAAGGATGGATAAAGCAAATAAGGTACTACTACTACCTGGCCCTGCTACCAATTTTTACTTAAGTACTTAACAGTCTTTTAACAGTGTTAATTGATTGAGCTCCATGACTTTATCAGTATGCAATCTGTAAGAAAGGTTTTTATGTCCTATAATTTTTATTTCGTTTGTAAATTACATCTGTTGTCTTTAATTACAGGTGTGTAGAAGAAGTAGATTTTGTAAATATTAAATATAAGGAAGAAAAACAATTTAAATACAAGGAAGAAACTTTTACACTACCCTTAATTCTGTAAGTTTTTTTTTAATGCTTTTAGCCATCTAAAATGTAAATGGTTACTTTTCTTCCAAAAAGGTTACTTTTTTGTACATTTCAGGTAACTTTTGAGAAGACCTCGCTGGCAACACTGCTACACCCTGTACTGCCATGCACACAAACACACATATATAACTACTCGCCAATTTGCGCTTATCTATTTGACCATGATTTATTTTATTTCAGAATCTGAATGCAAGAAACTTGGCTAAATCTTGCAAGAAAACTTGGCTAAATCTTAGAGAGTCCCACCGACGAACTATCAAGAAACGTAAAACTAAAAGTGGTCAGGCAGCAACGACGACGAAAAAGTGGACCTATGAAGATGAGATGAGCTTTTTGTTACCTCATTACAAAGAAAGAAGTACGATTTCGTCGGTTACAGATGTAAGTGGAGATGATGACCATTCAGATGTTAGCAGCTTCTTGAATGATGAGTCACAGAACTCAATAAACGATATTCAGTCTCCAGAAACTGAAGAACAACAGACTCCTACACCTACGTCACGTCCGAAGTCTTTTGCACCTTCAATTACTCCTAACATTCCGAAGAAACCTAAAAAAGGTTGTGCAGTTGAAAACACTTCAGCGTCACATGCTTTAATGAAATATTTAATAGAAGAAAAGAAAAACAAAGAAGAAGATGATGAGATAGATAAATATGTATTTTAAGAGCATTGCGGCAACTGTAAAAAAGTTTTCTGAATATAACCAAGCAGTTATAAAGGCTAAAATATATAACGCAGTTTCTGAAATCGAGTTAAAAGAAATCGCAGATAAACAAAACTATTATAGTTTTAGCAATTCTTACATTCCTCAAAGACCTGATTATTACATGCCTCAAGGTTATAATACCCTCAATAATAATAACCACGAGAGTCTATCAGTACCGACAAGCAGTCGTATGCAAACACAAACTGGCGCTTCAAACACACACACTGGCGCTTCAAGCACACAAACTGGCTCTTCAAACACTGATTTTGATAATTTAAACTTTGAAAAAAATAATAATTAATAATTATTAAAATATCGTATGGCAATCGAAGGCACAAGCTACGACCGAAAAAAATGGACAGCGTGCTTCGTTAATCATTTAATTTTTTTTGTTATAATACTCAATTATTATTTTGTTTTATTGCATTCCTGAAATAAAACCTTTTTGATTTGAAAACGAATGTGTATTTATTTCTCCAATAACCATTGTCTATGAAAAAACTTATTCAGTTACCTTGCAATACAATACAAAAAGAACCCTTTATTGCAAGAAAATGTCAAAGTACACGGCTTAAAAAAACAATTCTCAGAATATCGGCGGCCTTATTACTAAGTAATAGTTTCTACCAGACAATCACGTGTATAGGAGTTGCTCACCTTAATTTGTTGCTTACCTTAATGTTACAGCCAATCTTTCTTCGGGTGAAATCGTTTCTCTGAATGTTGTATTCTTCTTTCTTATACATTCTTCTATAGACTGCAGTATGTTATAAAAGAGACATTTTGGCATATGAAAATAAATATAAAATTTCTCTTCATCATCTATTAAATGTTTCTTAATAGTCCGAAATTCCCCTTCAGTTCTCCTAGCTTTATTCATACTGTGTACCCAATATCTTTTTCTTCGTTTCTTTCTATTTTCTGTTTCCTCTTCGTCAAGTGCCACTGCAATTATAGCCATTTCGTATATTGTGAACTGGGACATAACCGTGCGCTACACTTCACGTTCGGATACTGACTAACCGCGAGCGGCGAGGCACCCCGCCCAGCCGTCGTCAACCAGCGACCGGCGAGCCGTAAGCGCGGCGTCGCCTAGCCGTAGCCGAGTCGATTCGGAGCTGCTGATCGCACGGTGACGCGCTTACGATAGGTTGACGCCTGGTTGACGCCTGGTTGACGGCGAGGCGATACGGTGACGATCCCTTTCCGAGTTGATATGTGTGCTACGACCATAATTCTGACAGACAACAAATCAAGTGGCATGACATAAAACAACTTCGCGTTGAAAAGCATCAGCAGATGACTTTCTTTTATAAAACTTCTTACGAAGATACTGTTTTTAAAAAAGCTTTTGTAAGAAATCTAAGACGAGCACAAGATCATCGATTTTCCACAACTTTAAAACAGGCTTATTTGCAGAAAATTCCTTTAGGTGCTAATAAAAAGCGTGATATTAAGGAGTTGATTGATAAGAAAATTATACCAGAGAGATACGTAGATTCTTATTTTAAGAAGGCATTCGATTTTGAATGAGTTTTCAGGGAAACAATTTTTATACTATACTTTATCATTGATAAGTTGATTAAAATGTTCAACGTAAAAGTCTGATTATTGTACGAAATTAAAATGCGTGGTAAACTGTAAACTTATTGGTTTATTTAATTTATAAAAATGCAGTGAAGCAATCAACAGCAATCAACCGCGTCCCAGCTTCGAAGAAGGAAAAAATTACCTTTAGAAAAAAATTAATTAAAAAACCCAAAATTTACAATCTGTATAGTGTATAAGCAAATTAGCCGGTCAAAGAGTGCTTTCTTACTCTAAAGTAAGACATGTGTTCGTCACGAAATTTAACCTGCGTACCAAACCTCTTAAAAAGACACTTGCAATAAGTGTGACTCTTTGAAAGTAAAAAAAATCAAGCTACGGAAGAAGAAAAAAGGAAAATAGAAGATCACAAAAAACATATCGACAAAGCCGATTTTCTTCAACAAGAACTTAAAAACGATATGAAACTGGCAAAAGATGATCCAACTGTAGAAACTATTACCTTTGATCTACAAAAGACGTTGCCTCTTCCAAGGATACCCACAAATATTGTTTTCTATAAAAGACAGCTTTGGGTATACAATCTTGGTATCCATACAGGCAGTGATGACCAAGCTCATTGCAATGTTTGGGTGGAAGGAGAGGCCGGCAGAGGGTCACAAGAAGTCGCCTCGTGTTTAATTCAACATATTACACACCGTTTAAAGGATGGTGTTGAGACTTTGTTTCTATGGAGCGACTCCTGTGGTGGCCAGAATAGAAATTTAAAAGAGATACATCATCGATTTTTAGAATCTGGCCACAGCTTTTTGCCAAATGACACGGATTTTGGCCGGATTGAGTGCGCTCTTAAGCACCAACAACGATTATACGTCCCAGAAGATTACATACAAATAATGAAAAACTGTCGAAAAGTTAAACCAATGATTGTACACAGGCTTACCAAAGAAGACTTTTTGTCGTCTCGAAATTTAGAGACAAAAATTACCAATAGAAAAAAGGCAGAAGATGGAAGTAAAATAAGTTGGCTAGATACGAAGGAGATAGTGCTGAAAAAAGAAAAAATGTTCTCTATTTTTATGAGAAACTGTCTGGACAAAGAGTTAAAGGAAATCAACATAAAGAAAAATATAAGAACCAGGACCGTATTAGAGCCCCCGCGCACTAGCTGGCCGGGCCGCGCGGCCAGTAGCCTGAGTGCGAGTTTCATTCAAAAATTGAGTTAACTCTACTACAGCGTAAATCGAGTTGACGGCAATCTATTCATACAGTGTAAATGCGCGAGTGCGAGTCCCAAGAATCTTTACTTAGACGTGCTCGTTCACTCACTCACTGGATAGTTAACTTCAGTTAACTTTTTTCCTTATGTAGGCGTTCTTGTAGCGACGTTTGGTAACCCGACCGGAGTGAGAAGTGTAGCATTTGCATAGCTCGACATAGTTCTCTATCTCACTTTAATTCGGACGGGTTGTTTGCCTCATATGTCTGTCACTGTCACCTGTCACCTGTCACAATCTTAATATCTGTGATCTGTGGCTCTGACGATACTAGATGGCGCCTAAAACGATTAAAATTTTGATTATGATAAGATAAACAAACAATGCGATATTTCAAGACAATATTATTAAAGAAGCGCTTGATAGTCATCGGAAATGCATCAAATGAAGGAAGTATTTGTAAGTACAATCACAATTACAATTTAGGAGGTTAATTACGTGACAACAAGTTCCTATTTCAGTATACCAGTATTGTGAATTCCATGTTGAATGTCGTTTACTTTGTACTTTGAGGTTATATATGTAGAGCAGAGAGCCAGCCAGGCAGTGTGTAGTCCTAGCTTTTGTTTGAGGCTTGGCTATGTAGATCCTACGCAGTGGATGCACAGTGATGGAAGTAGGTTAGGTTGGTGGTTTGCAGCAGGCGAGTGAAAATAAACGAACAGAATCACATAGTACAATAGTTATTATTGCCTAGTGAAAACAATTAGGAATTACATTACATGAATAACACTATATTATGGGATATAGAAAACTAGCTTTTAGACGGACATGTTGTGTAGGCTATTTTTGGAACAGAGAGAGCAATACATTTTGTTTGCAATTAAACACAGAACAGTTTCTAGAGTTGAGTCCTTGACATTGACAGATATAAAACATAGATTTAATCATAAATCCTTACTATTAATCTCAGTATCATAGACAAGTTGAATGGTGTACAAAAACATGGTTCAATATTCCAACAATATACAGAGTACAATAATATAAACAAAGCTTTATTTGAAGCTACAAATACGAGTTACCTTCTATCCAAGAAATACAAACATGTGAACTTGTCATGTCAATCAATTGGCGAAAATACTTGTAGAATCTACAATAATAGATGCTACCTTTGATAGTTTAAAATTAATATTTCTTGTTTATTACTGTCATATTCTAATATGTATTACCGTAAAACGGGGTGAAGAGAAATAATTTTCAACTTTGTCATAAGAATTTGTTGTCTGTTAGTACTATATTTTTAAAACAACGGGTTATTTTAAATCATGTCCGGTACCATAAAAAAAGAATTAAAACAATATCTTTTTAACTTTAAGCAAAGGTTTTCGAGATTTTTAATGAATTATGTATCATTTCTATTCACCCAACGACTGGGGTCAATAGAAATGCCATAAGTGGTGAATAGAAAAACTGCTAGGGCTGCCAAAAATGAGTTATCCAACATGCAAAAATGTAAGGTCGTGTATTTAAAATTGTTTTAGTTTGTAAATACTAAATTAAATACCTATAAAATTTGTCTATAACTTATAAGTATGTATAAAAGCATATAAAATAATTAAGAATGTTTGTATTTTAATCGATTTTATTTTTACGAAATGTTATAGATAGAAGTATTCGTCACCGTCATACACTAGTTCATTCGATAATATTTTTACTTTATTCTCCTTAATAGTATTATTAACAGCAGTTGTTCCAGTGCTGATCGTAACCTCTTCGCATAAGCTGTCAAAAAAGAGAATAGGTAGACTTTTTATGTCCACATCATTAGGTATTTTGCTCTCTGATCCTTGTAAGTTATCATTGTAATTTTCCGTTTCCGTGATATTGTTGTAATTTTTATTAAACCATTAGTAGGTAATACATCGTCTTTCGTAAAAGATTCTCGCCATTTCATTGCCATGATTGAGGACATTACCCTGGAACCAGATGAACTAATGGTGAGCTTCGATGTCGAATCGTTGTTCACTAATGTTCCCATAGGAGAATGTGTGGACTTAATTAGAGGAAAGTTTGAGGAAAACTCAATACCTGATGGTTTCATCACATTATTAAGGAACTGTTTAGAGGGCAATTACTTTGTGTACCGCGGACAACACTACCTCCAGATTGATGGAGTCGCCATGGGAAGCCCCGTCGCACCGATATTGGCCAACATCTGGATGGAACATATAGAAACTCTTCTACCACGTACAAGAATTAAGGTATGGAAGCGGTACGTAGACGATGTATTTTGCATCTTGAGAGGTAATAAGCCAGAAGTCGAACAGTTCCTTGAACTCCTGAACTCCATCCATCCGAGAATGCAGTTCACATATGAACTGGAGATGAACCGCAGTTTGGCATTCTTGGATGTCAAGGTAATGGCGAGATCGGATGGTTCCTTGTCGCACACGGTCTACAGGAAGCCTACACACACGGACAAATACCTGAATGCGTTGTCTCATCACCACCCGAGACATTTACGTTCTGTAGCCACATCCTTAATTAATAGAGCTCATGCACTGTGTGACCCTGAACATTTGGAGGAGGAGCTGACTCATGTTCAGGAGGTACTCAAGAAGAATGGTTACAGAATAGGGAAAACGCATGCTGGATACAAACCGAGGGTGAAACAGCAAGAGGTCCTCAGGAAACCTGCTTTCTTGCCATATGTTAGGGGGGTGACGGATAAAATCGGATCGCTGCTCAAGGAGTACTCCATTAAAACCATTTATACCCCTCTATCAAAAGTATCGGAGCAGGTGGGCACACCCAAGGATAGGATACCCTACCAGACACCGGGCGTTTATAAGATCGATTGCAGTTGCGGTAGTTCTTATATCGGACAGACCAAGCGAACTATTGCCGAGCGGGTCAAGGAACATATCGCAGCTGTCAAGAATCGCCAGGTGGAAAAATCCGCGGTGGCAGAACATTTGCTGGAGTCTGGCACTAACCACTGGATCGAACTCCATAGGCCGAAAGTACTTTCCAACGAACGTCACTATTTTTCAAGACTCGTACGTGAAGCGGTTGAAATTAAGAAATACAAAAATTTCAATCGGGAAAGCGGTTTCAAACTTTCGCCTGCATGGAATCCAGTGATAAACAAATGTATACATCGCGAGGTTAAGTGTAGGACACCTTCGGACGTTGTCAGTGTAGTGTGTCGTGGACCTTAATTAGTGCAGTGGAGTACAGACCTAATAACATTTTGGTTGATGTGGGTAGATTGCGCCCCTTCAACCAAATAGTGTAAACAACACTCGCAATCCAGTACCCTCGTGACCACGGCCGTTGCGACACGACCGAAACGTTGAGGTATGCATTAAATGTTTTTATTCGCGATTAAGTCCCGTCTAGATTAGTGTTAATAACAATGTGTTCATATCGTGATAGTTTAAATTTGTGGATAATGTTTTAAACTTTGTTTTAAGTTAGACCAAACAAGCAAATTGCCTTTTATAGACAAAGTTTAGTTATTGTTCACTCAGTGTACTTGAGATTTGTTTTAATAATGCATAGCATAGCTATTAAAATGATTAAAACAACAAATTAATTATGTTATCGCTAATGACTGATAATATAATTATTTAATTAAAAGTCAGATGTATTTATATATGTTTTTCCTAATATTTTACATCGCCTTTTCTGGCCCCGGCAAAATTATAGGTATTGTCCCAGACAAACTCATGGATCCGCTTTATTTGTATTATGTATTTTGATTTTATTTGTAATAAAACGCAATTGAAGATTAAATAAAGTTTTATTTACATAATTCTCCATACTAATTGATCTCTTACAGCTCTACCTCTGATCAAATCTGTTGTGGCACTTCCTCCATGCTCGCAGTAAATTTGATTATCACAGTCTTCTAAATCTTTACTTAAACAGCGCCATTGGTTCTTTAAACGGCCAAATTTGTTTTCTATTTTGACTCTGGCCACCGAATGTTTCATATTATATTTGGCTTCTGGTGAGCCTTTAGCAGGATTCAGAAATGGAGTCATCAACCACGGCCTCTGTGGGTAACCAGAATCTCCTGAAACCAATAAGCAACATTAATTATTTAGTTGAAATATGGTCAAATCAAACCAAAATCAGCTATTTCAAAATAGATTCCTTGGAATAGTTTTTAATTGGTTTACAATAAGAGGAAAAATATATAGCATTTAATAGTATATTGAGTGCACTAATAGGACAAAGGGTTAAAAGACTATTTACCTAACAACCAATACATTTCCCTATTTTGGTGCAAAGATTGCATATAGTTATTGAGTTGGCTATTTTCCCATATGAATGAGTCATGATTAGCCCCTCCAAATTTGGCATTTACATTCAGTATTCTGCACATGCTGTCACATACCTGAGAATAAAATTTTATTGTAAGTGGGGCCCCCGTGCACTAGGCAACCAGGCTGCCTAGTGCGCAGGGGCGATTCATCGATGTAAGTGTAATAAAATATTGATATTGAGTTTAAACTTCAATGATTTTTGTATTACTTACCATTTGCACGTT
Organism: Cyclophora albipunctata; assembly: GCA_963082685.1. NCBI lineage: Eukaryota > Metazoa > Arthropoda > Insecta > Lepidoptera > Geometridae > Cyclophora > Cyclophora albipunctata. The sequence goes on along the minus strand of OY720135.1, from coordinate 2,418,145 downwards.
CAAGGAATGGTAATGTTTAGTATGATGTATTAGGGCTTTGGTCACTTCATCAATATATACACTGCACATCTTTTGAGATATATTCTTGGCGACTCCTGTAGGCCTCTGATATGACCCATGTGCATAAAAATACAGTGCCACGAGAACCTGCGTCAAACATGTGATACTTATGTGCTTTATTGATCATTTACTTCCGACATTAAACTGTAAAATAATTATAGTAAGTACCTTAGTTTCCAAGTTAATTCGTTGAGAGGACCTTAAGTCAGTAAGTAATACTTACTGACTTACTAAGTATATCTCTTTATCTTGGCATAAATGTGTGAATGCATCCTTCGATAGGCGATACCTATTTTTTTCGAACTCATGGTCCGGAAGATTTATTGGATCAATTATTGCGTTCTTCTTGGGTCCGAGCTAAGGATAACATCCTCCAAGCCAGGTAAAATCGACTAGCCATTATTAGTTTAAACTTCAATGAGCTTCAATGAACACTACTTCTAGTGTACGTTAAACTAAACATCGATAGACTATCGATAGTATCGATAGTAAATGGCTATCGATACTATCGATGTGCGTATTTCATTCATTCAAAGGTGTAGACATTGAGATTATTCTCTATGGTAGGAGAATTACCGTGCGTATATCATTCATTTACAAGACAAAAGACAGTCAGTATTTTTATTGTGGATGTTTGTTGAAGTTGAGTGGAGTGGAGTAACAATAAAAAATGAGTAGCAAGTCACGTGCGTGGGATTACTTCAAAAAGACTAATGAAAAGTTTGCAAAGTGTTCTTTGTGTAAAAGAGAGTTTAAACTAAGTGGAAATACTACGAACTTGATTGATCATATGAAGAGAAAACATAATGAGGTATGGTCATCCAATGTTTCTATTACTCAAGACGTAGATAGTCAATATTTTAATGTTTGATTTGTGTCTTTAATAATGATGAATGCTGATTTTATTGTTATTTCAAATTTAATTGAAAATAAAACTCTTCGTTTCGTATAACATTTGTTATTTTATTGATGTCCTATAATCTTTTTAACTATCGATAGACTATCGATACTATCGATAGCTTTTAGTAAAACTCGATACTATCGGATTACCAAACTATCGATGTTTAACGTACACTAACTACTTCTCAATTCAATTCAATATTTAGTGTAATGGCTGGCATTCACCACCAAATATGAAGGTGAATGACTTAACTATCGCGTCAACTTTAGTTTACTATACGAAGTATTACGAAGTGGGTGGTCACACTCGCGTCAAGTGTCAAAAACGCCCTATTTACGCGCCCGTTGCGTTTATTCTAACTATATAGATTGCGTTTAAAACTTACACTCGCATTCTCAGTTTCACAATTCGTCCGCAAGAGGCGCTTTTTCGGTTTTCATACAATTTTTACATAACGTTAACGCAGTGTAGTAGTAAGGGTGCTTGTACACGGTGCAAGTAGCTTGCGCATGTTGAGGCACTTGCGCGGGTTATATGCATCGTAAACATATCGTTTAAAAACATGTGCGGGTCTAGTGACTCGAGCATGTATAGGTCGCGGCACGAAACTCTAGCGCTGAGCGAAACGTGGAGGGGATAGCTGCGCATGGGTACCGTCGCGCACGCAATACAAATTAGTAATTTAATTGCTTAATTAAAAACAGCAAAATAATGTTTTAATGTAAAGTCAAATAGTAAGTCTAGCGGTGAACAAAATGTGGAACTTCACTGCGTATGGGTACTGTCACGCACGCAAATATTACTTAAGTAATATTACTTCATGTTACCTACAATATAATTTTTAACAAGTTTATGGGGAGTAGAAAAATAAATACACTATCGGATTTGTAAATTTTTATATTAAATACCAAATAATAATAATTTTTATATTAAGTCCGAATTACATAAGAACCTACTGAAGTTTCTTCTCAGGATAGAAGAAACCTGCGAGTTCGGCAGGGTGTGGACATCAGACACCGCATTCTCCTTTCCGATATCTAGTCCGAATCAGACAATGGTCTTACACCTTCAATAGTATCCCAACAGGGCCTTTTGCTTACTGAGGGCCCCGGCTCAGGGCTGCTTCGGTCGTCGGCACTAACAGCGTCATCGTCATCAGACTCACCAAGGCTATCCTCTGAACTGTCACCATCAACGCGAATGATGAATTCTTCTGTAACCAAATCCACGACATGGTCACTCTTGACATATTGCTCTTCTATGTCCTTTACCTTTTGGCATAACTTTCCCCAATCCCAAGCACCCATCAGCAAAACTTTTTCTTGAATTAGTTCTATACATTTAGCAACACTCCACTTCACATTTTTACTGCCTACATAACTACATATTGCTTTATGTCAGACCATGCCATTTCGATTGGATTTAGATCTGGGTGGTATGGTGGCAGTCTTAGCACTTGATGTCCTTGCTCTGCTAGTATCCTGTCAATTGAAAATGTTTTAAATCTATCTTTGTTAGCCCGTATTAAATTGTATAGTTGAGGTTTTAGTAGAGTTTCCTCATATTGTATGCCCTTTTCAGTAAGCCAACCCTGCATGTCAGCTTTTTTGGAATTAGAAGTGGGTGCAAGGTCCCATTGCTTATTATGGTATGATGCGTTGTCGACTACCACGACAGAATTAGGCGGTAAGTTCGGCAATAACTGTGTCCTCAGCCATTTTTCGTAGTTGTCGTAGTTCATATTGTCGTGGTAGTCGCCTGATTTCGCACCAGCTTTAAAAGTTAACAGTGCGTTCGGTATGAACCCAGCCTCTGATCCTGCGTGGACAATGACCACCCGCTGTCCTTTGGAGATAGGTTTTTTGAGACCTTTTGTAGTACCATCGGTCCAGGCTTTTGGAGCAGAGTGCGATGAATCTACGTAAGATTCATCTGTATATACGATGGGCCTTCCCTCTTGGCGATATTGTTTTATTTTGCGTAAGTATTCGATACGTAGTAAACGTATATTTGAACTTTCAATCAGTACTTTTCGATTGTTTTCAGTATTTTTCCACCGAAACCCTAAACTCTTAATTATTCGTCGAAGACTTCGTTCTGAGCCTTTGAAATTTATATCTTCCTCTAGCTTCTTTCTCAACTTTCCGACGGTGGGAAGTTCATTATTTGTCCTATGAAAATTATGTATGTACCTCTTTATTACTCCTTGATCAAAGTTATCAATATCTGTGACCGGTTTTGATCTGGAGCGTTTTTTGCCTGGTGTTCTAAATACTGATAATAAGTCGGAATTATTGGCTTCAGTGGAGATTTTCCTTACCGTTGCTATGGACGTCTTTGTAGATTCAGCTGTCCTTTTCTGAATTTTCTGTAAGTCACTAATTATACTATTTAATTTTATATTTCCCGCCTGAATAACTTCTGCAGTTTGTTTTATTTCACTTATATCTACAGTGCTGCGGTCAGAATCGAGTAAAATACTCGCAGCTTCGCCAATTTCACTTTGAATTTGTTTCAGGGAATTAATGAAATCATTCGATTCCCTTTTCAGAAAACAATGCACGTCAAACACCATTTTCCGTGCCTGTCTTTTCAAAACAGTATTCCTTCTCGGCCTCGGCATTTTCACTGTTTAAAAACTGTTCAAACTTAATCAAACAGTGAATAAACTAACAAACACAACAAACAAATCAACAAAACAAACTTAACAAAAAACAACAACAAAAATTAACGATGACAACAAAACAATTCAGAACGCGACTGTACACTGGAAGTGCGCGGAGCGTCGTATCGGCACGGGGGACGGAGTACGACTGGAGAGCCAATCGGCGCAAGGAACGCTCGCCCTTCATCCCTGTACCCCGCCAAGACACCTTATTTTTTACTTCTGCGCAATAACGGTCAGCGCTAGAGTTTCGTGCCGCGACCTATACCGAAGGTATATAATCGGGATCAGCTACGGAGTCATCACTCAAGTAAGCAGTATCTAATCCATGGTTACTATCAGAAACGATACTATCACAGATCGTTATATTTTTAGCTGATGACCCAGGGATAGGATTGTTGTAGTCGATAACAGTTTGGTCAGTATCTGTATTAGCCTCATCATTTCCTCTGAAAGCGAAAAAAAAGAACAAGCTAAACACACGCAACCAACACCAAAAACAAAAAATGCAATAATAAAGCAGTAAGTATTAATTAAATAGCTTGGTTAAAGAAAAATAAAATAAAATAAACTTTCTTTAACTGTTTGGGTAGTCTTGTTTTGTTCTATAAGGCAAGAACTTAAGGGGACTTATGCGGCGCTAGTGGCGTCCACACTAATTAAATTATTATCTCTGTTAATACAATAAAATTTAAAAATCAGTCACAAATAAGCACTTCGATAAAATGTTTCTAGTAAGTAAGTATCTTTTGATATGGCATAGGGCGTATTTTAATGAGAAGTGGCAATTTTTGTCATAAACATCCCTGTATGTACATTACTGTTTTAATTAAAAACTTTTTAGATGGTATCACATTAAAATTTACCAAGGTGCCCAATGCCAATTGTGGCTGATATTTTAATTTAATTTATTGAGGTAATAATTAATAACCTGTGAGAGCGCCACTAGCGCCGCCTAAGCCCTTTAAACCGGAACCTCTACTTTTTTCACTTGATCTTGCACGACTCTAAACTAAACAAAACTAGCAATAGTGTAATAACTACCTACCTAATTCATAGAACAAAATGGAAGCTACCGAAAAAACAGTGATAAAAGATAGTTTGAGTTATTTTATCATAAATACATGTTAGATAAAAACATAAAACTCTTAAGTGCATGCAATCCACACACGATTCCCTCATTACAACACATGAAATATTTTACAATAACACAATCAGCCAGCATCAATAACGAGTTAGTAAATCAGTTATAACCTTAAACTTTTTAGTGGATAATTATCATAATACACCCTTAAAATAGGAAAAATAGGCTTTGGCACATTCATTACTCGAAAGCCAGCACAACATACTAGTTTTGTTAGCTTTATTATGTTATAATGCAACGACAATTCTATTTTGAGGTTATGTCACGATTCTTTTACATTTTCCTAACTATAATGAATAAATTAATGCTTACCTCCATTCGTTTTTGTTCTGCAAAGCACGCATTATACGCCTGGACCGATAAAATTGCTTGTAACTAATTTTATTATTTTTTTAACACGGAGCGAAACACTCGTGCGCAATGTCACTGGACTTACTAAACGAAATGTCATTGATTTTACAATCGGCGCCAAATTCAAAACATAGCAAGTTGGTATTTCAAATTCATAACATAGTAAGTCGCTTGACCTGCTAGGGTTTTAAATTTGTATTCTGACATACTAAGTTTAGAAATTGTATATGAAGGAAATTTTCGTAATCACGCCAAATTGCTTAGACTTGCTAAATAAAATTTTTAAAATTAAGTATGAAACTGGGTGTTTTAAGGTCCACATCACTTTAATACTGTCTAGTAGGTCGAAAAATGACAAAAACCGTTTTTTTTTCAAATCACCTGTTACTAGGTTTTGAATTTGGGCAGCCGAATTGTTGTTTTTGTTGAGGCAAAGATTAATATTACATTTGGAACAGTGTATAGTTGAATATCCCTTACAATTGGGGTATTTGCAACGCAAGGATCCCCCTACCAAAGGCCAATGATCTTGCCCATCCCTGCGAACTTCTTTTGGTGGGGCAACTGCTACAGCACTTCTTTTTTTTTGGCCTGGATTTCATTTTCAAGAAGACTAGAACTTGGACGACCTCTTTTTTCTTTTGCTGCTCCCATGTTACAAAGGACGAAGGCCAGTTCATTTCTAAAAGTACCTAAATTGAGAATATCTTTCTTAGGTACATTTTTAGCATTTTTTTTATATATTATCCATGCATTTATCACTGCCAGGTCTAAAAGATGATAAAAAATACGAATATACCATTTTCTTGACTTGATCCTTATTCTGTACCTTCCCAGAAAACTGTCCATAAGGTCTACGCCTCCCATGTGGGCATTGTATTCACTTATGATCTTCGGGCATGGAATTTGTATCTTCTCTTTTTTTTTCTTGTCATATCTAGATACATTATTCAAAGGCAAAGCACCTACATAAGATGACAGTAATGTGACAACTTTGTTGTCTTTCCATGCTACTACACTCATATCCACACCTTGAAATGTTGTCACTCTTTCTTCATGTGCACCTCTTGGAGGATCTGATGAGGTTAGGCGCCGTCATATACAGGGTGACATCGGGGTGGTGGAGCACCAAAGTAAAACAAGACTTGCTAGTTAATTAGGAATACAACGCTGTAGATTAGAGAGCCCAAATCAGTATTATTTCCGCTAGAACAAAAAAAATACAACATAATTTAGAGTCATGGTCACCCTACGCACTTGACAAGACAACCATCTATGTAACTAGTAAAGAACGTAGTGGTAGATTACGATTGATAAATGATAACACTTATCTCTTGTCGATATTTAGCATAAGAGCAAATAAACACACTTAAAACACATTTAAATTTTATTAAAATTAATGACAAACTTCACAGGCGTTTAAAAAAAAACGATCACCGATCACAAACCTTGACCATGTTCCTTCTATGATCTGCACAAAAAAGAGTTTTACATAAAGTAACTTAAACGTACTTCAGGAGCTGTTCGAAGTGTGACCCGTCTTGCTGACGGCACAATTCTGCTCGTCGCGTAAGGTTATTTTTCAAATGGCCAAGAGCGAAACGATTCATTTTCACGATTTCAAATGCTGCAACCACTCGTTGACGGAGTTCTTCGATAGTGTTAGACTCTCGTTCATAGACCAACCGTTTAATTTCACCCCAGAGAAAAAAATCCAGGGGCGTCAGGTCGGGACTGCGAGGAGGCCACGCCACAGGGCCGCCGCGGCCGATCCAACGTCCGGGGAATCGTTCATTGAGGTAATTACGTACTCGGTGCTCAAAATGAGCCGGAGCACCGTCGTGTTGATAGTGTAAATTATGCATGTAATGTTCCGGCACTTCTCGCAGTAATTCAGGTACCACTTGTCTCAACATATCAAGGTATTTAACACCCAATGTTGCCAGATGCACTGAACCTTTTATCTGTAGTAGAAATTGCTGAAATCTGTATTAAATCTGTATGCCTTTTTATCACGAAATCTGTATAAAATCTGCATGACTAAAAGAACCAAAACAGATCCTACTTGCCATAAGAAGATTAGTTTTTATATTTTTTCTGCTTTTTTGTAAATCAAGGGTATATGTTAGGTAGGATTGAATAAAACAGACACAAATGAAAAAAAACACATAACTATTTATGTTACAAATTTAATGTTATCACTTATCACCTATTTCTTTGTCAATTGTATAAGAAATAAAACATCTTTAGGTCTCGTATAATATTATTTACATTCATTACTCACAACGAACAAATGAATAGTTATTTTATAATTTTCATTAATCAGTCATACATATTTTTGTTAAATTTTAGCAGTAATTTATCATCAATCTCTAGGGTATAGCAACATTTTTCACCAATCAGTTGCTTTGTATGTAAAAGACCTTCAATAGTGTTTGTATTAAGTCTATTGCGTTGTTTTGTCTTCATTAAATTTATAGATGAAAAAATTCTTTCTACGGCGGCACTAGAATGAGGTAGACTTATGAAATAAATTAATCCCAAAGAATAGAATCAGACAATATTTAATAATATTATAATTATAAGGACTGCATCGGAGCATGTTATTTATTGTGATCTGTTCGATTTTAATTGAATGTGAAAATTCTGTATAAAAAGCTGTATCCAATGCTAATCTGTATCGCACATTGAAAATCTGTATAGATACAGAGAAATCTGTATATATGGCAACACTGTTAACACCATTTAATCTCCCTTCTATGAAGTAGGGCCCGATAACAACATCGTTCACTATTCCCGCCCATACATTTAAGCTAAATCTCACTTGGTATGCGTTCCTCCTTGTCAAATGTGGGTTTTCGGCACTCCAGTAATGTTCATTATGCATGTTGAATAGCCCGATTCGAGTGAACGTGCTTTCGTCGGTCCAAAGAATGTTGGTATCTTGATTCTCTAAAATCCAATTACACATGGCTATTCTTGAAGGAAAATCTATCGGTGAAAGATCCTGTACCGGTAGGAAATGGAATGGGTGCAACCCTGTTGCGTTCAGAAGACGCCACACAAAGAACTGACTGACATTAAAGTGTCTAGCGGCTTGTCGCGTGCTTCTTTGTGGATCCTGATAGAAGTACCTTAAAATTTGTTCGTCAAGGTTGTTTGCGTATCGTCGTCGTCGTGGCCTGTCGCCGCCCCGTGCTTGGGCGTGAACCGGCACAGAAAACTGTCCATGATCTCGCAGATTTTGAACCATCGTGGAAATCAATCTCCGGGTTGGGATAGGCACATTAGGATAGTGTTCATGAAATAAATCTCGGGCAGCAGTCACACGATTGGTTTGGTAATAAAACTTTACCATGTCAGACCGCTCAACATTCGAAAACGGATATGGGGCAGGCATTTTTGTGCTCAATTCACAATCGTTAAATAATTTTATTTAATTCGATGTTTTGACTTTGTCATAACAGGGACAGTTGACGTTTGTTATTCATCTAATCAAAAGAGGTTAAAAGGTTTCTAAAGAGGTTTCAACATGAATTGTAAGGTGACCATAATTTAAGTTACTAACTGGGTTATGGAAACTGGTAAATAATAACAAATAGCTGCGGTTAATTAATAAACTAACTACAGACATAAACTCGCAATTTTTTACCGAGTTAGGACTATTAGGTTTGAATCACGACCCAGATTTCAGCCTGTATATCAGTCTAGCAGTTTGGTTTTACAATCAAAATAACAAATCTCTAAAGATCATACAACAATAAGGTTACAAAAAAAATATTAAAAATAATTAAAAAAAAAACAAATATGTAGTACACTTATTTTTATTATACACCACATCATTAGTTTTAGATTTAAAGATTTAATGGATATTACAAAAATAAAATATGAAATTTAGACCACATCATCATCATCAATTAGATCTTGTAAAATTTCACCATCATTCTTGTAGTATCGTCGGTTTATTTTAGTGTCAGTAACTTAAACATTTTTAAAATTGCTGATGTTGTATCCTGGTTCAAAATACACGGTTTCGTCTGATATTATTTGATTTTTTTTATTTTGAGCCGTAGCTGTTGCTTTTGTATTATGTTTGGCAGTAGATTTTTCCGATGTAGTAACTTCTAATTCAGGAATTGTTAGAAAATCGTCAAATACTACAACAGGCAATGCATTTAAGTCAACATTCATTATGTCCATGTTTTCAACATCTTCAGGAAACTGTTTATTTTCGAAAATTTCCGTCATAACATTTTGTTGTGAAGCATTTTCTATAACTGTATTAAGATTATCACACCAAATGAGAGTTTTGCAGTAGTTTTGAAGGATGTTGGCATCTGTTTTAACTTCTTTATCATAGGTTTCTGTCTTTGTTTCATTTGTTATTGGTTTCTTAGTCTTGGTTTTTTTGGGTTAGGTTCATAAGGACTTGATTGCATTACGACTATATAACCAAAACGTCTTAGTTTCATAAGGTCTTGGTAAGCACAATGCCTTTTTTGCAAAATGCCCTAGTGAGCAGAATGTCTTAGTTGCACGATTGACTACTATGGCATAATGCCGAAGTTGCAAAACGTCTTGATTCTAAAATGACGTATAAGGCAAAGTGTCTGGATAGCATATGGACTTGGTAGCAAAACGTCATGATTGCATAACGACTATAGAGTGCGCGCAAGATAACTCTGCGCGCGGCCGAAGTTGGAACTAATCGTATGCCACTACCTTGACGTTTATGTGTTGCCTGCTATAACAATAAACCTCCCCGCATTTTCTAGATTCGTTATTCCTTTGTAGTTTTTTCTTGTCATCAATAATAATTATCATGTATCTACTTAATTAGGTTTTGTATGAATTTTTAATCATTGTAGAACTGTGACGGCAGAAGAATGGCTGAATTTTTGTATTCATGTTGATAAAATAGAACACAAATATTTCGAATCAGACAGGCTAATGGTTATAGAAATGGAAATGGACTTGAAACGGGTTTAATATGTGATAAAAAAACAATCTGTGTATTCAATTAAATAATACAAGGTTATGTAAAAGAAAATCAATTTATACAAATAATAACATAACACATCACTTCTTAAACTAAAATTTCTTTAATGCTTAATGTCAGGTGACAAATATTATTTTATTTGTAATACGAAAAAAAACACGCAGAGCAGTTTAATCCCTTAATGATTTTAAATTATCAATCTTATACAAGTACTCAATTATTGTAGTCTCCCTTTCGACCAATTTTTGTAATTCTGCTCTGCATTTTCTATCAAATGTGGCATCACTTTTATTTCTATGACCATATGTAAATAAATGATTCTTTATTTTCATTTCCTGGAACTTGTTGTCCTTCTTGATTTTAAACAGGAACCTCATTAATGAGGGTTTATGTGGCATGCGTGCATTTAAACGCCTGTGCCAAGCTTCCACTGCGTTATTAGTGCGGTGTCGCTGGCCTGCACAGGATATTGTTGAAGGCGGCAACCTCATCCATTGTCTCTCATAATAACTTACGGAACTATCAATTTCAGGACAATTGGGTGCAACACCCTTCACAGTTAGCCATGCTTCTTGTATTTGATCTGCTGGTATGTACGGTAAATTTGATGTCAACTTCGCAATCTTAACTCCGTCACGGGTGCTAGTAAGTCGAACCTGTTTCGCGTGCTTCCAAATAGCCCGATTGTAGTGATAATAGCAACCGGACAATGACGCAGTAGGAAAAACTTCTTTAAACGCGTTTATTACTCCCAATTCGTAATCGCACTTAAATTGTGTAAGCTTAGCACCAATGACGTCACGTATTATTGTGAAAAGTGCACCGTAGGTTTCTTCGCGTTTATTGGGAAGTAAACAATATAACACTGGCACTACATTTGTGCTTTCATCGTTGCTGTTTAGATCCACATGGACCGTAAAAAGTTGACTGAATGGCTTAGGTACACGTTTAAAGGTGCCATCCCCGAAAAACAGATGACCGCCACGAGCACAGTTTTTCATTTTTATACGGCAGCATTTGCTACTAAAAACTAATATTTTTTCATTTTCACCAAATTCAGCAACTAAAAAGTTTTCTGATATAATAGGTGGTATTTTTACATGTTTGGGATGCAAGAACTGCAACTTTTCTGACTTTAAATAAGCTCGCCTCGCCCTAAATAAAATGAATTTAATCGACTCATATGGCCGTGCATTTATTATTACATCAGGAAATTGTGCCTGGCATTCGATGATACTATCTTCGTAGTTTTTCTTAATAGATTTCATATTTTCGCATACTTTTTTTTTCGCATACTGCAATACAAATTCGCTTGTATATTTATCCCTTTTTCTTTCACAAGAGTGTAAAGTTTGCCGGACAATTGCAGTATTTTCACTATTTAATGTTAGCGAGGCACTGCACTCCTTACGCTTACAGCACCGCCACAAAGATGTTCCGCCGACATTGTTGCTGCACTTATTATAACGGTGGCCGTTTACAATCAAAGCCTGGTTGCCTTTGTGACTTTTAACAAACATAAAGTCCCCCATGTTAATAATTTGATAAACACATATTTACTTATATTATTGAATTGAAAGGCAAACCTCACTTGACAGTTAAGATTGTTTTTCTAAACAGACATTATCTATGATTTTATAAGTGTCAGTACTCGAGTACTGGCCACTTATAAAATAAAATATAACACAGTTACACATTATCTTTGACAGTTACTGCTCATAGTGAAGGAAAATTCAAGAAAAAATGAACTTTACTCGATTTAAAATTATATATGACTCGAATATTTTTTTCTATAATCGATACTACAATATGTTTTATGAAATAAATTTAAATAGAAAAGAATATCAATAAAATAGAAAAATACTCACAAATGAAAGGTTAATCAATAATTTAAGTGACTTGATGTATTTCATGTCTTTTTATAATGACAAACCGTATTATATGGCATTTTTAACGGAGCGCATATGGACGTCCGTTCGATGCCATACCGATTTTTGAAATGGTGTAATCGATTATTCAACTACATAGTTTTTATAAACAGTTAGGATCATTTGATCAAGATCTTTGGCAGAGGGGAAGGTATAGGTAAGGCTTATCCTGTAGTAAATAATCAAAGTCGACCATGTAGTCGTTATGCCACTTATGACGTTATTAATTTTTGACCATATGCCTACCTAGTCGTTTTGCTACTAGGACATTTTGATATTAGGGCGTTATACAAACCAGACGTTTTAAAAATAAGTCCAATCTTAAACCAAGGCATTCTACTATTAAGACGTTTGCACAATTAGACATTTAACTACCAAGACCTTATGAAACTAAGACGTTTTGGTTATATAGTCGTAATGCAATCAAGTCCTTATGAACCTAACCCGTTTTTTTTATAAGGGATTTGTTCAGAGTTTTCACTCCTTTGTCAATATTTTGACTAACTGATGTAGTTTTTTTCATTTCTTCTTCTTTCATATCTCTCTTTTTTGGATAGCATCTATTTTTACACCTTGATCACAATTTTCAGTCTTTATTTCATTTGTTATTGCTGTCTTAGTATTTGTTGTCTTTTTAAGATATTTGCTTGTAGTTTTCACTCCTTTGTTAACCCCTTATTGCATGAATTATGAAGGAGGCAAATAAAAATTTTTTTTTACTGAAAATGTCTTTTATTTTACCTTATATAATAAGTTGAGATGAGAAAAAAAAAGTAATAATAATTAAAAAAAATTGCCAACGAAGCCACATATGGCTTCGTATGCATTGTAGCAAAACGAAATGAAATCATATATGGCTTCATATGCATTAACAATTAAACTTTATGAAAGTCCAGAAAACAGTTGCGTTTGTCATTAAAACATAAAAAAACCTTACATTTTCCACATTTCGTGAAGGAACGGTATTTTAAGCAGTTTTGACATATTTGTCGAGACTTCATCCATTCTGGGTAATGGGCCACGTTATCTGTTCGAACAGAATTCAAAGGTAACTCCTGGTGTCTAGCTGCAGCTTTTCGTGCCTTTTTGGAAGGCAATGGCGACTCAGGCAAGCTAGACATTAAAGAAAAAGTTAATTGTCTTTGTAAACCCTTTAAAGCAAATTTTCGTCGCATCTCCTTTTGAGACTCCAGTCCATGAACACTGTGTGAAAAACTTCCTATCGAAGATAGCATCGATGAGGGAGTACGCATTAGTTGTCCCCTTTCCTACACCTTGGTTTAAAATATTAGAAAATTGTCTGTATAGTTCATCTCTTGTATCGGGTTGGTCAAGTTTTCTTTCAAATTCTTCCATCTCCTTCAGATTACAAATTTTTAGGGTGCCAGATTCGCCATTATTTCTGTATTTTTTGGTGCTAAGGAATTGCTTGATAAATTCTTCAAGTTTTATTGAAAGTTCAGACAGTTGCGCAATAATGGTATTTTGATTTTAACACAATACACTTTGGTTTACAGTAATCGTTTGTATATCATTTTTAATAGTTTTACTCTCCTCCAGAATTGATTTTTCTTCAGATTGTACTTCCGTTACTGGTACTGTTCCAACATTCTCATTTTCACATGTTCCTGTGTCTTCCTCTAGTGAATCTGTTTGAAAAATGCAACTTTCTTCATTTAGGTGTATAATTGGAAGATTATTTATTTTTGTTACTTCAGTACCAACAGTTACTGAGGCTGAAGCGTCTTGAATGATGTTCTACAAAAATAGTACAACCATCATAAATAGAATTACCATAAAATATCATAATTTTCTCATCATATTTCATAAACAACATTTCATAAACAATTTTCTCATCCGACTTTCAAACATGGCAGAGCCCATAGCACGGGTTCCGGAGAACTGATAAAATAACGTTATATAATATACACACCTGTAAATTAGGGTATGCGGGACGTCTTATCGTTGGAGTATCATTAGTGGTATAGGTTTTGGTCTGTGGTGAGACTACCTGAATGGAAGTTGAGGCAGCCTGATAGATATCCTGAAAATAATACTTATTATAAACTAGCTGCGCCCCGCGGTTTTACCCGCGTTGTGCCCGTTCCCGTGGGAATTTCGGGATAAAATGTAGCCTATAGCCTTCCTCGATAAATAGACTATCTAACAGTGAAAGAATTATTCAAATCGGTTCAGTAGTTTCTGAGATTAGCGCGTTTAAACAAACAAACAAACAAACAAACAAACAAACAAACAAACAAAACAAACTCTTCAGCTTTATAATATTAGTATAGATTCATATAATCTAGACCAATGACTAGACACGTTTTGCTATTATACTGTATAGGCCAGAAATAACAAGGAGTTAAAAGCTAGCCCGCGAAATACTATATTTTTTTACGTTTTTTGCTATTTGCAAGTGAAACATATTTAGAATCATATTTTGATCAACATACAACCTAATACTGGCTTGCAAATTGCAAAAAAACGTAAAAAAGATTGAAGGGCTAGCTGACACACCCCCCTTAAGTAACTGATTTAAATCGAATTTATTTACTAACCTCTACCATACTATTAAAAGACTTAATGGGTAGTAGTCTTTTTTTATGTGGTGCTTGATTCTCATTATCAGTTTCCGTTTCTGAATTGTTACTCATGATGTCGATTTCAGCCTCAGCGTCATAATATGTTGGAATATCTTTCCTTTTGACTATGCAGTTGTTAGCGACGAATAATGGCTAGATTATAAGTTTTTGGAATATGTTTATTTTAGTATGTACGACGACGCTAGTTTCCATATTATTGTAAAGTTAAGATGATTTTAGTTGCGCAACTCAACGTTATTTAGAGTTTATAATTGTTATGTATTGTATTTAGGATACACCTTAGAGACATACATTCTGTGTACTAAGTATCGGGAATTTGTCAATAAAACAAAAAATACAAATTATTCATCTAAATTTATTTTATCGCCTTCAAAGTAGGCCCCATCGCTTGCAATACAACATCTCCAAAGCTTCACCCAGTCTTCCATACATTTTTCATAGGCTATTTGCGGTATGGCCTTTAGCTCATTCAGCGAATTTTCTTTTATGGCTTCTATCGACTCAAAACGTTTTCCTCGAAGTGGTAATTTTAACTTGGGAAATAAAAAAAAGTCAGACGGAACCATATCAGGTGAATACGGTGCTTGGTCGAGAACTTTTGTTGAATTTTTCGCTAAAAACTATTTCACTATAATGGCTGTGTGTGATGGTGCATTATCATGGTGCAGCATCCATGAGTTGTGTTGCCACATATCTGGACGTTTTCGGCGGATACTCACGCAAACGCTTCATGACGCCTAAATAATATTCTTTATTCACTGTTTCTCCCTCAGGAAGGAATTCGGAGTGAACCACACCACGGTAGTCAAAAAAAACTGTCAGCATCACCTTGATTTTGGAGCGACTTTGCCGCGGTTTTTTGGGTTTCGGCTCGTTTTCGAGACGCCATTCTGAAGACTGTTGGCTTGTTTGCATGTCGTACTCATAAACCCATGTCTCGTCGCCAGTTATTATACGTTTCATAAAGGTCGGATCCGTAGAAGCTCGGGAAACCATGTCTTCAGCGACATGCTTTCGCTGCGCTTTTTGTACAAAATTGAGCTCTTTCGGAACTAGTCGAGCGGCGACGCGTTTCATGCCTAAAATGTCAATGAGAATGTTGTGGACGGACTTAAAAGATCGAGCACTAGCTTCTTGATTCTGTCGATTTTTTCTTTGGTCGTAGCGGTTGAAGGTCTACCAGAACGAGGCAAGTCTACTACTACTTCTCGGCCTTCTTTAAAAGCCTTATACCATTCATAAGCCCTTCCCAAGTAACACATTTGGTGACAAATAGCTTGCATATAGAATTATTTTGGAAACCTAAGTAACAAAATCCACCGTGATTAAGTTCTATAAAAGTGGTTAGAACCTATAAGCAACCTGTATGTTACCAAAGGGAGAAATATTGCAACTTATTTATAGTTGCAAAAGCGATGCTTATGAGTTCGAATTGTTATCCGGAGCGGCGCTTGGATCTAACGGTTCAAATTGCGCGCCGTGAATGAATGATTGAACGATAAAGCGATACAGTTCATCCGTTCGGTGACAAATGAGATCTTATGAAGTGCTTATTTTCGGTGGAGATAAACAAAAAGGAAGGACGGTCAATTGTGTTTGTGCTATGTTATTATGTGGTGACAGCAAATTTATTAGAATTTATTTGGTAAGTACCTATTAAATAATATGTCTTTACATATAACGAAGGATAACATCATGGAGCCCTTGCAAATGGTTTTTTATTGTGAAACCATGGTATATTTACGAAGTCAATTTTAATGCGCCTTCGATCTAATGAAGTATTATCGAAAAAAATGTATAATGTACAAATAAATAAGATAATACTTTATCAAAATTTTGAGGTTATAAACCTAAAATAGATAATTAAAGCCTAAAATCGAGGTTTAACATAAAGTATAATGACAAACTACATCAGAAACTGTAATAAAAACTCATTTTATTGTATGTTATTGCAATAAAATACCATTCAACAAGATACTTTTCAAGAACTCCCATTATTAAATATGGCGATTTAAAATGGACCTTGCAGTTCATATTTCCACTCATTTGTTGCCTTATTAGGTCCTAGGTCCAAAAATCACTCGGTAACACCCAGTAGTAATTATTTTCACTTTACAGGTCTCGTTGTCTTTGCGTTGAATTGGGGATCCTCAAGACGGTAACAAAACCCATTTATAAAGAATGCCATTTTTAATTATTGAAACAATTGAAAATGGTTCAAAAAAATTATCAATCTGTCCAGAAGGATGGGTTGCTAACGGAGTTTTAAGTTGGCCTACTAAAAAAACATCAAAAAAATGTAAACTGGAACAACTAATGCCCAAAGATACTTGGCTGAAAATGGCATGTATAATTAAAAGAAAATTTAATAACTATGATGATGCTGATGCTGAGTTGAACGCCATGGTTGAGTTGCCTGATACCGAAAACGAAGGGTATATTCATGCAAGACGGCCGGACAACGAAGATTTTAATAAGATTGCCAAAAAACTGTCAGCCACTGGACCTTTTCACAACAATTATGCATCGCATAGCTACACTAGAGCAGCGCAGGAAATGCAAGAATCTGATGATATTCCAAGAGAAAATTATTTAGAGGCAGTATCTGAAGAGGTTGCTAACGAGAATAATATTAAGACCCACAATATAGACACTGAAGTAGTCCAAGTATTGGACTTTAACGATCTTCTAACAAACCAAAAAATTTTAGGACAATCAAGCCAAAATACTTGATAACCAAATAAAAATCATGAAAACGCTCGCAACGATATCTGTTAAAATTGATAATATGGCCTCGAACTTCCAAAAACCGCCACAAATACACCCACAAATGACGGTCACGCCATTAAGCAATGAATTAAAAAGAAGCCCATGCAATGCTAGGGTTACACCTATTCGAAATCTTGATGATCTTCAAAATATGGAAAATCAGCTACGTGACGCTACGTGACGTGTTCTGTGGTTTATATGTTACATTTTCTACTGAACATCTAGGTCTCCCTGAATTTTATGTTGAAGTTAGGTTAATATTTTTTTTCCCTGGCAGACGAACTCATTTGCATTGGGGCTCGTATAAGCCCATTATGCCAATATTGACCAGGAGCAATATGTATTGTATTAATCTGCCTCGGAGTGTTCATGAGCGTTCTCGGGTCTACTGGAAGCAAATTCGGATTTATAGTGTTTATAAGTATCGCTAAAGATTTTAAAGCCGAATGACTTATATTATTTTCTATAGCCCATGCTCTAGTTGCGTCCCGAAATTTATGAATCTGTTTGTATTGGATTTCTTTTTCACTTGGCTCACTGTCATAATTTTCTTCGAAGTCAGTTTCTTCAATTATTTCGTTATTCACATCATCATTTGCAGCTAAATTTTCATCACTTATTTCAGTCGAATTTCCATCAGTAATTTCGGTTGAAATTTCACTAGGATCATGACTGCAAAAAAATGTTTATTGCATAAATATTACAAAAAAGTACACCTACAACATGAAAATACAAGAAACATCCAAAAGGGTAAGTCATGAATATAAATAGATCTTGCCTTGCCTACCAATCTGTCATTTACACTATGTATAAATAAAACAAATTGGACTAAGTGATTTGATAACTGTTTCATAAACTACAATTATCTATATAACGTAGAAAATTTACTCAAATGGAAATCCACTCCATTTAACTTATTAATATGTACGGAACCTGTGATAGTGATGGTAAAATTCTCTTGACACAATTGCTCACAACAGAAAGCCTCCAAATTTATATTTTCTATTTGATGTACCTTATATTATGCATTAAATTGATAATTACTTACCTTTCAATGTGTAACTTGCCGATGATAATTACCACATCGTTTTACTTTTTTCCACTTCTCAGTGTTCATGTTTAAAAAAAATACTATTAAATTATGGCCTTTTTTAACAGAAACTGTGTGTTAAATTCATATATAAACAAATATAACATTATGCACGTACAGCATTTAATCGCCATTTTAAATATTTCTATTACTAATATATATTTTAGAACTGTTAGATCTTAAGTGGTTCTAAGTGAGAGAAAATTGTTGCTTACGGTTTTAAGAACCATCTTTTTAGAATCGATCTACGCGTTATAGTGGCATATTAGAGGATATTAGACTTTACAAAGGTTAATTACACTAGGTTGCAAATGAGCTGCAATAATAACTCTTGGGCCACCATAGGTGATAAATTATTTGTTTATACTACTTATACAGGGTGGCTCATTCAAATCGGTCAGTATGGGAAAGTCTGAAACTATAAGACATACGAAGATTTGTTCTTAGGAACCATGTCACCGATTTTGATAAAAAGAAAAACTGCATTCATACATTTCAAAAAAAAGAGTACCCAGCTGGGGAATCGGACCCGGTTGTTTTGAAAAAAAAAACACTTACA
Organism: Cyclophora albipunctata; assembly: GCA_963082685.1. Classification (NCBI taxonomy): domain Eukaryota; kingdom Metazoa; phylum Arthropoda; class Insecta; order Lepidoptera; family Geometridae; genus Cyclophora; species Cyclophora albipunctata. The sequence goes on along the minus strand of OY720135.1, from coordinate 2,399,073 downwards.
GTTTTTCTGTTTAAATAACGATTGTGTAGGTCTTGAGCAGCAAATGTCTCTATGAAACACGATGTCTAAAATGAATAAAATGCATTGTTTTTACATAAGTACTTTAATTTATCGTAGTAGGTGTTCGAAGTGACCACCACCGCTGCGTCTTTAAGTAATAAATTCGGCCTAATGCCTCCATAAGTTATAAAAGAGGAACAAAAATCGCTCAAAAGTAAATGTTAGTGATAAAAGTTACTAATATGCAAATTCCAGTGCTGTTTGCATCTTCAAGTACTACCGTACACTCTTGTATCACATATATGCTGCCTACAGTTGCAAAATAAGTTCCAAAATTCACTAAAGTGCTATTCGCCGTAAGTATTTCGCAACATTTTTAGTGATTCACCACATGAAATATCATTCGAAACACAAAATTTAAGGCACACTCTTTGTTCAACAATATTTTCCATTGTAAAAATCGCCGAGAACTCAAAACTATGACCAACAGAAAGTGTAATGACTGATCCCGCTCAAATTTTGCGCGCTAAATCAGTACAGTGCTACCAACATGCAGTAAAAAAATTAGAACGACCTCTTTTACGCAGGTCTTTTTATTGACATATTCCCGATACTTTTTACACAGAGTAGTAGATGTATATGACGGCGCCTAACCTCATCAGATGAAAACAACACGTGCAACGGTCAACCCCACCCAGTGCTTCCAGACCCACTGTAATTACAGTAGATTTACTGTATTTTTTAAATTTTTTTAAATTTTTACTGTATACTGTAATGAAAAAATACAGTGTAGGGATCAACTGTAATTTATGTCACAATATAAACTATTCAAATACATAGGTCAATGCGTAAAACAGAACGTAAAACATAACATTAAAACAAAGCAACGATAGTTATACTGTGACGAAACTGTCTAATCACCAATACCATTAAGGGAAACTCAACAGGCCATTCGGCGAAATTCAGACAATTGCGTAGATTTTAAGCCTACAAAAGAAATGCTGTCGAGGATGACCTTAAAAATTTATGAAAATCATGAAAATATTATTCTAGACTAGGTAAATATCAATAAAAAATATAAAATTAAGCTTGTTTCTATTTTAAAAACTTAACCCAATGACTTAGGCGAGTTGACACACCCCAAAAATATTTTATTTTTTTCAATCTTTTCTACTGTAAAAATACTGTATTTCAATTAAAACATCTACTGTTACTTTTCGGAAGATACTGTAATTAATTTTAGGCTGGCAGCACTGTAATTTTGCTTTCGCAATCTGGAAGCACTGACCCCACCACTTCGATCCTATATAAGGCGGTGTGAACAGTAACGCAGCTCATTCGTCGGTTGCTCGGTGCACACGTTATGGTTGTTATAAAATAAACCAGTGTATAAAAGATTAAGCTGACAGCAGTGTTTCTTGCCCATTCTTCTCTGCTGATGCTCTTCCGAATGGGTGGCAAATTCAAACCTGAATAAAGGTAGTTGACTTTGACTTAAGTGGTGTTTTCAATATAATGGCGGACGCTACTCCTACATATACAAGTTAGAACATTGAAATTGTAAAGACAAAACTCATGTCACCGACGGGTTCTGACAAGTTTAGACAAGTCTGAACTTGTTCAAGTAAAAATAACGCACACAGTGGTGCGAAGACGTGTACGAATACACCCACACGTTTGCGAAGGAAAAGACAGCAAACGTGTGGCCACGCCCCCTTAATGGTGATTGGCCGGGCGTAAAACAATGCTCGCTTACCGCCCGACCATTGAATAGAGTTAGTACTGCATATAAACCGCTGGCAATTTCAACAAAGCATGCAGTCGTACGCAGTCAGTCTCCAGCAGCGGTCAAGAGAACAACGGAACAAGAAGAAAGAAACAGTAGTGAAAAAGTAGTGAAATTAGTGTAGTACACTGAAGTAGTGAGTAGGTGGACTGCAGTAAAGTAGTGACTAAGATTAGTGTAGAAAGTAGTGACTAAGTGCAGTGTTAATAAAAGTAGTTAAAACGCCTGTCCCGGGTTTTATTCAGAGGGCACTATCCCGCCCGCCAGTTACCCGCTCCAACCCCCTTAAGTGTGCTGTGCTATCAGCTGTGGCGCCCCACGTTGCATGACATAGATAGATGGCATGATTTTAAGATCTCATTATACCGCATCATCAGCATCCTCATCGCCAATACCACCACTGTCACCAATAGGATCACCGTTACAACAACAATATATCATTCAATACAAACCAAGACCTGGCACTTCATCATCAACACATTCCGATCCAATCATTCAATACCAATCAAGACTTGGCACTTCATCATCAGCACATTCCGAGCCAATCATTCAATACCAACCGAGACCTGGCACTTCATCATCAACATATTCCGAGCCAATCATTCACTACCAACCAAGATCTGGCATGTCCCGAAGACCGTACAAAATAGTATTACCAATAATGGAAACATAGGCTCAAGTATTATTATACAATCGAATGAAATGATCCATCCTCCAGTTGTTCAAATTCCAGAACAAGACACCAATGAAGACGCAAATATTTATATGGTCGGTGTAGAAGATAATTTTGATATAATAGAAAAAGCTTTTATGTCAAGTTAATTGAAGCTCACGTCGATAGCCACGATATTTTGCTTAATGAATAATATTATTAAAATTCTTTTTAATTTCGTACTGATTATAATAATAAATATGTGATTTTATGTACTTACTTTTATTTCATCCTTTAACACTTTATTCAAAGCTCGACAAACTTCAGGTATAATTTGTGAAATCAGCTGCGGGGAAACTTTAAATAAAAAATGAAGGCTTTCGAAGTCCCAGATGCCAAATATCTCAGTGTTATGGCAAGACGTATCTTTTTGCAATCAGTGGTGAAACCTTGTTTAGTAGGTATTCAAAATCTGCTTTAGACATACGAGTAAACTTTTTAAATTCACGAGAAGATTCAGCAACTAATTCATTTAACTGCTTCTCCATAGTTATAGCTGATTTACTATTTAACTGCTTCTCCATAGTTATAGCTGATTTACTATTTAACTGCTTCTCCATATTTATAGCTGATTTACTATAACTGCTTCTCCATAGTTATAGCTGATTTACTATTTAACTGCTTCTCCATAGTTATAGCTGATTTACTATTTAACTGTTTCTCCATAGTTATAGCTGATTTACTATTTAACTGCTTCTCCATAGTTATAGCTGATTTACTATAACTGCTTCTCCATAGTTATAGCTGATTTACTATTTAACTGCTTCTCCATAGTTATAGCTGATTTACTATTTAACTGCTTCTCCATAGTTATAGCTGATTTACTATTTAACTGCTTCTCCATAGTTATAGCTGATTTACTATTTAACTGCTTCTCCATAGTTATAGCTGATTTACTATTTAACTGCTTCTCCATAGTTATAGCTGATTTACTATTTAACTGCTTCTCCATAGTTATAGCTGATTATAGCTGATATATAAAGTTGACTAAAAATTTACTAAATTTTAACTTAATTTTAAGTGACTTAACCCGTGTAAACAGTGAATTTAGTAAGAAATTGCAAGTTAAAATTTAGTTGCACTTAAACAAGGTAGAATAGAATTTTGTCTATTTTTCGGTTAAGTTGGTGGGACAGACAGGGAAGACACGACTATAAAGTTTATTGAAGAATACTTAAAGGACGATTGTTTATGGAATATTAAAAGCTTAAATTATAGACCTAGAGCCCGTGAACCCCAGACCTTCGTTATTTTATAAAAGCTGAAAGTTTGTCAGCGCATGCTCCCAACACAGGTAAGAACGATGGACTAATAATGAAGTTTGGGTTATCGTGGCTTTGGCAGGTAAACGGTACTAAAGGTATGTAAAATACCGATCTAAATTCATCAAATAATAAAGTGTGATTTTTGTGACATGACATTGTCATTTGAAAGCTCTTGAAGAGTTGTACAAGTCACCCTTTGACGGTGATATCGAAATCGACGGCCAACTTGGTGTTTTCGACCATTGAAGATTGAAGTTGACCTATGCTATGGACGCTGATCCTAATGCTCAACAGTGACATGACCTATATCATTTGAAAGCTCTTGACAAGTTGTACAAGTCACCCTTTGACGGTGATATCGAAATCGACGGCCAACTTGGTGTTTTCGACCATTGAAGATTGGAGTTGACCTATGCTATGGACGCTGATCCTAATGCTCAACAGTGACATGACCTATGTCATTTGAAAGCTCTTGACAAGTTGTACAAGTCACCCTTTGACGTTGACATCGAAATCAACGACCAACTTGGTGTTTTCGACCACCGAAGATTGGAGTTGGCCTATGCCATGGACGCTGATCCTAATGCTCAACAGTGACATGACCTATGTCATTTGAAAGCTCTTGAGGAGTTGTACAAGTCACCCTTTGACGGTGATATCGAAATCGATGGCCAACTTGGTGTTTTCGACCATTGACCTTTAGTACCGTTTACCTGCCAAAGCCACGATAACCCAAACTTCATAATAGTCCATCGTTCTTACCTGTGTTGGGAGCATGCGCTGACAAACTTTCAGCTTTTATAAAATAACGAAGGTCTGGGGTTCACGGGCTCTTGGTCCATTACAGAAATAAGCAAGCAAAACAACATCGTCTTTCCGCTATAGCGTCAGCCATGGCGATTGCAAATTTTGGTGTTAAAGATGTTGCAACAAAAATAAAGAGTATTAGATCAACATATTCGCAAGAATTGAAAAAAATTAAAGATTCATGAAAATCTGGGTCTGGCACTGATGACATTCACAAGCCAACTATAAAATGGTTTGATATGTTACATCAGGCATTAAATTCGGTGAATATTAGTGAATCGAGAAAAACACACAATAATTGGTAAATGTATTTATTTATCATAAGAACATACTAATTTTAAACAAGTACAGCAAAACGTTTAACTAGTTTTATATTAGCATGTTATATTTATTTTAATCAGGGATTATCTTATTTATTTTTTATTTACTGCTTGCTACAACTTCAGCATATCATTCGCATTTGCCAATCAACTGATCCTTCTCCTAAAAAATAGTCAGCATAATTGTCACGGATCGTTCGGGCATCTCGAGATGAATGATTTTGAGTAGTCGTAGGTAGATCTTCCAATCCTTCTGATGGTCCTTCTCTCCAATCACCTGGAATTACACGGCCATTGCGTGTGTCTTCAATGTCTACTGTTGGCGCATTTACATTACTTTTTGTTTTACGAAGCCAATTGTGTAGAGCGCAGCAGGCTTTGACAACCTTGTCAACTGTGTCAGGGTTGATGGGAATAGGCCTTTCAAAAACTCTGAATCGAGCAACCAAAATTCCGAACGCATTAGTGAGAGGCGATAGTTAAAAACTTTTTGTTTTAAAGTTAACTGGCTCCCTGGATACGGTTTCATTATGTACGGTTTCAAGGGGAAGGCGTTATCAACAACAATGACACGTCCATCTGGAAGCAAATTATTCTCCAGGGCCTCACTCAGATTGCAGTTTCTGAAGACTCCCCCATCAGAGACTCGACCATTACATCCAACGTCTACATAGCTGAAACAGTAGTTGTCATCTACAAGAGCCATTAGTACTATGCTGTTTGAATGTTTATAATTATAATAAAAGCTTCCAGAAATGGGTGGTGCTTTAAGCACGACGTGTTGGCCATCAATAGCCCCACAACATCCAGGGAAATTCCATTTTCTTCGAAATCCTGTTTCTATTATATCCCAATCTGTACTTGTAGTAGGTATCTGTAATACAAAAAGATACTTGAATGAAACATTTGTGTATGTATACTTTATTTATGTTTTGTTACAGGAGAATAATGAAGAAAATCGTGGAGACAATTCAATTGATCAAACAACTGATGATGAAATCAGTGAGCCTGCATCAACTAGCGAGCATCAATTTACAATACCAAATCCTACTAACGCCACTCGTAAAAGAAGACTCCGGGACTTACATTCACTTGTGGATAAAGTGAGCTGCATTAACAATACTATGAATACAGCAAGTTCGCATTCTACTACTGAAAACTCTCAAACTGAAATACGAAGGTCTAAAAAAATCAACAAAAAAGAAAGCGTCTCAACAGAGACAAGAACTATACAGAACTGGAGGCGGGCCACTAAATGCTCCTGAATTTAGTGATGTTGAAGAGAAGGTGTTGAGCATCTGCTCTAATATTAATGGTTTACCTTCACGGTACGACTGTGACAACATTGAAAGTAAGACTGATTTTAATTCATAGCATAATTATACTTTCTGTGAATGGTATTTTTTTTAACATCGAAATCTTTTTCAGTTCCTTCAGACAACACACAGAAGGAGATTATTGTTACTTTCACTGATAATGAAGAGCCCACTTTGGACATAACTGAGGACTGCATCATACAAGAAGGTATATATTTTCATCATGTTTTCATGTTGTAAAATATAGTATAAATTATGCAAGTTCTAAACCTGAGAATCCAATTTAAATTAGGATGAATCAATAAATGTTTACTGTAGAGATAATGTTATTACATTCATTGCCACCTTTTTTAAAGACCTTTTTAAAGAACCCGCTAGTCTGGTCATCGGCATAGAAAGTGTTAAGCTGTCCAATCTTATTACTAAAGCTCTGTTTTGGCAAATATCCATATAAACCAATCGGCTTTCAAGACTGATGAGGTTTCTCAGGCTGAAAAAGGTAATAATTTACTATTATTACTGTCATTTAGGTTTTTATTATTATCATGATATAATTGCCATTAGGTATTACTAATGTGTTAATGTTATTTTTTGGTTTATAGAAAATAAATGGGAAAGGTGGCACCCAACAGCACTTAAATCCAGTGTGTCAAAAATTTTAAAAGAAAAGGTCACCAAAGGGTCTGTTACCACAAAATTAGACCAACTGAGCACAGCGAGACTGGAGCTTGTAAGCCTACAAAAAGAAATTGCCAGAAAAGAGCATAAATTTAAGGAGGAAGAACATTTACTTCTAATGGAACACATGAAAAATGAGGATAGAAGGAAAGAAGAAATACATAATTTGTTAATTAGTAAAATGAAAAATGCAAACTAAAAAAATATTATTTAATCTTGTGTGTTTAATAAAGAATTAAAATACAGTATAAACTCCATATGTCACTTGATTTAATAACTAACTCCCAATATAACATTTTATCCCGGATTTCCTACGGGAACGGGCACAACGCGGGTAAAACCGCGGGGCGCTGCTATAACGATATAAACTGTGTAGAAATACAATTGTTGTTGTAGTTTTGCCCGTCTGAACTAGGTGGGAAATTATTATTCTATATCCAATTAGGTATTGTTTAAATGGGAAAATAATTCCCTATATCTGTTAACGTTTTTAATTTCAATTATGTATATATAAAAAGTAGTAGTGTATTTTTGTTTCGTTGTTTTTATTTAAGTAGTTATAATATCATTAATATTTTCAGGGACGATTGAAAATGTCTTCATCAGCAAAACGCAAAAGAAAAAACATTATTTCCGACTCCCTAAAGCTGCAGAGAATTGTTGATAGCTTGTCAGATTTATCTGACATTGATTCCGACTCCGAAGATGAGGTATGTAGTCGTTCATCTTCTTACTTGAAGGAGTTTAATGGTTCTTCCGATGGAATTGAGAAAAAATTGGAACAGTTATTTGGGATACACGATATGGAAGAAGAAGCTCCTGACCTACATGAATGTTATGAACCAACATCTTCTAATTCCCTTCAAAATATATTAGAAGAAACATCTACATTAGTTCAAAATGAAGAAATATTCACATCGCCAGGAAAATTCACAATACCTTCCACCGAATCATCAACTGCGCCTGCAACGTTGGAAGTGACTTCACCTGTACCGGAAAAATTAACGTCTGTACCTGTTCAATCTAAGGCATCCAATGTAAAAATATTGTCGTGTATAAGTCTTCCATATAGAAACACCGCATGTTCATCCGGCTCTCAATTACCTGTACCTACTGCACCTACCAGCTCAAAAGTGATCAGTGTTTCTTCAATACTACCACTCCCAAAGTCACTCCAAAAAAGAAATGAAAGAGAACCAATATCTGAACCGCAATCTTTCACTATTCCGTGTACGCCTTCAGGATCTTTACCATGTTTTCAATCAGCTGTGAATACGAGCATACCAAACAACCAGTCCAGACCAGTCCAAAGTACCAACTGCACACCGCGTACTTTAATTTCAACCAGAACAAGAAACGCACCTCCACGAGAATGGAAAATGTCCCAAGAGCGTCATCCCATACCCGATGGGACCTGGATCCTGATGGGACCGTCAGGTTCATTGAAATATTCAATGATTTATTCGACATTTTTAACAGTCGTAGACTAACAGCCCCAGGATTGAAAAAACCCATTTCACCAAAAAATTGGCCTGACATTCATAAAGTACTTGACGAAGCTCGCAAATATATACTAGGATTAAAATTTTCAGATGGACAGAATGTGTTAAAATCCGGTAGAAAAACTGGATTTATTGGGTTCTTGATATGTATTGAATCAATAAACTATATGTTTGACTATTACGTCACTAAAACAAATTATTTGAGTTATATAACAACGTTCAGATTAAGCCAAGACCACCTGGAATTGTTTTTCAGTGCAGTGCGTTCAAAAGGTGGTTTTAACAATAACCCAACGTCTGTACAATTCAAAGCCGCATACAAACGTATTCTTATTCATGGAGAGATAAAAAATATTAATAGTGGTAACTGTCTCCAAATGGACAACCTGAGTATTTTGACAGCATGCAAAGCTGTCAATAAAATTAATAAGACGAAAAGTCGCCTCCTGTCGATAGACATTGATGATGCTGAACTCCAAGGAGAGGAGGGAGTGACGATGTACCTGAAGGCCATGATTATATAGGCCAAATGTGTTTAACACAATATTCAAAAGAAATAGTGGCTTACATAGCTGGTTTTGTTACAAGAAAACTGGCTAGTATAATTAAATACGATGAGTGCATTGGGGCACTAATATCTGACAAATCGTACTCATTTATTGCTCAAAGAGATAAAGGTGGTCTTATATACCCTTCCCATGACGTCTTTCAAATATGTTTATATGCTGAAAATGCATTGAGGCTGGCAATAAAAGTAAACGGGCTAATTCATTTTCAAAAGAGTACATCCCTTCCAAAAATTGTATTTAATATAACAAAAAAAATGCTGGGAAAGGAAATATTCGTAGTTTTAAATGAACACATAAAAGAAAATACCCCAATGGATAATCACTTGATTATGCTAATAAAAGCTATTAGTTTTAAATATTTGGAAGTGAGAGTTCATCATATGACCAAAATGGCTTCTCAAAAAGATGACAACATCAGAAATTTTAATAATAAAATAGTTTTGTTCAAAGGACAATAAAAAGGTGTACAATTAAGAATATAAATGTTTTATTGCACACCCCCAACCTTTAACCCCCAATTGCACCAAAATTGTTAATATTATTCACATTTAGGTTCATAGTGTTCATTTCCCAACATTTCCTCTGCCCGAACTTTTTTATGTGAGAAGTTCAGAATACAGCCAAAACTCATTTTCGGAAATAAAATAGTACGAAAAAGTTCTCACTGTTGTGCACCTCATCCAGACGACAATAAGAGAGCGTTGATGATGGATTTGTGCCGTCAAGAAGTTTGTAGTAAAATGGAACCGGTTAAGAAAATATTTGAAAGACATGTTCTCATACAGTCGTCAATAAAAGGGTCCGAAAATTTAATAATGCCATCTTACTCGGAAGTGAAAGATAACCTATATAGAGCCCGGAAGAAAACTTTGAATGTGAAAAGAACGGAATTCAAGAAAATACAAGAAGTAGTCATACCCAAAATTATGGCGTCTGATTTTTTGGTAGCAGATAATGGCGGAGATGACAAAATATTGTTGTTTTGCTCCAAGATAGCCAAAAAAACTTTGAAAGTATTACGTAATCAATATTTCTTCGGCGACGGAACATTTAAAAGGTGTCCGAAACCATTTTTTCAATTTTTTTCGATACATGTGGATTTGAATAGTTCTAGTGAGTACACTAATATATTGCCCGTTATATACGCCTTGCTCCCTAACAAGACGGAAGTCACGTACATAAGGCTTTTTACACTCATACGAGATGTACTCAATATTGATATTCGCAATTTCAAATGCGACTATGAAGCAGGTCTTATGAACGCCTTTAAAGCAGTGTTTCCAAGGGCAGTTGTTACGGGCTGTTTTTACCACTACAATCGAGCAGTTTGGAAAAAGGGCCGCGAACTTAAGGTTAAAAAAGAAATTATTAGACATATAGCAAATTTGCCTTTATTGCCAACTAAATATATAGACGCTGGCTGGAGAGCAATAATGAATCGAGCTCCAAAAACCGCACGTAATGACAAGTTCATTAAATACTTCAAACGGCAATGGGAAAAATCATTTTCACTCATTTGTTGTGCTACTGAAAGGCATAGAACGAACAATGGCATGGAGAGCTGGCACAGACGCCTTAACGTCCGGATCCCACATAAGGCCACGTTGCTTTTATTTTTGTATATCCTGCGAAAAGAAGCACGCTTGAAAGATATTGCTATCAAGCAGCACTATTTTAACAAATCACGACGGTTGCGTCGCCACATACAATTTGATAAAATGCTCAAAAATGAAATTACATCACTGAAACATGGACACATCAATGAGATGCAGTTCTTAGAAAACATTTTTGAAATTAAAAAGCAAATTCTTCATCAGAACCATTAGAAACATATTTTTTTAAATTTTAGTAAACCGATTAAATTTTTTTTTATTTAAGGGTAAAAACGACTCTTTCAATGAGGGGTTTAAAACTAATGTTTAAGTATAATTCTTAGTGTAATTTTTATGTTATAAAAACAAGAATAATCTTTTCTTTTTGTTGGTTATTAAACATATTTTTTCTAAATAAAATGTTTTTGTTACTAACAGTACTTTTGAAAAAGTAGTCTTTTTGCTACCAAGTCAGTTTAGCGATGTCGTTCAAATGCTATGAAGAGAAGATGAGGTGCTAACGTATTGCTAGCTAGTCATTTTGCTAAGTAGGTTTTGTCAGATGGACCCATAATAATAAGCTATGAATGTGGAGGGCAAATCTATAAAATGCATGGTCCTTTCAGTGTTGTTATATAGAGGTAATACCATAATCAAACATAAGTAGGAGTACATAATTTATTAATAAATATTGTGTATTGTTTTTAAATATTGTGTGTCCTAGAAAGGGCGAAAACTGTTGGTAGCTCTATTTTAAATTCTAAGACCTGAATGTTGTATGTACACAGTTTTCTTACAATAAATTATTATGAATTATGAATTATTATTATGAATTATGAAAATATTTTGATTGATTGTAGGTACGAGATTCAAGGCACTCTGGGGCGGGAGCTGAAGAAATATATAAACCTATCTGGTTTGCATATTCGTATATGGATTCTTTCCTTGATGAAGGGTTGACAGTAAGAAAAACCACGGACTCATTAAATCAAGTAAGTGTATTTATTTATTAGTAATACAGTAGTAATGTGGGTACATTACATACTACAAAATATTTAGTAAATTCTTCTCTTATTTCAATTGCAGTCAAACTTGGTCTACGCGGTATCTGAGGCAAATCGCGTATAGCACATGTATCTTGAATTTCTGATCTCCAAGAACCATCTTGTATGCGAATATCATCATTATTATAGACGTCAATTGTACCTGGTGGAGTGTAAATCTGCCGAGATGTGTTACTTTTCCTTAAAAAATTGTGAAGTAGGACACAAGTCATCGTAATGAGACTTACTTTGTCAGGGCATACCATGAACGGTTTTCTAAAGACTCTAAATTTTGAAGCTAGTATGCCAAAAGTGTTTTCTACCACCACTCGTGCACTTGATAATTTTCTATTAAATTCACGTTTTGGAGTGCCAAAATCATGATTTCCTGGATAAGGTTTCATTACCGATGTGCTGAGTGCAAAGGCACCATCACCCAGAAATACATAAGGCACGGGTTTATTAGATCCCGGAAGAGGACGCGGAGATGGTAGAAACAGGGAATCGGATGTAATCCTTCGCCATAGTTCACAGTTTTGAAATATTCCACCGTCACTTATTTTACCCTGACCGCCTATATTGACGTAAACGAAATTGTAGTTGCTGTTCACTAGTGCCATAAGTACAATACTAAAACTTTTTTTATAGTTGTAGTAGGTTGATCCTGAGTGCATGGGGGACTGCATAACGATATGTTTTCCATCCAACGATCCAACACACCGAGGAAATTTATTCTTGAATCCATTTTCAATTTCCAACCATTCTTCTACACTGTCTGGAATCTGAAACAAAAAATATATTTTCAATAACACATGTTTATTTTTTAGGAAAGCAACTTTCAAGATTCCCAAGAAAACAACCAAGAAAATGTCGACCCCGTGCCACTGCGAGATGAAAATCCTGCCATAACGAAACGGCGCCGTAAAAATCCGCTCGAGCTACAAGAAGCTGGAAGCTTCATTAAAGAAAGCCTTGCTAACCTGAACCAAGCATTATGCCGCAATAACCTCCATGAAAAAGAAGATGATTGCGACCGCTATGTAAAAATTTTAGCAAATAAGCTAAGACAATTGCCAGAAGACGAAAGATTAATTTTTATGCACCAAATTGATGGCATGTTTATACAGCGGCGACGTCAGAGTCGTCCCGGGTCTTCTTTTACTTCATATTCTGAACCTATACCGTTACATAGAACATATTATGATTCAAACCACGATTCTAAAATGACTCAATCGGAAGCAATCATTAACAACACAACTAACATCGCACAATATCCCCCCGTACTACATATACCTGCTGAGCATTCCAACACAAACACACATAGAATCAGAATTTTGTCTAATCAAATTGTTTCGGCTCCTCCCCCTGCTCAAACTGAATCCTTTTCCCAATCTCAATATGAGCACAATTTAATTGCTGATGCTTATGAGAATGCTTAATTTTTAATATTGTTTATTAATACTAATTAAACATTGTGTTTATTAATACTAAACACAATGTTTGATTATAGTACTTACTTTAATAAAAATTAAAAAATATAAACCTATTTTAATAAATTCTTACTTACCTTGATTTCATTCCTTAGTACATGAACCAGGGCTTCACATACTTCTAGTACGATTTCTGATATAAGCTGCGGTGAAATTTTAAATAAGAAGTGTAGGCTCTCATAGCTGTCTCCTGAAGCCAGAAACCGTAGCGTCACGGCTAAACGAATCCTTGCTGGTATTGCTGGTCTAAATTGAGTATCTTTTTTGGAAATAATTGGAGAAACTTTCTGGAGCAAATATTCAAAGTCTACTGTTGACATACGAGTAAATTTGTTAAATTCACCACTGGGCTCAGAATGTAATTCTGATAGCAGCTTCTCCATGGTTAGTCTGAAATGAATTTTATATTTAATAAAGACAGTTCTAATTAAATAACTAAGTCAATTTAAAATTCACTACAACAAAAACATAGTATTTTACTCTGATCGATTACGATGTATTTCAGTCATCCACCATCTTCTTTTAATAACTTTCTTGTTTTGGACATTTATATAGTGGTATAGGGACACAGCAAACAAAGTCACTGCAGCAGCAGCTTCTACGTCCATTTCGCGGCGGGTTTCGAACGATTGTGAAGCATTTCGTGTATGTGGAGGGCAGCACTCGTTCCGTGAATTCACGGCGAGAATTCGCGAGTGAATTCACGTCATGCCCGTTCTACACTAAGGCCCGTATTAATAGTCAGTACTCAAGATGCATCTCGGTCTCAAGACACGGTTCAGGCTCTGTGATTGGTTGGCTGTCAAAATTTGGACCAATCACAGAGCCGAACCGCGTCTTGAGACCGGGTCGCATCTTAAGTACTGACTATTAATACGGGCCTTTAGTCCGCGGATCGCGCGCGATGGCTGCGAAAGGGCGCGAACGCTAAGTATGGAGCAGTTTCGCATATTTTTCGCGGTTTCGCGCTTTGTTCCCCAATTTTTGTCGGTTTTTTGTTCCGCGTCAAAGGGAGCACGAAGCGCGAACGCGACGCGAACGTGCATGACTCCACACTCGCAGTCCGCGACGGTCACGGGTCAGTATTATTCGAGCCGTTGTCTGCGCTAGACCTGCGTCCGTGGCTATCAAAAAAATGAACGTAACGTGGACGAACGAGATGGAGTTGCAATTTTTGGAGTATTACCAAGCGGAACCTATTTTGTGGGATCCTAAGCAAAAGGATCATAAAAACAAATTAAAAATTCACGACGCATGGATGCGCATCAGCGAAATTATGGAGATATCAGTTCCTGATTTAAAAAAGAAAAGGGATTCATTACTTTCAAGTTACAGAAGCTATAAAACTAAAGTAAAGAGATCGCTAAGTTCTGGTGCCGGTGTGGACGACGTGTACAAGCCGGTTTGGTTCGCCTATGAATTGATGGATTCCTTCCTGAGTGACACCACAAAATGTATTAAAAGTTTAAATACGGTAAGTAGCACTTTATTAATGCCAGTAATTTGTACCTACAACACATTTTAGCGACTAAAATAGTAACAAAATTCGTTCCGTATCTCCGTGGCAGTAACAGGTGAACGGCGTGGTATATTTCGTACATTACGAACTGCACATGTTCTTTCAATTTCACTCCTCCATGAACCGGGTTGTACAAGTACATCATTGTTGTCATATTGGTCGATAGTACCGGGTGGTGTATAAATGTGTGAAGAACTTCTGCTTCGCCTCAAATAATTGTGTAATAAAATACATGTCATTGTAACAACACTAGCTTTCTCTGGCTGTAGTTGAATAGGTTTTTTGAAGATTCGGAACTTTGTCACCATTATACCAAACGTATTTTCTACAACAACCCGTGCTCTTGACAATTTCTGATTAAAGATACGTTCTTTAGTGCCTACGTTGTGATGACCAGGAAATGGTTTCATGATATGTTCTGAAAGGGCAAAAGCCCCATCTGCCAAGAAGATGTACGGTACGTCAATATTTGAATCAGGTAGAGGATGTGGTATTGGTAAATTTAATCGGTTGGTGCAAATTCTTTTCCACAAAATACTATTTGTAAACACTCCACCGTCGCTAATTCTGCCTTGACATCCAATATCAGCAAAAATAAATTTGTATTGGCTGTCTACTGCCGCTAGCAAAACTATACTGAATGTTCGTTTATAGTTATAATATTGAGATCCGGAGTTAATTGGACTTTCCAAAACAATATGTTTCCCATCTATTGACCCCACTGCTCGGGGAAATTTGGGTGCAAATCCTTTTTCGATTTCCAACCATTCATTTGAGCACGACGGAATCTGAAACAAAAAATAATACATTTTCATTTATTTTCAGGAAAGGGAACCACCAAATGTCGATGAAGAAGGAAATGCTTCCAGAGGTGATTTAAATGGGAAACAAGAAAGTCAAAATCAGCATGCTGCTGACCATCAGAATGGAAACAGTGACAGAAACGCCATACAAACAATTCGCCGACGCCAAAATCCCCCCGAACTTCTAGCCGCGGGAAAAGTTGTCCAAGAAGCTCTGGATACTTTCGCGTCAACATTGAAAAGAACCGATGCCGCAAGACAACGTAATAAAGAAGTTGACGATTGTGATTTATATGCTCAACTACTGGCAACAAAGTTGAGAAAAATGTCTGAAGAAAAAAGATTCAAACTGATGCATGACATTGACGGCATGATTTTACGTCATCAGTACGGATACCAATCAGAAACGCAGTTTTCTCCAATGCGATCATCACCCTCCCCATCATATATTCCAAACCAATTTCAGAGACCTGGTACTTCAGCCTCAAGTTATTCCGATTCAGTAGTACACTACACTCCAAAGACTATAAAAATCATTAATCCAAAGAGTGCACCTAGGACTGAGTCCTCAAATCAATCCACGCCAGCATTTTATAATTATTTTCCAATATGTAGCCCAAATACAGCCCTTGATGTGGGCTCAAATATTTTAATTCATTCTAATGAACAAATTAATCCACCCGTGGTTCACTTGCCAAATCCAGACGAATATCAAGTGGTCAATGAATCAAATATTATTGAAAAAGCCTTCAACATCAGTTAAATATTACATTTTTGTCATGAAATAATAAACCCATACACTTACTTACTTACACCGTTTTGCTCAATACTTTACGATAAAAATGTTATTTAGACTATATCTTGAGATAAGTAATTAAAAGAGGCTATAAAAGTGGATTTACCCTAATATGTATAAGTTGACTATTATAAATTAGTATAGTAAGCTCTTGATTTATTTTATTTGGTTATTACAATAAATAGCTAACATGATTAAATTATAATAATTTTATTTCTTACCTTAACTTCATCCTTTAGTGCTTCGTTCAGGGCGTGACATACTTCTGGTATGATATTTGAAATCAGTTGAGGAGATATTTTAAATAGGAAATGTAGACTTTGGAAGTCGTCGCCTGTAGCCAAATATCTCAATGTTAGAGCTAGACGTATACGAGCTGGAATAGCTTCTCGTAATTGGGTATCTTGTTTTGAAATCTTGCTTGAAATCTGGCTTAGTAAATATTCAAAATCAGTTAAAGACATCCGAGTGAACTTATGGAATTCCCCAGAAGGTTCAGCCACTAACTCATTGAGCTGTTTTTCCATAGTTAACCTGTGACAGATAAATAAAGAGATTAGATTAAAGCTAATTATTAATTTACATAAAAAAACTGATGAACTCAAACCTACCTTGATCGATTACGATGGATACTTGTCATCCACCACCTTCGTTTTCTCCACCGTTTCTTAGTTAGCGTTTTATTTTTAATATAAACATAATTATAGTACGCTATCGCGCATAGGGACGCAGCAACAGCAGCGGCTACTTCGACGTCCATTTCATTCAACGTTGCGAACAGAACTGTGAAAATACCGTGAACCATTGCGAGTGTAGCGTCGTTGTTGAATTAGCGGCAAGTTCGCGGCGCAAATTCGCGCCGTGATCCGCGGACTAAGTGTAGAACGGGCATCACTAATGTGGAGCCGCCAACACAGGTCTAGCGCGAACTATACTGTGAACACTGCAAATGTGGAGCCAAGAAAAGTTCACGCGTGATTTGCGCCGCAATTCGCGCCGCGATTCACGCCCGCGAATCGCGCGTGAATGTGGAGGGCCTATGAGCGATCTAGACGCGAACGCGAAGCGGCGTGGCGCGGCGCGAAAACAACAAACATACGAAACCTATTGAAGTGGCCTACGTGACCAAATGCGCGAAATTAAGCGAACGCGATCAGTTGGCTTGATATTTTCGCGCGAAGTGGACGCGTCGGCCATATTTTTTTCAAACAAAAATTGTAATGTCGGAAGTAGAACTTCTTATTAATGCCATCCAAGAACATCCTACATTATGGGACAAAAGGAATAAAAGTTATCACAACCGGTTATTATCGCACCGCGAATGGGAGGCTGTGGCTAAAATAATTGGGACTACAAGTAAGTACAACATATTTCTTTATTATTATTACATTCTTGGCAAAGAATGTTGCTCAAAATACAGTTTAAAGTTTTCTCTTGCCTGTGCGGCTGCTCGTGATGTAGCATTGTATCTTCTTTGAGAATTATGTCTTTGTGTTAGTGACATATGTTGATATGTTTTTCGGAAAGACATTAACTCATTCTCATTTATTGATTCAAGATCCCTTATAATATTGTGTAGTAAACATATGGCTTTGACGATATGAACTGCATTTGTAACATTTGTTTCGATAGATTTGTGTAGAATTCTGAATTTAGAAGTTATTGAACCAAAAGAACATTCCACCACCATTCTGGCTCGAGATAAGCGATAATTATAATTATCTTTGGCGTCCCCTTTAACCGTTGACTTTTCTGGAAAAGGTCGCAATAGGTATTTATTTAGAGGAAACGCCGCATCTCCAAGAGGAGCACATACGGAGCTATGATAGGTATTAGAGCCCGGTAATACTTGTTCTTTAGGTATTTTTAGTCTTCCTTGTTCTATTGCTCTTCGAAAGGGGCATTCCTCAAAAACACCGGCATCGTTGTCTTTTCCATAGGAACCCACATTTATCATTACAAACTTATAATTTGCGTCAGTGACTGCTAACAACCCAATCGAAAAAAAGGATTTGTAATTATAATACATGGAACCACTCTTTTTTGTTTTTTTTATGCGAATGTGCTTTCCGTCAATACATCCAATGCAATTAGGAAACTGCCATCTGTCCCAAAAACATTGCGCTATGTTTTTAAAGCTATCTTCTGAAGGTTCGGGCATGTGTTTCCTAACTAATTGAGTCCATATAGCTTTGCATACTTGTGGTACGATTGTAGAAATAGCAGATTTTGAAATTCTGAACGAGAAAGCGAGTTGCCGAAATTGTATACCTGTGGCCAAATACCTGAAATAATGCAAAATATCAAGTTATAATTCCTTTTCTTTTTTCAGGTGAAATGACTAAGAAAAAATGGAAAAATTTGAGAGACACGTTTAGTAAAGAATTTAAAAAAAATCCTAAGCCACGTTCTGGGACTGACGCCGATAATGAGCCGAAGTATACAGGCACATGGCCACATTTTGAGGCCATATCTTTTTTAAAAGTAGTTCTGAAACCCAGACAAACAGAAGGGAATATTATATCAAAAGACTCCGAAAGCAATTCTGTAGATCTGTCAGTGTATTCAGACGCGGCTAGTCCGGAAGAGATATTCAACATGAACGCATCTGACAATGACAACACCCAGCTCCTTGAATCTGCGTCTATTTTAGAAGAAATACCACAGAACATGTCCATAGATAACAGCCTTCGACAAGATCGTCCACCTCCGCCCTCGTTGCCAGGTCCTTCGCCTTCATCCTCGTTGCCGGTGCCTTCCCCCTCGTCCTCGTTGCCAGCTATCACAAGGCAAACACGCAAAAGAAAAGATATAAGTCTCGAAGCATTTCTCGATATTGAGAGAGAAAAAATGAAAATTCTTCGCGAAGATCAACCAGATAATACTGACGACGACCTTCTTTTTGTTCAAATCAATATTACCTTACATGAAACAGTTGCCATCACTCAACAAATTACATTTTAGAACGCAGATGCAGGAGCTTCTTCTAATGGAGCTGTCAAAGTTAAACCCACCACAATCCAGTGCTCAACAACATGGCTATTACACATCTTTGTGAAAGTATTGCAATTATGTACATACTTACTAATTAAACTTAATTAATATTATATGTAATCTCTAACATTTATTTCATAGTTTTCTTACCTCAAAGTCACCATAAGTCGTTCTTCTACAGAAATAGGTTCCTGAAAATTTGTTGTAGTAAATTGCAGAACAGGTTTAATGACTTGTACAATATAGTCAAACGTTGTAGGTAACATTCGACAATATTCCTTGAACAACAGGGGTTGAGTACGTAAATCCTGGTACAAATTATGAAATTCCCCATGAGTATGCCTTTCTAAGTACACAGTATTAATTCCACTTCTCTGCTTTATACACTTCTTCAATATCTCATATTTAAGATATGAATTTTCCAACAACATTAGCTTCCGTCCGTCCATGACAAATGTTTAACTGAACTGAACGGCGGCGGAGGGGACGGTTCGCGCGCAGACAGGACAGAGTAGCCGCATCGCTCCGCACCGCATTAAATTCGCATCGGATCGTTTCGCAATCGCGTTCGCGTTGAGTCGTCCACGTAGGACACGGCGTTACGTTTATTTGGCTTAAAAGTATAACATTGAATTAACACACAGATTTTTTGAAGTAGGACACAGCCAGTCAGAAGGAAATTCAATGCATTCGTGCATTGAACGTGCAAAACATAATAAGATTATTTACACGCCTGAACAGATGTACGCCATTATTATTAATGCTAAAAAAACTGGAGAAAAGTATGATGTGAATGAAATGAGTCAAAGTGAATTTTTTGATATCAAAAGCTTGACCAGTGGGAAAAATTGGATAAAAGATTCGAAAGGCCAGAAAATTTTATGGTCTAAAATAAAGGAGGTTTGTGCCAAGCACTCGGAGCCAGACGTTTTGAAGTTTAAATATGAGTTTGATGACGAATATTCTACTTTACTGACACGAAATAAGCCAAAGCAACGTGGTAGAAGAGCAATTCCCAGTACTCCAGGTCCATCATCTTCTGTTGATGGATTGTTACCAGCCTATCGCAAGCCACTTGAAATATCAAAGGCTCTCTATGATGACTTGATGAGCCTTTCAAGGATGCCGAGAAATATATCTGACGGGGACATAGAACACTATTTATGTACCCTGAATGATTCTGAAGATGGGATGGAGTCATCTGAAAATGAGGAATGTGATGAAGAGACGTACTTCCGAAGTGATATGGAGTTACTTCAAACTTTAGAAGACGAGGTCGCTGGAGAAATGTCGGACGATGACCCTCAAGACCCTCCCTTGATTGAAGGTATCTCTGATGACGTAAATGAAGCCGACCCGCCCCTAATTGAAGATAGTACTTCCGTAACCGTCAACGCTCCAATTCGTCACCGTAACGTAGTCTGGAGGCAACGTAATTTTGAAGCTGATCCGAACAACATTCTTTTTACTTCTAATATTCAATATCCAAATGATATATTGGACATAGATACTCCATACCAGTTTTTCTCCTACTTTTTCACTAAAGAATTACTTCATAAAATAGTCGAAGAGAGCAATAGTTATTCCACTCAAAAAAATGGGTTCGTATCGAAAGGACATTTAAGCAGAACGCCCTATTAGCAGATCGTCCTAAAAGCAAAACGGCATATTAGCATAACGTCCTACTAGCAACATGACCTAGTAGCAAAACGGCCTAATATCAAAACGACATGGACAGTCATGTACACAAGAAAATGATAATTTTTTTCAAGGCCGAGCACTTGCGCGCACACACAAAGCCTAGTTGGCTTCATCCACGTTCATAACCAAGATTTCATAACCAGTTATGAATATGGATTTTTTTCCCTGTTTCATAACCAGTTATCAAACAAAACTTTTTTTTCCATTTTTACAACCAGAACCTTCTATTTTCTTCACAAAAAAAAATAACCCTAACCTACCGAATAGTAAGAAAATTGTTTTTACGTACTATTCGGTAGGTTAGGGTTATTTTTTTTTTGTAAAAAAAAAGGAGGTTAGATTTCGTCGAGCTCTTTTCAAAAGAGAGCCACGCAGAAAGAACCAACTCATTTTCGAATCAAAATTTGAAAATGAATTGCAGAAGCTGCAAGAAAATAAAATTTCTGCATTTGATTTTTTGAAAAAAGTGACTCATTTAAAAAGAATTATGTTCGATGATTATTGATTGCAAATTGGTAATATTTGTATTATGGATAAACCTGGTATTCAAGATTTAAGTTCATGAATTTATATTTGTTTAAATATAATTTGTATTGAATTGTACTAGGCCATTCAGCTAAGGTGTCATTTTGATATTAGGCCGTTTTGCTACTAGGTCATGTTGCTAGTAGGACGTTATGCTAATATGCCGTTTTGCTTTTAGGACGATCTGCTAATAGGGCGTTCTGCTTAAATGTCCTTTCGATACGAACCCAAAAAAATTTATCCAACCCATATTCCATCACGATATCCGACATCAATAAATTTTTGGGAATATTAGTGTTCTCTTCAATAGTCAAATACCCTAATTTTCGTTTATATTGGTCGGACGACTATGGTTATATTCCCATAAAAACAGCTATGAGCCAAAAACACTTTGAAAAAATTTCAGCCATTCTTCATTTCAACAATAATCTGAACCATTTGCCGCAAGATAACCCACAGCACGACAAGCTCTACAAAATCAGACCTGTCATCGATGAGCTGAATGCCAGATTTCAGACAATACCGCTTGAACAGAGATTATCAATAGACGAACAGATGTGCGCAACAAAATTATCCCATTATATGAAACAGTACTTACCGAAGAAACCCCATAAATGGGGCTTCAAGTTGTTTTTGCTGTGCAGCATCTTTGGATTTGCCCACAAATTTGAAGTGTATGCTGGAAATGAGAGGCATCCTATCCTCCCTCAAGAGCCAGATTTGGGACCAACGGGGAACGTGGTTGTGCGACTTCTACGAATAGTTCCAAGACGTGCCAACCACATAGTGTACTTCGACCAGTACTACAATTCTATTCCACTGGCCGCTTATCTTACCAAAGAAGGAATACTCTGCTTAGGGACTATACAATCTAATCGTCTAAAAAATAACAATAAGCTCCCTGATAAAAAGTCCATTATGAAAAGGGATGTCCCTAGGGGTCACTTTGTGGAGACAGTAGGCACTGTAGATGGCGTTGAGTTATGTGCCCTGGTCTGGAAGGACAACAAACCAGTCACCTTACTGTCCACATACACGGGAGCAGCGCCAGTCTCCACAATTAATCGGTATGACAAAGTAGCGAAGGCAAGGGTACCCGTGACCTGTCCCCATATTATAAAGGACTATAATGCCCATATGGGTGGTGTCGACCTGCTGGACAGCTTTATTGGGCGTTATCGAATTACACTCAAGAGCAGGAAGTGGACCAACAGGTCGTTTTACCATCTGCTAGACATGACAATTATTAACTCCTGGCTTATGTATAAAAAAATGTTTGTTAGAAATAGCAATAAAAAACCACTAAATCTCTGCAACTATAGGTTAGAGCTGGCTAATACCCTATGTAATCTAGGTGGACCATCAACTAATGGTAAACGTGGTCGCCCTAGCAGCAACTCTATAGAGGCTGAATTGCTGCTCAAAAGAAAAAGAGGTCCAGCTCAACCAGTGCCACCTAAAGATGTCCGTCTAGATTGCATAGGGCACTGGCAAGTCTTTGGAGACAGATCTAGATGTAAATACCCTGGGTGTAAGGGATATACTTACACCAAATGTGAAAAATGTAGAGTTAGTCTCTGCTACAATAGAGACAATAATTGTTTTTACAAATTTCATAATTAAATATACAATAATATAATGTATTTACATTGTTTTATTTCTTCACTAATTACTCCTACATACCCTACATACTATGTGTTTAGTTGATAGTCCATGCGCAATGTTGCAGATATGCAACATACCACATTTCAGTATTTTCAGAGTAAGTTTGCATGGGAAGTAGTCTTTACATATATGTTTTTGCATTCTAGACACCATTTACATGGCTAAAATATTTTTTAAAATGGAAATAAAAAAATCGCGAATTTAAGGGTTAAAGAATCGGTATGGCCTATCGGCGGACGGCGTCTAGCTCAGCGCACGGTAAACAATTGCACGCGCTATCGGCGTGTGCGCGGCAAAACATTATGCCCAATGATGGGCAACTTGCCGTCTCAAAGGATAAATCCTGGCTTCCCCTTCGTATCCGTGGGTGTGGACTTTGCTGGTCCCTTCCATATTTTAAATCGTGTAGGACGAGGCAGTAAGTTGATAAAATGTTAGCGGTGGGTCGTTGACGTATTTTCCGTCGACGCAACGAGACCGTTTATGGTAAACGATAAACTAGTTTAAAAAACAGTCCAATTTTCGACTAGTTTACTTCTTAGACTGAACGTGAGCAGTTGTACTACGCTACGGCGATTATTACAAAACTATTTAAAATAAAATAAACTGAACTCCCCCTCATACTTTTCCAGGCTTAGGACTGGCAGGTTTATTTGTATGTAAAATTTTATGTTTTTAAAAGTGTTTTATTAATAAATATAAGGTGCACATAAACCTGGCGTATTTAGAAGTTCATTTCATTTTATATACATTTTCATGGGTATTTACACTATTTACACAATCAATTTATTTATATTTACAAGTAATTCTCGAACCTTTTTTCATTTAAATTAACATTTAAAAACATTAACTTTTCTACTAACGAATATTACGAATTTATTGTAAACAAACAAAATTTAAATTAATGATAAAGCAAAATGTACCTAAATACAAAACATTAAGAGTCTATTTTAAATTATCATAATTACGACCAATCTCGGCGAACTAGACTACTTCGGTAATATTCGGCTACTTTCGTATTTCACTCGACGATGACGTAGGTTTAAGTATCGTCGCGTTGTGAACTGTGAACTATAAACAGTCTACCGTTCTCTGATAAACTAGTTTATGAATGAACTACAAGCAACGCGTTGCGCTTTGGTCGAGCGAAGTTCACAGTTCACAGTGTGAACGTGTCGACCAAAGCGCAACGCGTTGCTTGTAGTTCATTCATAAACTAGTTTATCAGAGAACGGTAGACTGTTTATCCGTTCACGCCAAAGAAACAGTCTAAAAAAACTGTTCGTTCATTAAACGCTCACCACTATAAAATGTTATTTGTGCTTATTTGTTTGTCTGCGTTATAAATGTTTACATTTGGAAGCGGTCGAAACTTTGTCGCGGCTTCTAAGGAAGTAGGACAGTTTTTAAAGTCAAATCAAGAATCCTTGTCTGATTTTGCACATCAGGAATCAATTAAATTTGTGTTCTCACCTTCTCACGCTCCGCATTTCGGGGGAATATTCGAAAGTGGGGTTAAATCGGCCAAATACCATTTAAAACGCGTTATGGGTAATTGTAATCTAACGTTTGAGGAAATCACTACCTTGTTTACGCAAGTGGAGGCGATACTTAACAGTCGCCCGCTATGTCCTCTGTCAACATCCCCTAACGACTTCCTCTCCCTCTCCCCAGGGCACTTCTTAATCGGAAGACCGCTCACTGCACTGCCGAACACCAGCTTGGAGAACATGAAGGAAACCAATCTTCAACGCTATGCTCGTGTTGAGAAGATTCGCCAACACTTTTGGAAGAGATGGCAAAGAGAGTATGTTTCGGAGCTTCAACAAAGAACCAAGTGGAGAACAAACTACGGCAAATTGAATATCGGAGATATGGTGCTATTGCATGAAGATAACGTGCCACCTCTGTGCTGGCGACTTGGACGAGTCACGCGGCTGTTTCCCGGACCGGACGGTGTCAGCAGGGTTGCGGACGTCACTACTACCAGGGGTTGCGTGCGACGCCCTCTGGTTCGCATCTGTCCCTTGCCAACAGAAGAGGAACTGCAGCATTGAAAGAATGCATCTTTCAACGAGGCGGGAAGATGTTAAGGCTTCTCCTTTGAGTAATCTAATAGCAAAGCACTGGTTGTCAACACGATACAGTATGTTAATGAGTAGGTATTTTTGTTACGTATGCCTGGACAGATTTTGATGAATATTTGTATGTAGGTACCTACCTGAAATGGGATAAGCATGGCTGTGAGGCATAGACTTTTTTTTACCGTATTTCACAAATATAGGAACCTATGCGGATGGAACCACGGGATGCAGCTAGTACTTTCTTGGTTTGAGAGAACTTGCTTACCTACGAATAGTTACCATACATAATCTCATTTCAGATATTTACCACAAGGTTTGCCACGTCGTCCTTCCTGTAACCACGAAAAAAGACTGAAGTGCAAAACCCTTAAAATGACAGATCTAATGAATTTTCATAAAGCATTTTATAAAAAGAGCGACAAACTGTTTCAAGACGCTATTTTGTTAAAATGTTGTAACGCGGTACAAGTAAAAAGATGCAAATTGAATAAAACAGGAAAGGGCCGTGAGTTTACAATTAAATATCATATATATGCTAAGAAAAAACTTATCCCTATTTGCCAAAAAACATTTTTGGGATGTTTGAACATAACGAAATATCGAGTACAATATGTTCTTGCAAACTTTTTTCATGCAGGGACTGGGCCTGTTGAGAGACGAGGTGGAAATCACAAATCTCACTTATACACATGGAAACAGGACGTTATCAAGGCATATATAAATTCATTGAAATGTTGCGAGCCACACTATTGCCGCGGCAGCAGCTTCGTACGACGATACCTATCAAGCACGCTAACAATAAGGGTTAGTTTCGCTCGATTCCCGCTATGCGCTGATCATAAAATACCTACCAAAAAGTGCCGCTTTGCTCTGAATTTCTCAGTGCTACCTTTAACAATGGAAGGTACAATACGATAGAAAAGTGTTTCTAAAGTATACTCTTAAAGCTAGCCTGGGACTGCATAGTTTGAGGAAAATTGTTTTGGTAAATAAAAATATAATTAAAATTTAAGAATTGCGTATATTTCGATTAAAAATATAAAAACGCTATGAAACATAAATCAACTCAAAATCATGAGATTAAAACTAGCCAAGAAAATATGTATTTTCAGATTCGAAAGTTACACTTCCACTGCATTTAAGATCACTTCTTTTTTTTACACATTGCCGGACAACAGTTCTTTTATTTTGTCTTACAAAATGGTAATTGTGTCCGGTATATAACAGGGTCTTTCCACCACGTCTACTATCAATTATTGCATAATTTTTAACCGGACCACGGGAAGAACTTGCGTCCGACATGATTGCAGACGTACTAACGAACTAACCTAATTACGCTTTGTGTAGCTGGAGGACAGGGGTAGTGGGAGGGGAAAGTGGCGTGATCGCAGTGTCGCGCCGGCCAGCGCTCGAGACACACGTGCAAACATCCGTGGGGTAAGTCACACCCCGCCACATAGTTCGTGTATATATTTCGTGACAAATTTGTTTAATGTTGTTTTGTCTTTATTGGTTTATTATTGCTTTCTTTTAGGTTATAAACAAAAATGTCAGTCGAAAGTGGTGAAATACGACTTATGTCATTGATGGATGAAGTTCTAGAACATTCTTCAAATGAATCAAGTTCCTCAGAAGTGCCTGATCATTCCAGTGAACACGAACTGGTATCTGATACACAAGATGTAATTGTCGACCATGCGGAAAGCGGCAGTGAATGGGATTCAGAAGATGACATCCCTCTTTCAGTACAGAGGACATGTCGCCCCTTTGCCAGTGTTCATGCACCTTACTACAAATCCAAAGATGGTGATTGTACAAACAAGCCCCACGTACCAATGTACGAGTTAGGTCGGAAAACATAATTGATGAGCATCCCTGGAGTCAAAAGAATAGCAAAAGATGCTAAAACTGAAACTGAGTGCTGGGATATTTTGTTTACAGAGGAAATGAAGAATCTTGTATTGGTGCACACTAATGAAGAAATTATTAGACGACAAGCAATTTGCAAAGAACCTTCAAAACTATATTACATGAAACAAACGACCTCTACAGAACTCGATGCATTTATTGGGTTATTATACATTGCTGGTCTTACAAAATCAAGCCGCCCAGAGCCTGAAAGACTTGTGGAGGACAAATGGAACAGGCGTAGACATATTTCGCACTACAATGTCATTGCAAAGATTTTATATTTTGCAAAATTGCATTCGTTTTGATGACAAGTCGACGAGGGAGACGCGAAAAACGTCGGATAATATGACTCAAATTAGAACGCTCTTTGAGATGTTTGTACAACGATGCCAAGAAGTCTATATTCCGCATGAGTATATGACAATTGATGAGATGCTATTGGCATTTAGGGGGCGCTGTCCATTTTGAGTGTACATTCCAAGTAAACCTGCAAAATACGGCATCAAAATTCAAGCACTTGTTGATGCCAAATCATACTTCATTCTGAATTTAGAAGTATATGCAGGGAAGCAGCCAGCAGGGATATACAATCTAAGTAATAGAGCTTTTGATGTCGTGGAAAGATTGATTCAACCGGTATCGAAGTCAAACCGCAATTTGACGTTTGACAATTGGTTTACTAGTCACGAATTGATGATGCATATGTTGACTGAGCATGGGCTAACTTCCGTTGGAACTGTTCGCAAAAACAAACGATGCATTCCACCTTTTTTGAAGACCGGAAAACAACCAGGGTCTTCAATGTTTGGTTTCCAAAAGAATATATCCTTGGTCTCTTATTCTCCTAAAAACAATAAAGTAGTAATCGCCATGTCCACTCTTCACCATGACGACCAAATAGACGAGAGCACTGGAGACAAGAGAAAACCAGAGATTATTACGTTCTATAACTCCACAAAAGTAGGAGTAGATGTTGTCGACGAATTGAGCGCAACTTACGACATCTCCCGCAATAGTAAACGCTGGCCAATAGCTATGTCCACACTGTGCCCTTTTTTGTTCATCAAGGGCATGCGTCATAGCGCAGTCAACAGCGCAAGTCGGGCATGCCCTTGACGCATGCGCAATGACAGTTGAAAGCGTAGCGCGCGCTGTGATACACGTCATTCCGCGTCGGATGGATTTCTGTTCCACAAAGCGTTCAACAACAAGATGGCAGACGAAATTACATTGAATTTTATTGAAGATTACCGAAACTTTCCACAGCTCTGGGATACAAATAACAAACTTTATACAAATAAAGTAAAGAGGAACGATGGTTTACAAGTTTTGGCTACTAAATATAACATGGACATCGATGGTGTTAAAAAAAAAGATAAAAAGTCTACGCTCATATTTTTCCAAAGAGCATCAGAAAGTTATGAAGAAAAAGAGTGGCTCTGGACAGGCCTCCGTCACTCGCTCGGCGTATCGTCGACGATGCAACCGACAGAGGGCTGCCAAACGCCCGCCTGAGCGCGCGCACCGCACGTTTCCCGCGTAGGTAGTATAATTGCCGAGCGAACGAAGAACCTACTTTTTTGCGAGTCTACTGCCCACAGGGCCACTAGTAATATTTGTGCCCGCGCTTACACTTACACTAGCTTCAATGCTTTGTTACAGGAGAAACCTAATGTTGACGAAACTACGCTGTATACTCATTTTAAAGCCTATAACAAAGATTCATCTTTTTATGGCGGGCTAAAAGTCCCACCTGAAACGTTTAATAATTATATTGAAGAGTTAGAAAAAGTATTTTTAAATAATTTTGACAACGTCATAATGAATCGGCCTGGTAGCACCATATTACAACTTTTAAAAACCGTTGATTTTCCGTCGCTTTGCTCCTGCTTTCCTAATGATTATTTGTTAAAATTATTTATCTACACTAATGTTGTAACATTCTACTTATGTTTCCAATACTTGACTTATAATTACTACTGTTATAGCGCAGACAACTAAAACACTCAATTTAAGCAATTGCACATGATGTTATAATATCCACATCGATATCGTAAAATCTCATTATAACATCATTATAACGCGACCAATTAACCTGGCGAGCCTTATGTCAAAATCCTCATACTAGTTGCATAAAATTTTGATATTAGGCTGGCTTTTGAAAACAGTTGGGTTATACGTGAAAACTTCGTCGAAACTACTAAAGTTTAGTAACTAAACTTACATACACAAAACTCTTTGGTAAGATCTCGCTCGCTCCTGATTGGCCCTACGCGCAGCTGCGCTCTCATTGGTTAGATTTTAATGGCGGCAAGTTCACTGTGACAATACACTACACGTACGCGAGAAAAACTATTGTCAGCTTTTACTCTTGTTGTTTGATTAATTGCATTAGTGAAGATAAAGTAGTGTATGCAACTGCATATAACACGGGTATTAAAACACTCGTTACTATTATGAAACTCGCTGCGCTCGTTTCATAAACTCACACTCGTGTTTTAATACCCTTCCTTATATGACAGTTGCATAAACTACTATTACGCGATTTAGAATATTTTCTACTATAAAATTTAATAACAGAGAATTCCGAGAAGGGAAAAAAAATATAAATCATTATATAAAACTAAAACATATTTGATGGACTAATAAAAAATATAGTTGATTCGCAACATTTGTTTTATTACAATAATCATCATAGGTACAACCCTAGCGCATTCTTACGATGACGCGCTGGCACGTGACTCGCACGGTGGCCAACACAGTCTCGACTCTACGTGCGCGTAATTATGGTACATTTCTTCTCGTCTTGAGCAGCAGGTATTATTATTTAAGATTTTGTAGGCTATTTTAGAGTAGGTATTTTTGCTTTGGTATGGGAGTGATGTATCTGTTACGTTAGTAACTATTTATTAATCTGTGCTCTGGATCCGATGAGATATACGTTTCACCGTGGTTTGCCTATAAACATCTGTTGTTCACTGCTGACTCTGTGACGCCAACGGAAACTAGAGAAACTAGTACTGAGGAAGAAAAGGTATTTTTAAACGCATATTTGTTGAAATTAATTTATTACATTCTTCCACAAAATAAATGTTCTATTTGCTTTGAAACGGTATTGCTCCAATATCTGACATGAAATAGTTCATAAATTCCTCTGGTATTTGGTTCGATGTATTTGATGGCCTACGAGGAATTCTTTGAAGTGCCCTGTAACCACTGTTATCTGCAGTTATTGCTCTCCACGACCCGGGAATAATTTTTCCAGTGCGTACATCCTTATTATCAAAACAACCTGGAGGGCAGTAATGATAGCTGGAGAGCTAGTGAACCCTGGGAGTAACGGTCTCCCTGTAAGGTTAGAAATTTGTATACTTACGATTTATGACATGCTAAAGGCCGGTTTACACTTTGCGAAGTGTAAAGTGATAAGTGTTAAGCGTTAACTTAACGCGATAAGTGTCAAGTGTTAAGTAGTCTTTTCCATCCCCGTTTACACAGTGTTTAGGAAGAAGCTCAAAGTAGTGGTACTGTCCGTTGTGCATAATCTCTAGAAATGGAAGATGAACAGCGCTTAATATTGAGACAAATAATAAAAGAGATTGTATCTGTTGTGGTATCTGATATAGAAAATGCACTCAATTTTGAAATCAATAGGCCTAAAAGATTATGGCAAAGAAAATGGATCACCAGACGTTCTCACACTTTACATTGTATAGACATTCATACTTTATGTACTCTTGTATGAATTTTAAAGTATGTTGTTCCGTCCACTTCATTTTCGCTTTGAATTTGACACTGCGCACTTAACACACACGTGTTTACACACTGATTAGTACAGGCGAGCTGCGAGAGAGGGGAGTGAAACAGTACAAGGGGGGAGGTCACTTAACAGCATAAATAGACCTTGATTCTATTCACTCGCACTAATCAATAAGCACTAATCGCACTTTACACTTAACACTAATCACTTCACGCTTCCGTTCACACCTTGATTACTAAACACCTGCACTAATCACCTGCAGTGTTAACTTAACAAAGTGTAAACCGGCCATAAGAGCAATAGCCATGACCTGGCAGGCGTCAGCCCTGCACGTCATCAGCCCCTTTATTTTTTGGACTGTTAAGTAAATTGAGTTTCAAAACTTGTTTCTGTAAATTTGAAAATTTAATAGGATAAAGTTTATTTATTGTACATCTTAAAAAAAATTGACAGGCGATTACAATAAGCAGAAGTATATGACAGATCAATTAGAAAACGTACAGTTGATGAGGTAAAATAAACTTTATCCTGTATACTTAAAATTTTTACATGTTTTCAAGTAAACGTCTCAGAGTAAATATGTACAATGCCAGGCGGTTTTGAACAGCATAAGACCTTGACAGGCGAAGGGACAGCTGCTAAGGGCGTGCGGGTGAGAGGTGTTGCGTGAATGCCTATAGTGCGAGTGAGACCGTTTATCTAATACGAAGGGACGTATACCTGCTCTCGAGCAACAATGTACAGAGAAGAATTTCGTCAGTTGTGCCAATGATTTTTACTTGTGAAGAATCTTCACAAGTAAAAATCATTGGCATCTTCACTGAAGCATCTTCACTGAAGATGCTTTGAGCTATAACATTACTTATGTTGAGTGATTTCGATTTTTTTAAAAATCAAAGTTTATATTATTATCAATTGTGCAGTGATATTGTGTAATGTTGTACTTAATATTAACATTTCAGTAAATAGTGTGCAAGATGGAATTGGAACACGTAGTTTGTGTGATTTGTAACGAAGACACTAAAAGTAAATCAAAATTAAAGAAAAAAAATTCCCGATACTAGAGAAATTTGTATGCCAAATGTATGGTTTGAAATGTTCAAAGTTAAATAATGCACGTTAAGAAAAGTTCCTTGCTACGTACAACACAAATAATCCTAAAGTGTTTATGAAAAAAGTATATTACGGACCACAGTGTGCTGCGTAGAACAAGCCAGGTGGACAAAAGTCATTATCGAATTCCCGGAAATTTGTACTTTCTACTTATCAACAACACCCCTAAACCTCTGATTCCAAGAATTGTTTACGTCTAACATTCCATACTGATGAGTCATCGTTTATCAAAGTGAGGTAATGAGGTAAATGTAATTCAAGAAATAGGTCAGTTGCATTTTTGCGACACTTGCAGTTACATCTCATGGTGGCAGTTCTAATTTTGTGAAAAGTTTTAGTGATGGATTTTACTTCTGAAGGTATGTACTATATTATTTTCTTATTAGAATCTCTTTATGTTTCATAAACATTCGTAAAGTTGACGATAATGGCTGGTTTACACTGTGCGAGCTAGCGTACGAGTAAGCCTTCCGAGTAGCTGCACTGCAGTTACTCGCACTGTTTGGACGTCACTTACGAGTAACTCGGACGTGCGTTGGTCAGTAGCTCGCATCCGAGTTACTTCAACATTTTTTGTTTTCACTCGCCTGCTCGCCTGGCAGCAACTCGCACATGACAGCGGCTCGTGCGTCGCTCGCATCGTTTGGACGCGTTCGGCAGTAGCTCGCCAGTGCCAGCCGGACAGTTGTGAGTGGAAGCCGTGTTTTTTGTGTGCTACGCCTATGTACTAAATCGAGATCGAAATATGGGTACGGATAGATGGTCTTCTGACAATAATATTTCATTCATGAAACTCTACAGAGAACAAGAAAACCTATGGATGGAATTGTTTCGATAAAAACTATCGAAATAGAGATATGAGAAAAGAATCTTTGGAACATATCGCAAAAGAAATGCACCGGTGAGGTAACCAAGAAAATAAAAAATTTACGGTCCACCTACAATCAAGAAGTGAGTAAAATCGAAAAAAGCAAGAAGAGTGGCGCTGGCGCAGACGATGTGTACAAACCATCCATAAAATGGTTTGATATAATGGATTATATAATGAAAACAATTAATTTAAAAGAAAAGAAAACAACATCCAATCTGGTGAGTACCTAATTCTTTATTTCACTGATAAATGTAGTTGGTTACATTTCTAGATATTAATCATACGACTTTGCCAGGAGACAGCACCGTCATTACAGAAGTAGTTTTTATATTTTTCTCTCAATTTTTCGGCAACTGCTTTTGATCTGTTATTTGTTCGCGATCGGGCGATACTCGGTAATGCATTTATTTCTGATCTCCACGTTCCAAGGTTGACAGTGAAATTTGTAATATCTTCATAATCTACACTACCAGGAGGAGTGTAGATGTGTGGTGAAGATTTCCGTAACCAGTTGTGCAGTACGCATGTAGTTCGAATAATTTTTATTGTGGTCTCCTCTTGCAACTGGATAGGTTTTCCCAAAACGCGAAAGCGAGATGCTAAAATACCGAATCCATTTTCTACTATGCGTCTTGCCCTAGAGAATCTGTAATTGTAAGTTTTTTCAGCTATCGTAGTCTCATTGGGATAGCGTTTCAATAAGTACGTCTTAAGAGGAAAAGCATCATCTCCCACTACAATACTGCCTTCTGGCAATAATGTGCCATTTTCCAACACTGGATACAATGAGGAAGCTTGGAAAACACCACCGTCAGAATTTCGCCCATATGAGCCTATGTCCACATATTTAAAGCAGTAGTCATGATCCACCATCGCTAGGAGCACCAAGCTGTTAGTTCCTTTATAATTGTAGTATTCACTACCACAATTGGGCGGAGCTTGAATCACCACATGTTTGCCATCGATGGCTCCACAACATCCTGGAAAGTTCCACCTGTGGTGAAATCCTACTTGTATGTCTTCCCATTCCTTTCTGCTTGGTACCTGAAAAATATAATATTAATTTTATATTC
Source organism: Cyclophora albipunctata (assembly GCA_963082685.1). NCBI lineage: Eukaryota > Metazoa > Arthropoda > Insecta > Lepidoptera > Geometridae > Cyclophora > Cyclophora albipunctata. The sequence continues at coordinate 2,365,178 of OY720135.1, read as the reverse complement.
CAATTGCAGAAAGACAACACACCGGCGGATTTGGAAAATGCTGTTAGTCAAGACATGGCGGATAACACTGATGATAAAACGGGTGATAAAACTCTTGATAAATCTGATGATAGATCAATCTACTCCAGTGACAGCACATTGACAAAGAAAAAAAACCCGGGTAAAGCTAAAAAATCACATAATACTGCCCAAGAAATGAGCGGAATTACAGCAGCTATTGATGAGCTGAAACAACTAAACAGTACTATAGAATCTTCCAGCTCTTCTAGACAAGAAGACGAGTATGATATTGTTGGAAAACATGTCGCTATTCAATTGAGGCAGCTCCCATTACTAGATTTTTTAGATGCCAAAGATGAAATTCAACAAGTACTTTCACGATACCGAAAAAGAGCTATATACGCTCGGAACGCATCTGCCCTTTCCTCATACAGTGCTTCGTCACCACAGTCCTACATAGCGTCACCATCATCAGGACCCAGTGTGTCCTTCCCAGGCACAACTTATCAGCCTACAGAAACAGTTTTGGTGCATCAGCCACTTCAATCAGTTGATCACCAATCATCACATTCATCATACGAGGCAGCCAATTTAGAAACGGTTTCTGCGCAGCAGCCAGTTCAACCAGGACAATTATTTGACTTTAATGATCCAATAGTCAAAGCGATGATAAATGCTAATGTAAACAACATGCAATAATGTTTTAGTTAAGGTTTAATTTGTTTTTGAAAAATAAATGAATGAGTCACACGTCATGTATTATTGTGTTAATAAAATTAACTTTTACTTACTTGAAAATATTCGTCCAAAGCTTCAGAAATAGCGTCACAAACTTCTGGTATAAATTTTGATATAGAAGCTTTAGATATCCTGAACAATACTGATAGCAGTCTGAATGACATTCCTGAGCTTAGGAAACACAGAGTTGCTTCCAACTTCACCCTTGCTGCTATGGCATCTCTCATCAATGTGTCTTGACGTTCTATTTTTGTTTTTATCAAATTTAAAAGTCTTTCGACTTGTTCAGGTGTCACTCTCATCACTGCTTTATATTCTTGGGGATCTTCATGGTAAAGCTCGTTGAGAATCATACGTGTTGCCCCTAAAGATCTTCTAGCCATCCATTCTCTAATCCAAATCCTTTTCTTACGCTCTTTTTTCTTATATTGGCTATGGTTATAGATATTTTCCAATTCCTGACATAAAACTGTTGTCATAGAGCGTATCACCGTTTTTTTTATTAAAACAAGTTCACTCGACATCGCGACTTGACTCGGACTGAGCAGTAGCTAGGTGTGGTGTAGACAGCAAAGGCGAGCCGAGCTACTGGCGTACGAGTAGACAAACCGAGTAGCTGTCTACTGGCCAGGCAGCAGCACGCACTGTGTAAACGAGCCATTAGTGAATACACAAAAAAAAGTCATGTTTTTATTTAATTTCGAACTTATCAGGCTTGGAAAAGCCATGTATCCTCTTGTATACAGTCTGAATTTTTTATATGTTTTAGCTACATGGCTATAGATGATTATGTGACATATTTTATGTAGCACACTTGAGTACAACATTTTTTTTTCTTTTTTTGCAGAAAAGCTTTACTCTATTAGTAAAATAGAGTTTTTCGAAGAGTGGCTTAAGCACGAAAAAGACGAAAGAAATGATCGTCTATTTGAATTTATTTTGTCTAAGTGTGGTTTCTCTGACATCACTGAAGAATGTCAAAGGGAAATTAGGATGAAATTAGCCAGCATTTCTTCGAAAATTGCTACCAAGTGGGTGTCTTCAGGAAAGTCAAAAGAGCGTTTCCTGAATAATAATAAGTTGTGGCTGGATGGCGAGAAGATCGAATTCTGCCTGCGATCGACTCAACCGCAACCTTCTACCTCATACGCTGACCTTTCTCGACCCGGAAGACCTAAAAGTCTTTGAAGATTCATCTTTTAAAACTAAGAAACGTAAAGTTGCTGATCTAGTTCAATCGCGGAGTGTTCTGGAATTAATGACTGCTGCAGAATTAGCTGCACGGTCAACTGGACACAAAGCACTTTTTTGGGCTGGGCGCCGCAGTTACTCTACAATTACACACCACCGTGCCGCAGCCCAACGAAAACCCACTAGATTCACCCAAATACCACATCTCCACAACATATCAATACCTGGACCTAAGAGCTTGATGTTGGTGCTCTTGGACGAGAACACATCTGCGTACAACAACGTGGTGAACATACTGAGACCAGACGGTATGCGCGTCTATCCTGGATCTGCATACGTAGCCGCTGCCGACTTTCAGCTTAACCAATACCAAATGGACTGTACAAACCTGTTCCACGATTTGCTGGACGATTACGCGGCCTCCGCATTAAGAATGTGCTCTGCGCTGGAATGGATTGAGGCAAACAACAGTTGCGATATGGCTTTCCAACTTGCCTTCTCGATGGCTGCTGAGTTGGGCGCCGCACTGCCAGAGTCGCCTACGCTGGAAGTGGCAGAAGCGGCCGCTCACCGTTACACTGATCCATTAAACGGAGCTTGGACCTTTGGAACCCACCAATTCAGCGCGAACAGTCCCAGACACACGTCATCTGACGTCTCTGCCGGTACACTAGACAACAGGCCAAATGTGTACACCGCGCTAGTTTGTGGATACAACTGGGCGTCAGTCTCGCCCCTTCAGCAATACGCGCACAGCATGACTGCTATCACTAACGAGGCAGTGATAGAGAACGATCAAATCGTAGACTATAAGTCTTACTGGACTAATCGTGATGTCTCGAAATCACGACCTCAATACCAGGTGCACGTGGCACATTCCGTGTACAGAATCTTGTCCGCACTCGGCTACATAGAGAAGAACGACTACCGATTCGAGTTCAGAAACCCAGCGGGACTGCAGTCTATGATTGTGCTCCAAGCCTCTGCCCTAACTTTGTCCACTGCTCTGTTTTTGACGAAGAATGACCTCGACCGTTGGATGTGGTCCGACTTGCACGACTTGAACTTCAACGCAGCCAGGTCCGCAAACAACAAGGTGCGTTCCACAACCCTGAACCATGTGATTCCTCACTCTACGGCAGTCACATTCGCCGGAAATTCACGCGTCGGCGTTACCATAAGGCAAGATATAGAACAGTATTACGGCACAGAGATGAACCGCTCCGAGTGGGCACTCAGCATATGCTTGCCTTATTTCGCGTTGTTGCAGTGGGCTGCCAAATTTAACATCCCTATGTTCCTGTACGTTCGCAGCGTCCGCGGGGTAGTCACTGAACAATATACTACTGAATATGCGGAGATAGACCACACGTCTAGAGTGTCCCTACCTTGGTATGCATCCACAGGCAATTCATTCGCACGCATACCTAGGGTACGCAGGCTGAACCCCCACTCAGCAGGTACTTTTGTGCCTATGTCTAAAAAAGAACTTATTCAGTTTTGTGATAGTTTGTTAAACTTAGATGTAAGTAAAATAATTTTGTTCACATTCCCCTACTGTAAAACCATGCCAGAAGCGGAAAATACTCATAGATTTAAGCTTAATACAACACTGCACACTATCTCGACATATAATGATAAATTTCATTTAATTGACACTAACAATTTAGTTAGTAATAGTTCTTATTTGACTCAAGGTAAATATTACCTTACTCATAGTTTTAAGCGACAGGTAGCTACTTCGCTATCTTTTTATTTAGACTTTTTAGCCAAGAATTTGGCTTCCCCACCTGCTTCTATTGAGCAGTCTGACATTTTAATTATAAATTCATTGACATTGAATAATTTTAATGACATTTCTAATAATATAATTTCCTCTGACATTTCTTGTCATTTAAATTAATTTCTGAGACAACAGAGGTAGTAACTTCTAGCTCTAATTTATTACATACACCATTGATTCAGTTAGCATTACAATCAAATCACACCTACAACAACACACACTACTCTTCACAACAAAAAAATACTAATTATAATGTAAATTGTATTAGATTGGCTCATCAAAATATATGTTGCTTGACGGGGAGCAAGCAGCTAGAGCTGGAATTATTCATGAACTCGGAGGATATTAGTATTATGTGTATTACAGAACATTGGTTAAAGGGGAACCAGCTCATGTTTAATTTCAGGAACCATCGGGTAGGAAGTTCCTTCTGCAGAGTCAACACAATACACGGTGGGTCTCTTATTTTATTGCATAAAAATCTTAAATTCAGGGAACGGAAAGATATTGTGTCTCTCTCTGTGGAATGTTCTATCGAATTAGCGTGTGTTCAACTAGAGCAATTCATTGTTATAAGCGTATACAAACCTCCCTCCGCCGATCTCAATTTATTCTTAGAAGTAATGGATGAGGCCTTAAGCAAACTTACCAACTCGGGTAAGTCTTTGTTAGTTTGTGGTGACTTTAATGTTAATATTCTTGATAGTTCAAGTCCCACTTTTAATTTATTAAGTCTATTTAAATCCCATAATTTACTGAATTTATTTATGGAGCCTACTAGAATAACCCCTACTACTGCTACTTGTTTGGATAACATATTCACAGACATCGTTCCATGCTTTAAAAGCATTATTAATAAATTAGATTCTGACCATTCTGGTCAGTTGGTAGGATTTTATGGTAAGCAAAAACAGGTAGCTAAGAAAAAAATTACTTTTGTTCCGGTAACTGTTAGTCGCTTGGAACGTATGAGAGTAAGTTTAGTTACAAATTTACTAGTTTTGGATAGTAAATTAGATCCAAATTCTATGTATAATTCTTTTTTCCATTCATTTCTCAGTAAATATAACTCAATATTTACTTCCAAGGAGATTACCGTTACTGATAGACCTGTTTTTGGTAACTGTAACTGGGCAACAACAGGTATATTTATGAGTAGGGAAAAGTTGTACATGTTGTACCATGAAAGACAGTTCAATAGAAGTGAGGAGTTTAAAGAGTACGTAAAATCTTACTCTAAAGTCTTTAAAAGGGTTTGCAAATTGGCAAAGTCTTTGTATATTAAATCGAATATCAAAAACAGTAGTGATATAATTAAAGCCACTTGGAAGGTTATTATGCCGAGACTGGGAAAACTAGAATTAAAGACTCTGATTTTAAACTTAATGTCGACGGTCACATTGTTGACTCTGATTTAGAGGTGGCCACTGCTTTTGAACAATTTTTTTCTACTTTCACAGTTTGTCTAACAAGCTCTTTAGGCTCTTCCACCTCCACTGCAGAGTCGTTAATTAAAGAAAATGTACCCGAATTTTTCAACGGGTTTGCCTTTCGACATGTCACTCATTCTGATGTTAGTGTTGCTTTCAAATCAATTAATATGAAAAAAACAGCTGACCTATGGGGTATCTCGGTTAGTATTGTTAATTCTTTAATTGACATTTTGATTCCAGATTTAGTAATAATTTTCAATAGATGTATTGACTGTGGCGTGTTTCCTGACTTGATGAAGTATAGTAAAGTAACACCGTTGTTCAAATCAGGTAGTTCACAAAACCCCACGAATTTCAGACCAATTTCAGTACTACCTACGTTGAGTAAAATTTTTGAAAAGCTGATACTCACTCAGCTGCTTACTTATTTTAATGGTAATAAATTGCTGCACACCAACCAATTCGGTTTCACTCGTGGAAGGTCAACATCTGATGCTGGGGTCAAACTACTAGAGAGTGTATTCGAGGCTTGGGAGGAGTTACGGGATGCCTTTGGGGTTTTTTGTGACTTATCCAAAGCATTCGATTGTGTGCAGCATGCAATTCTCGTCAGGAAGCTATACCACTACGGTATAAGAGGCATTGCTTTGGATCTTCTCACTTCTTATCTAAGCGATAGGATTCAAAAAGTAGATGTCAACGGGAAAGTATCTCATGGGTCACCTGTAGCAATGGGGGTGCCACAGGGCTCTATTTTAGGCCCATTTCTGTTCCTTTTGTACATCAACGACTTACCTCATCTTATGAGGGATATCTGTGAGATAGTATTGTTTGCAGACGATACATCTTTAGTTTTTAAGGTTAACAGACGCCAGTCAGAAATTGACGATGTAAACAGTGCTCTTTCTAAGATATTACACTGGTTTAGTGCTAATAACCTGCTTTTAAATAATAGTAAAACTAAATGTGTCAGGTTCTTTACTAAGAACGTTCAACAAGTAAAAACCAGGGTTATGATGAACAATGAGGAACTTGAAGTGGTCAATCAGACTGTCTTTCTAGGCATTACATTAGATGCTAAGTTACAATGGGGCCCGCATATAGAAACGTTATCTGCAGTGTGACCAGTTTTAAATTGAGCATAATGCTAGCTGCTCGGGTAAATTATGCTAAATTCTGCTAACGATTGAACTCAAATTTTGTATGAAAATATATAAAATAAAAACGCTCATGACTCATGACCGATTGTTTTTTATCTATATCTATACACTTTATAAAGCAAAGTCCCCCGCCGCGTCTGTCTGTCTGTCTGTGTGTTCGCGATAAACTCAAAAACTACTGAACGGATTTCCATGCGGTTTTCACCCATGAAGAGAGTGATTCTTGAGGAATGTACACGTGTATAATTTGTTATGTTTTTTTGTAAATTGGTTCAAATATACCGGGCGAAGCCGGGGCGGGTCGCTAGTTATTAATAATAATCACAATTTAAGTATATTTCTTTTATTAATAATCATAACTCAGATAACCTAATCTAACCTATTAATTTGGCATATTATCATCTACATTTTTATACAGAGTCTTTGAGTTTCCTGCATTGACTAACATATTTTTGGATGGTGTGAAATTCACACACCCATCCTGCTCTTTCACAGCTTGCTTCACGTGCAGTATGGCAGAAACGTGTTCGTTTTTAAATCTATTTCTCAGTTTTATTAAATTCTGCCAAAATCTGCTAACTTTTTCTATTCTGCAGTATAATCTGCTAAGTATCAAAATGGGGTTCAAATTCTGCCAAAATCGCAGAATTCTGCTAAATCTGGTCACACTGTTTATCTGGTAGACTTAGCTCAGCAGCTTACGCTGTTAGAAAGATCCGTCAACTGAACGATGTTGACACCGCGCGTTTAGTGTATTTCAGCTACTTTCATAGCATTATGTCATACGGTCTACTGCTTTGGGGTAGTGCCGCTGACATAGATTCCATTTTTGTGCTCCAGAAACGGGCTATTCGAGCCATCTATATGATGGGTCCACGGGAATCACTGAGAAGCACATTCAAAGACACTAACATCCTAACATTACACTCACAATACATTTATGAAAACCTCATATATGTGCACAAAAATCCTAGTAAATTTAAGAAAAACAGTGATCTCCACCAAATTAATCTTAGGAATAAAAATAAGCTCGCTGTGCCCACTATTAGGCTCCATAAAGTGTCTCACTCCTTCGTAGGTCAATGTATACGTTTTAATAACAAACTACCAAACGACGTGGTAAGTCTTTCATTTATGAAATTCAAAAAGTTTATTAAGCATAGACTCAGCCAAAAGGCATATTACTCTATTTCAGAGTATATTCTAGACTCAGACGTTTGGAAATGAATTGCTCTATTATTTAAGGCTTAAAATTGTTAATACAATCATTAAAAAAAATGACAGCCCCACTGAGTTTCTTGTTAGTTCTTCTCAGTAGGTGGCGCGATGTGAACTAACGTAAACTTAATTTTAAGCTGACGATTATAAATGATTGTAATGATCTGATGTAATAAAGACATTTTGAATTTGAATTTTGAATTTGAATTTGACAAAAACGTTGCCAAAGTTATAAAGGACATTGGCGAAAATCCAGCTTATATTAACCTTCAACAACCAAGTGCTGTGCAAAGTGGTAGACCGCTAAGAAGTGACGAGGCATTAGCGTATTATATTGATTCAAAATCAACAACTCACTCATATAAACAGACTAGGAAGTGGACTATGAAAGTCGGGCATCACGTGTTTCCATCATATAATTGCATAGTTAAATAAAAAAAAGCGTGTTATCCTTCCGAGGAGCACATTCTTGTGACAGAATCTCGAGCAGAAATTGATCTACAAGCTATTTTGAATAAAACAGCAGAACGTTTAGTAGAAGCTCAGAGAGAAGTTATCACAAGTGTGCTCCCCAATTCATCGTTTACTCTTATAAGTAAATGGGGATGTGACGGAAGTTCCGGTCATAGTGCTTACAAACAAAGATTTGAGAACAGCGAAGACACTGATGAGTACCTTTTTGTTTATTCGTTCGTTCCTCTAAGGTTAATTGGCGAGGGTAACAACATTATCTGGCAAAATCCTCGTCCATCATCGACGATGTTTTGTCGCCCAATTAAGTTCCTTTTTGCCAAAGAAACCACGGAATTGACAAAAATCGAGACAAATAAGGTTTTGGAACAAATTAACGACTTGGAAGCTACATTTTGTGATCTTGGTGGTTCTGAAATTTCTGTTAAGCACAAGCTTTTGCTGACTATGACTGATGGAAAAGTGTGCAACGCTTTGACTGATACACATTCATCGCAGAAATGCTATATTTGTGGGGCTACTCCCAAAATGATGAATGATGAAGGACGGCATTTTGATAGCAATCAGGATAATTTTAGCTTTGGTTTGTCAACATTACATGCTTGGATTCGTTCGTTTGAGTGTTTTTTACACATTAGTTATAAGTTAGATATTAAGAAATGGCAAGCTAGGTCTTCAGATTAAAAAGCAAGTGTAAAACAACGTTCAGACGAAATCAAACAACGATTCAAGCATGAAATGGGATTAATTGTGGACCAGCCAAAGCCAGGATTTGGTTCCACAAATGATGGAAACACAGCTCGACGTTTTTTCGGGAACCCCGAAATGAGTGCTCAGATCACAGGATTGGATGTTACAATCATCAAACACTTTGATGTATTGTTGAGGACATTGTCTTCTGGCTTCGAGATAAATCTTATTGAATTCGAAAAGCATTGTCTCGAGACAAGAAGACTTTATCTAAGTCTCTACTCGTGGTACTACATGCCTGCTACTGTGCATAAATTGCTTATTCACAGTACAGAGGTGATTAAGATGGCAATAGTTCCAATAGGGCAGCTTTCAGAGGAAGCCCAAGAAGCGAGAAACAAAGATTGCCGGAGGTTTAGAGAGCACAACACCAGAAAGTGCTCTCGTCATGCCACGAATAGGGACTTGCTCAATATGTTGATTTTAACGTCTGATCCTCTGACTAACAGCCTCCGGGAAGTACCGAAAAAAAAGTCTAATAAATTGTGCGCGGATGTCTTAAAGCTCATCATTGCTCCTACTATAGAGCCTCGACTCCAACTGCAACCAAGACCTCCACCACAAACTCAGGAAGACTATCTTCTATCGGATTCTGAATCCGATGATCATTCTGATATTGAGAATTAGTTTTAATGTAAATAGATAAATCTAGTGTTAGTGCATTGATAGTTCAGTGGTGTTGTTCAGAGATGTTAGATGTATTTAATATGTTAGTCTAAGGCTGTATAATTATATATAATTATCGTTGATATTTGTAGCGACTAAAATAATTTTATTCTTAGTTTATTTTCTGTATTATAATCGTGTAAACATAAAATATAATATTTATACACAATTTCTATGCATTTTCTTTAAATAAAATATTATAGTACTATATAAATAACTAATTTATAGATATAAATCCAAATCCATGAAAAAATATTTTTGTCCACCTGGCTTGTTCTACGCAGCACACTGTGCGGACGCAGAAATAGCACTACATAGAGAAAGAAAAGAAAAAGCTAGAAAGGAAAAAGAGATAAAGATTTAGCCAAAGAAGGAAAATGCCACGTATTTACGCAAGATGTGCAATCTGTTAAATTAGCTCCTAATCTTCAGGCAAGTGCTATATACTACAAAACAAAACTGTGCGTACATAACTTTACTATGTATAATTTGGCTACTCACGAGGCTGTATGTTATTGGTTTGATGAATCTAATGCTTCACTGGAAGCTTCCGTTTTTGCATCTTGTATTGTTGATCAATTGCAAAGTTTATTAAATAGGAAATTGTTACCTGTAATACTATTTTCTGATGGTTGCTGTTCACAGAATGGAAATGCTATCTTGAGTAATGCCCTCTTACGTTTGGCAATAGAAAAGCAAGTTATAATAACTCAAAAATATCTTGAGAAAGGGCATACTCAGATGGAATGCGATTCTGTGCATAGTGCTATCGAATGTAAAGTAAAAGGAAGAGAAATCTACTTACCCTCTCAGTATGCAAATATAGCAAAGTCAGCTAGAACTAAACCAATGCCATACGACAGTCGGGTCCATCTGACAAAACCTACTTAGCAAAATGACTAGCTAGCAATACATCAACACTTCATCTTCTCTTCATAGCATTTGAACTACATCGCTAAATTGACTTGGTAGCAAAAAGACTACTTTTTCAAAACAGGTACAGTCATTTATAAAAAGTTGAAATCCTAATCATGTTGTGTTTACTAAATACTGAAATTTTAAGACTTGTTAGAATGAGCAGTGGTTATGGTTTAAATATCATATATATTATAATGTTGCATCCTGATTCGGTTTCTGAAAAGTACTAGGGTTACAGAAGTTTCAAAAAGGTAATTATTAGCTTTCCTTTATGTACGCTAAACTAAATATAATTTCAAGTAAGTATATAGACATTAACTATTACCTCTTAGAAAATCATGTTGCTAACTAGTACTTTTTGAACAAAAAATACGAAATCGGCTACAACGGTGTTAATACTTCATGGTTTCAAACTTCGTAGTTTGAAAACAAGACTGGTCAATTATAAATTAAGAAGGAAGCTGTCATGTTGAAGTATGCTTGAAAGATAACATCGAATATTGTTTCATTGTTATTGATTCATTTGGTTGTAATAGAAGCGTAAGCAGTGAAAGCCAAGAAAATGCCGGATAACCTTAAATTTATTACAAATCAAAAAGGAAAACAAGCACTTCTTCATAACAGCCATAGATATAATTTTGCTAAAAACAATAAAAATGGAAGCTTGTGGAGGTGCGTAAATAAAGGTGAATGTTCCGCTTCAGTGACTTTAAATGACACTAAAGATAAGATAGTACGAAAAAGTTCTCACTGTTGTGCACCTCATCCAGACGACAATAAGAGAGCGTTGATGATGGATTTGTGCCGTCAAGAAGTTTGTAGTAAAATGGAACCGGTTAAGAAAATATTTGAAAGACATGTTCTCATACAGTCGTCAATAAAAGGGTCCGAAAATTTAATAATGCCATCTTACTCGGAAGTGAAAGATAACCTTTATAGAGCCCGGAAGAAAACTTTGAATGTGAAAAGAACGGAATTCAAGAAAATACAAGAAGTAGTCATACCCAAAATTATGGCGTCTGATTTTTTGGTAGCAGATGATGGCGGAGATGACAAAATATTGTTGTTTTCTCCAAGATAGCCAAAAAATCTTTGAAAGTATTACGTAATCAATATTTCTTCGGCGACGGAACATTTAAAAGGTGTCCGAAACCATTTTTTCAATTTTTTTCGATACATGTGGATTTGAATAGTTCTAGTGAGTACACTAATATATTGCCCGTTATATACGCCTTGCTCCCTAACAAGACGGAAGTCACGTACATAAGGCTTTTTACACTCATACGAGATGTACTCAATATTGATATTCGCAATTTCAAATGCGACTATGAAGCAGGTCTTATGAACGCCTTTAAAGCAGTGTTTCCAAGGGCAGTTGTTACGGGCTGTTTTTACCACTACAATCGAGCAGTTTGGAAAAAGGGCCGCGAACTTAAGGTTAAAAATGAAATTATTAGACATACAGCAAATTTGCCTTTATTGCCAATTAAATATATAGACGCTGGCTGGAGAGCAATAATGAATCGAGCTCCAAAAACCGCACGTAATGACAAGTTCATTAAATATGTACTTCAAACGGCAATGGGAAAAATCATTTTCACTCATTTTTTGTGCTACTGAAAGGCATAGAACGAACAATGGCATGGAGAGCTGGCACAGACGCCTTAACGTCCGGATCCCACATAAGGCCACGTTGCTTTTATTTTTGTATATCCCGCGAAAAGAAGCACGCTTGAAAGATATTGCTATCAAGCAGCACTATTTTAACAAATCACGACGGTTGCGTCGCCACATACAATTTGATAAAATGCTCAAAAATGAAATTACATCACTGAAACATGGACACATCAATGAGATGCCGTTCTTAGAAAACATTTTTGAAATTAAAAAGCAAATTCTTCATCAGAACCATTAGAAACATATTTTTTTAAATTTTAGTAAAGGCCTTATTTGACTTTACTAAATTCAGTCGTCTAAATGATTCAGTTACTAAATTCAGACAAATGCAATCGCATTTAGGAAGGTAGGTTTCTATATTTAGGAAAAAGTACGGCTACTTATTCACTAAATCATTTAGAAACCTAATTAGAATCGAATTTAGGAAGGTGCGATCGCGATTAGTCGCTTCAGTCGGTGTGCAGCGCTTTCCGCGTGTGGATGTGTCGCTTGTGTTGTGAGAAAGTGCGAGTGTTCGAGAATGGCGACGAAAGAAAAAGAAGTTTTAGGCCATATAATCGAACTTTATAAAGACATGCCATATCTATGGAACAAAAACGATAAAAATTACATGAATAAAAATATTAGAAGTGAAGGTTTCGAAGTGCTTCTCAGCATATACAAAAATATCGATAAGAATGCTACAGTAAAAACGTTAAAGAAGAAAATAGATAATTTAAAAACAATTATTTGAAAGAATTGAAGAAGGTAAGTTTTAACGTTGCTTTTATATTATTACTAGCTGCGCCCCGCGGTTTCACCCGCGTAAGTCCCGTTCCCGCGGGAATATCGGGATAAAAAGTAGCCTATGTGTTAATCCAGGGTATCACCTATCTACATACCAAATTTCAACCAAATCGGTCCAGCTGTTTTTGCGTGAAAGAATAACAAACATACAGACATACATTCTCACAAACTTTCACATTTATAGTATTAGTAGGATTTCAAATTAAATGGGAGATAATAGGACCTACATAGTAACTACCTAATTTGTATAATGTACCTATAACTTATTTTAAAGGTCAAGGCTTCAAAACACACTGGTGCAGGGAGTGAAGATGTATATGTACCAACGATATGGTATTATGACAGCTTCAGTTTTCTGGAAACTACCACAGAATCATGCCGTTCAATCAGGGACACAATAAAAGACGAGGTATATTTTATTTTATTTAGATATTTATTAAATAGTAGGTACAGCATTAATCATTTTATCTTGAAACGCAACTCTGCCAACTGAGTTGAAATAATTCATGAATGTGTTTCGAACTTGGTTTCCTTCTTCATTACGCTGACTTTTACTTGTGTTCTTTAACGAAGTCAATCCATCAGTATGTTTTCGCCAATCCCCTTGACGTATTGAGCCTTGTGAAGTATTTTCATGATCTAACCATTTTCTGGTTATATATCCTGGCTCCCGTTTTCTCAAATAATTGTGTAAAGCACAACATGCCATTACCACTGCATCTACGTTGGAGAGATCTAGACTGAGGGGTCTCCGTAGTACTCTAAAACGCGAAGCCAATATGCCGAAGGCATTCTCCACCACTCTACGGGCTCTACTTAAGCGATAGTTAAATATTCTTCTTTCATGGCTAAGGCAGTGGTCCGACTGGCGACGATGAACGAGAAACGAGTAGAACTAGAAACTATAAACGAGTTGGCGATTAGCGGGAAGCGAGTGTAGTTTCGATAGTTTTGTCGCCGGGCTATAAGCGAGTGTGTAAGTGCGACGAGCGATTACTCGCGCCACTCGCTTGCTCAGTCCTGTGCAAACCTGCGTACGCGTCACACGTGTTTAGAAACAACTTTAGTTGCAAGTTCCAAGACACTATGGAGGAGTTTTTTATTGAATGTGTCCGACAATATCCTTGTCTATGGGACACAAAACTAAGTTCTTATAAACAATTAGATGTGAAGGACAAAGCGTGGAAAGAGATTTTAAAAAAAACGAACATGGCGAGTGGTAAGTTTTTTATTTAATCATATTGACAGTTGTATGTGTGCATTTCGATTGCTCAGACACAACTAAAACCGGCGCGGTCACGTTATACCATACGTACCTACAATTTTTTGCTTTTGAGCGTTAAAATTGTATTTTTTTAAACTAGTCATTTTATTTTAGTTGCCGAGCGATCGAAACGCACACCCATTGCATTGTAGCAATATATATTCGTTTACTTTTACATTGTCTTTTCAACGTTGAATTATTAGTTTAGAATTCTGTGTGTTATACGATCAGAGTCCAATATATGTTGCACACGATTATTCTGCCACGAAACCGTTCCAACGGAATTAAAGTATTCCGTGTGTTATACGATCAGAGTCCAATATATGTTGCACACGATTATTCTGCCACGAAACCGTTCCAACGGAATTAAAGTATTCCTTGAAATATTCTCTCACGAAAAAGGCATTTTCTAGATCAGCTGGGGACTGTTCTGAGCCATTACTTGAAAAATTATAAGGAAATTCTGACTGTACGTTGTCGATTTCTTGAAGGCTGTTTTGTAATTTATTATGTATTACATAATTATGTAAAACGCACGCAGCCTTCACAATTATTTTTGCTGTACATATTTTAAAATTTAATGGCCTAAAAAAGATACGCCACTTATGCACCAACATACCAAACGCAGATTCTATCATTCGGCGTGCTCTGCTCAATCTATAATTGAATACTGTCTGGTCATTATCTAACCTTTCATGATCAGGGTATGGTTTTAATAAGTGTGTCATCAAAGGAAATGCACAGTCACCAATAAAAACATAAGGCTGAGGCAAACCTCCTTCGTATAGAGGTTCATCAAGGGGCAATCTCAATCCATTGTTTTGCAACTTACTATAGAAGTTACTATCTGTGAATATTCCTCCGTCACTGAACCTGCCCATTGATCCAACGTCGATCATTATAAATCTCCCATGAGCATCAGCAACTGCCAACAGTACAATCGAAAATGTGTGTTTGTAGTTAAAATACTGTGATCCTGATTTAGGGGGTGAAAATATTACCACGTGCTTGCCATCAATAGCACCAAGGCAATTTTTAAAATTCCACAAATCATCGAAGTCTTTCGCTATAACTTTCCACTCAGATTCAGTAGGAATCTTCATTACTTTTGGCTGTAACCTGGTCCATATCGATTCACATACTTCTGGTATTATTTGCGAGAGCGTAGAACGGCCTACTCTATAGCTTTTTGCCAGTGCATTATATGTAGTTCCGGTTATGAGAAATCTGAAAACAAATAAAAATATTTATGAATACCTATGTATGTATTTTAGATCTGTAGTTTTCACGAGACATACCTGTTTTTTCGGTTATTCTGACGTATATTAATTTATTTTTCCTTTTTAGCTGATGTTTCGGCCTGCTGCGACCACTGGCCGAAACGATACCTAGTTAAATTAAAATAATGTAAATGCTTACGTAAGAATTACCGAAAAAACGTATTTTATTAATAGTTAAACACATGAAATTAACATACAGTGTGATTCTTGATTAAGTGTACAAACGGGCTGAAACGAAGGTCAATTTTAAATACATAAAAAAACATATAAAAAACATAAAAAAACATCCAGCCTGAGCTAGTTGGGAGGTGTGTCGCTTTTTTCTATTATTTAAATAATTCAAGTAAAAATAGCATTGTAAATGCAAAAATACTAAAAATATACATAAAAAAATTTAAATTGACCCTAGTTTCAGCCTACATCGTTTTGTACACCTGATATAGAATAACACTGTTTGATTATATTATTACTTTTAAAATAATTTGTTTTATTTACAGTTTCACTGGCAAAGACAAAATGGAAACATTTGCGAGACACTCACCGTGAAAAACTTAAAAAAATTAGCAAGACAACAACTGGACAGTCGCAAAAAACCATAAAACCCTGGAAATACATGAGTCACATGGAATTTCTGC
Source organism: Cyclophora albipunctata (assembly GCA_963082685.1). Lineage (NCBI taxonomy): Eukaryota > Metazoa > Arthropoda > Insecta > Lepidoptera > Geometridae > Cyclophora > Cyclophora albipunctata. The sequence goes on along the minus strand of OY720135.1, from coordinate 2,349,208 downwards.
TTCCATATATGACAAATACGGAAAGGGATACAAATGTTTCACCAAATCCTGATATTTCTATAAGTTTGGAGGAAACAGCTAGTACAGAAGATAGTAGAGACTATTCACTAGTAGAGACAAGTACCAAAAAAAGGAAGACTGATGAAATAGTCCATGATGAAGAAGATTCTTTGCTCAATTTTTTAAAAGAAATTAATGAAAATCGAGACAAACGAACTGCTCAGAAGGACGACTTACGTAAAGAAGTACTTACATCAGGTGATCCGTTGAAAGCATTTTTCGATTCAATGTACCAAAGTACAAAACAGATGCCGGAGTTTCATCAAAGAGCAATAAAAAGAAAGTTGTTTCAATCGGTAATGGATGCAGAAGAAAATATTGCCAATACAAACTATTCTGGTTACTACTCACATAATTATGGTTACAATACTCCTTCTACAAATCAGACAAATTATGTATCAGAAGACGGTTCTATATACTCACCTGGACCTAGCGTTTCTGGTGTGCAGCAAACTGAACCCAGCGTTTCCGCTGGGCAGCAAACTGAACCCAGCGTTTCTGGTGTGCAGCAAACTCAACAAGAAATAGTTATCCAAGATTTAATGCCTGCCACTCAAACCACTCCAAGCGATGCAACAAATAATAATTAGGTTTTGTTGCTCGAAATTGTTGTTGATTAATTTAAGACAAACTTACCTTAATGTAATAGCAAGACGCTCTCTTGTACTAATAGCTTCTCTATAATTTGTATCTTTTTTCTTTATGTCACATTCTATTAAACTGTGCAAATATTCAAACTCATCTCTTGTCATTCTAAAATATGAACGAAATTGATTATCTTGCAATTCATAAAAAAGTCTGAACTCACTATACTGTTTTCTTAAATAATTAAAATTTTCCATCCAAAATCGTCTTTTTTTCTCTCTCGATTTCTTGCGTTTTCTCTGTATTGCCACTGCCACTACAAAAACACTATCGTAAAATACATCATCGTCGTCGTCTGAGCTAGACAAAAATGAGAGTAGCAATGATTTCTTGGTATCCATCGCACGTCTACTTTCAATGCCGCACTGTATAGAAATGATGAAGCGGGCGAGTATCGCTGAACGAGTATTGCTGAGTGAGTTTATTTTTGAAAGCTCGTCGCTTAGCGGTAAAACTAGTAAAGCGAGTCGTCGCCGGCAGTGTGAACAGTCAGCGATCAACTATTTGTATATGCATCTCTTTTATTTACACGGAATGTTATATCTATTGTACGTTTCTTGAGCGAGAAAATAGTCGATAGTTAATCGTTTACTCGCCGTTGGTGGGACCACTGCCTAATACCCTTAAACGGAAATGGTTTCATGAAATGTTTGTTAATAGAAAAAGCACTATCCCCGATCAGAACATATGGAGCATGTGTTTCTGTGCCTGATAGTGGAGAAAATGGTGGCAAATTCAAACAACCATTAACTAATTTTTGATGGAACTTTGTAGATTCAAATACGGCTGCATCATTAACGGAGCCATTGGTACCAGTTTGGACATACAGTGGAGCGTCGATTATCCGAACGTCGCTCAACCGAACGACCGCTTATCCGAACGTAGTAACGCGCGGGTCAATGCCCCCACCGATGAAGATCCCGGGTACCAAATTATGCAGGATAGCGAAATTTTAGACCTCATGACTAATAAGGCTGACGCCACCACTAGCACCACATCGACTGCAAGTTCAGATAATGAAGATGAAAACATAGTTAGTGCTTCTGAAGCGTTTACTTTCTTAGATATTGCCTTGCGCTGGTTTGAAACACAGGCCGAGAGCGACCAGTATCAAATAGGTATCTGTTCTCAAAAAAGTACGTGATCTAGCCGCGCTCGTAAGCGGGTAGGGTAGGCTTGCTTCGGCACACGAAGATTCAAGATTTTTTTAAGCGTTAATTGTAATTAGTACAGACTAGTTTTACGACAAGATTGTCTGCACTTTTTTTGTTTATTTCCTATTTGTCATTAAAGATATTCATAAATATAAATAACTAGCAGCGCCCCGCGGTTTTACCCGCGTTGTGCCCGTTCCCGTAGGAAATCCGGGATAAAATGTAGCCTATAGCCTTCCTCGATAAATAGACTATCTAACAGTGAAAGAATTATTCAAATCGGTTCAGTAGTTTCTGAGATTAGCGCGTTTAAACAAACAAACAAAACAAACTCTTCAGCTTTATAATATTAGTATAGATATGGTTTTCAATTACATACCTGTACGTAAATTTGTATGGCTAAATCAATATATGTACATTATTTATTTATTTTATTATTTATGTACACAAAAATCAATAGTTACATAAATGTAGTTCGATTATCCGAAAATACCGGTTTTCCGAACACCCACGTCCCCCAATTAGTTCGGATAATCGACGCTCTACTGTACATGAATTCATAATTAGCATTGACAACAGCAAACAATATTACGCTGAAAAATCCTTTATAGTTGTAAAATAGAGAACCACTTCCGGGCGGTTTTTCGATGCCAATATGTTTACCATCGCAAGCTCCAATACAGTGATTGAAATTCCATTTATCTTCGAATTCAGCTGCTACTTGTATCCATTCTGATTCTGTTTGCGGCAACTGAAAAATAATTATATAATTTATTTATTTTCAGGATTCATCATTATCTTGCACAGAAGATACTCAGATGACAAATTCTACCAATAATACTTCCAATCAAAATATGTTTAAGAAAAAAAAGAAAGAAGCTCCTTTAAAACAACAACAGGACATTCTTGATAAAGCTAGCGGATTAATGAACACGAAGGAAGAAGACTGGGAAATCCTTGGAAGATCCATTGGAATGCAACTGAGAGATTTGAATCAACGGCAACATATTATAGCCCGTAAATTAATATCAGATGTGATATTTTATGCTACTTTAGACAAGTTGTCTGAAGAATCATTTGTAGGTTTAACCACAAATAACTATCAATCTAAGGCTTCATACCCATGGTTCACACCTTTACGATCATCGTCTTCCCAGAGTGAATTTCATCGTCCTGTTAGAACATCATCACCATACCAGTCCCCGTATCCATCACCATCTACACAGTACCGTATCCAATCGCCAAATTCTCCCCTTTGTAACTTACCACCCCAACAACAAATGCAGTCCTCACATCCTTCAGCATCCACGCAGTACCACAGCCAATCTGCAAATTCTCCTCATTACTTACCACCTCAGCAAAAAATACAGTCCTCGCATTCTTCACCACCACCCACACAACACCACAGCCAACCTTCAAATTCTCGTCGTAACTTACCACTTCAGAAACAAATACAGTCCTCTCACCTTTCACAATCACCAGAGTACCACAGCCAATCTTCAAATTCTCTTCATTACTTTCCAACTCAGCAACAAATACAATCTTCTCCTACTGTGGAATATACAATTCAAGCCCCACAGATCCCTCAGACCTCAGACCCCTCAGATCCTTTACCATCTGTACAACTTCATATCCCATCCCCTCCACATTCAACTACGTTGGAGGAGACAAATGATGGATCTCTGCTGATTGAAGGCAATGGGGATATAATGAAAGACTTTTTAATTTTTGGTAAAACGAACAAAAATATCTAAAAAAATTGTGCACATTAAAAAACCTTTTATAACAAAAATTACTTTTATTTACTTACCTTTATATAATTTTCCAAACATGTATAAATAGCCGAACAGGTTTCAGGGATAATTATTGACAGCATGGGTTGAGATATTAGAGAACTGTATTTCAAATCTTGGTATGAATTCCCTGTTGCAAGAAATCGTAATGTTACTACCAATCTTTGTTTTGCACTAATGCTGTCTCTTAAAATAGTATTTTGTTTTTGTATATATGGTGTCACAAGATTTAGTAAAATATCGAACGATCTTGAATCCATTCGAAGATAATTTCTGAAGTCTGCCGGTTCTAAAACACTCATTATATTCATGTTTGATAACCTGTCGCGCAGTAATAAATATTCCTTGACCCACGTCTTTCTTTTTTTTTTCTGTATGTTGATGGACCCAACGGCCACAGCCACGGCGAGGCCAATTTTTTGATTTTTGGACAGCACTGGAGCCATTTTGTTTATAGTAGTAAAACGGTAAAACGTCCGCCTTTGTTGTGTTTCAGCAGGCAACTGATTTAGTAACTATATTTAGAACAGTGTGATTAGAAGCTTCTAATTTCGTTCCTTTTCTGAAACCTGATTTAGGTTACTAAATTTAGTAAAGTCTAATAAGCCTTTAAGCCGATTAATTTTTTTTTTATTTAAGGGTAAAAACGACTCTTTCAATGAGGGCTTTAAAACTAATGTTTAAGTATAATTCTTAGTGTAATTTTTATGTTATAAAAACAAGAATAATCTTTTCTTTTTGTTGGTTATTAAACATATTTTTTCTAAATAAAATGTTTTTGTTACTAACAGTACTTTTGAAAAAGTAGTCTTTTTGCTACCAAGTCAGTTTAGCGATGTCGTTCAAATGCTATGAAGAGAAGATGAGGTGCTGACGTATTGCTAGCTAGTCATTTTGCTAAGTAGGTTTTGTCAGATGGACCCCGACAGTCGTTATCTAGATTATATTTTTTTTACTGATTTTAGGAATACATTAATTTACAAAACCATTCGGCCGGGAAAGAAAACTAATGATCCCACTGTGACTGATTTAAAGGTTTTAGCTTACAAACAAGATGGCACGATTTGGTATAAATTAAATTTTGATGATCCTCTGCAACTCTTGCCTCAACGTCCACTTAAACTGTGCAATGATGTTACGCCCTTAAGTATGCTGCCTAAACTGTATGATGCGAAACTACCAATTTCCCAGCGAAAATACAAAGATTTGCAAGATTTAAAGGCGGTGCTACCATCTAACTGCCATTCATTTTATGATGACATACCATTTAAAGTTTGACTTGATATTGTGACTTGATTGATAGATGATTAAGACTGATAATTATTAACAGTTATGATGATTAGAAACAGAAATGATTATAATATTCTCTTTAAGTTTTTAGTACGTAAGTAACCATTGATAATGTAACGACGTGTTATTCATGAGTCATAAGCTCATGACTTTTAGTTTTGATATAAACTACACTCAGCGGCACAATTAACCGCCCACCCTTTTAAAGTGGTATATTTAACACTTATAACATTTGTGAGTGATTAATTTTTAGTGTTTATGATTGTAGGGTATTTGTAACATAAAAAAAATGCTAAGTACCCTCCTAAAACCTAAAATTGATAAAAACGAGTGGAATATTAGCTTGCAGTCACACTTTGTGTTGCATTTGAGTTTTGCTGCGCTATTTGTAAAACTGGTTATTCGAGCTCAAAGTAAACAAAGTTTGCTTAATTTTGATTCTAACGATTAATCTGAAGCTTTTTGGTAAACATTACGTACCATGGACTCCCATAAAGCGGCTCAAGCCGTTACTTTGATCGACCAAGGAGCTAGCCAACGTCGCGTGGCACGAATCTTAGGTTTGCCTCGTTCGACAGTCAGAGATGCTGTTAGGCGGTTCCGGGAGTCTGGATCTTACACGCGGAGACCAGGTCAAGGCCGGAAAAGGTGTACTTCGGCACGGGATGGCCGTTATATTGTCTCAAATGTCCTAAGAAACCGGTTCATGACGGCAACTCAAGCTCGTAACCAGCTCCAAGAGGTACGAAATCTCACTGTAAGTGAACGTACCATCAGAAGAAGGTTAGGGGAACATGGTATAACAGCTTTTAGACCTGCCAGAGTACCACAGCTACTCGTAGCTCACCGGAGGGAGAGACTTTGTTTTGCCCGAGAACACGCTGAGTGGACCATGAGGCAATGGAAGAATGTTCTCTTCTCAGACGAGACCCGGATATGTTTAAGTGGTCCAGACGGTCGTCAACGTGTATACAGACGCAAAAACGAGAGGTTTGCTCCATGTGCAGTGGTGGAAACAATAGGTTACCAAGGCGGCTCGGTGATGATTTGGGGTGGCGTAAGTGGCGTTACTTACGAGGCTCGTACGGACTTGGTTATCTTCGATCGAGGTGGTATAAATGCGGAAAGGTACGTGACAGAAGTCCTAGAACCCCATGTGATGCCATTTGCACCATTTATTGGGGAAGATTTTTTACTTATGCAAGATAATGCTCGGCCACACGTCGCAAGAATCGTGACCGAGTACCTGGATGAGGTCGGGATTCAAAGATTACCGTGGCCAGCTCGAAGTCCCGACCTGAACCAGATAGAACACGTCTGGGACAATTTAAAAAGACGTGTTCGGAGCAGAGTTCCTGCTCCAAAAACCATAAACGAGCTCAAGGAAGCCTTCATCGAGGAGTGGCAGAATATACCCCAAGAAATGATCCAGGACATCATGGACGGGCTACCAAACCGATTATTGGAGGTGATAAGAGCAAGGGGAGGCAACACTCATTATTAAGATGTTTTTTTATTGTAATTTTAAGTTAAATCGAGTAAAAAGTTAGTGATCTGTTGAGTATTAAAGAACTTTTTCTAATTTTATTGCTTTTTTCCAAAAAAATAAGTAATTTCAATAATTTTTATTTTTTAAATTGATTAAAATTGTTTTATTTCTAAATAGGACAAAATATAAATGTATAAAAAATATTAACATCGATTTTATGGCCAAAATTTATGGTGGGCGGTTAATTGTGCCGCTGAGTGTATATTTTTGATGTTTAAGTTTTTCTTGAAAGGTTTTGTATTTTCGTTGAAATGGTTTTACTTACTTACTTTATTATTTTATATACTAATAGAAGCTGGGTGATTACCAAAACTATAGTTAATTAAGTAATGTGATATTGATTCATAATCATTCCTGTGACACATAGGTAATTATTTTGTTGAAACTAAATAACAGATAAGCTAAACTCATTGTCATATTTCCTATTATTGTTCCTATTAGCATTAAGAAAGCATTGAAAAATGTTTATTTTCTTACTTAATTATAATAAAAAAAGTTTAAATACTGCATAAGTCTTTCTTTTGTTGAACTAATACCGCCTAAGTAAATACACATATTTTAATAATGTGACATCATAATTGAACCTAATATATACCTATAATGTATTCAGTACACATGTCTGAAGTATTTCAAAGATAATAATCAGTTTTATATCTCTCCGGAATCTTGTCAAATTTAACTTGCGCGGTATTGTTACCTAAGCGACGAACTTGTAGTCATCTTTTCACTACATAGTATAAAACAAAGTCGCTTTCCGCCGTCTGTTTGTCTGTATTCTTAGATCTTTAAAACTACGCAACGGATTTTGATATAGTTTTTTTTTATAGATGAGAGTGATTCAAGAGGAAGGTTTATATGTATAAAAATTCCCGAAATTCCCACGGGAACGGGCACAACGCGGGTGAAACCGCGGGGCGCTGCTAGTAAGATATAAATAGACAGACAGTGTCTAATAATCAAATCATAAATAAGTTTCAAAATTTCAAATTTACTTCGAATCCATCTCCTGCATAATTGCTATACTGCTACTATATTGCTATTACATTCAAATCCGTCAATGTAGCACCAAATGAGCGATATATGGGTTTTACGGCAGTAAATATGACCATAAGCTTACCAAAAATGGATATACGACCTATACAGTTTTTTTTCATGGGATGTATTAACTAAGAATTGATTTTTTCTTAGATGTAAATCCAAGCTCACTTTAAAACAAAAGAAGATAGATAGGTTTTAATGATTTAACCTTTTTCATTTGCAAATTGTAAGAACCTTTCTCATTGATAATATTTTTATAAACTCAAAAACATAAGTTATAAAAAAAAAAACATTGCAACAAAAAATAGTTGTTCTGCTCTCCTAAAAAGTCGGGTTTTGGTTTAAACGACCTTTCTACCCAAAGGTATCTATATATAAATAAGATGCACAATTTCAATTTTAACTAGAGCGAATGTATCTGAAATTAATTGTATAGGTATGTAACTTAACAAAAGTACGGACCTAAGTCTGTAGAAACGAACAAGCAAAACAAAACAAAAAATAACTATAGTTTGAATTTGTATGTATGGTTACATTCAATTTCATACTATATACATACTTCATCGAGACTATAAACAATAATATTTCTATCTTCACTTTGAATTACTCCCAAACATAGTATTTAATGGTTGTTAAGGCTTCTCCATATGTCTTGTCAACACAACAATCAGTGTTTAGTTATTAGTTTAATCAAAGGAGTTTAGTATTTTTTTGTTATTAATTAATTGTAGAGTACATTTTTAATTCATTACTTTTTTTTATAGGTATTCTCTTTTCACCACATTGCTGGAGACAACATGAATAAATAATTGTAAATTATTCCTGGGTTTGATTGAACACCCCTTTATGTACAAATACAATGGTCAACATATATAATAAGTAGGTACATTATGAAGGAGAACATGACCATGCTTCAAGAGACCTCAGGATCACTAATGACCTCACACCGGATTGAAATACCATCAGTGGACCAGAACCACTGATGAGACTTCACATCCATTGAAAATGTTTCACATTCTATTCATTTCAAGCAAGCCCAGTCATTTTTGCCATTGTATATGATTTATATAAATACTTAACAACCAACACATCAGATCAAAGTACAAATTAATATGAATTATACTTTGAAAACCACTTTTTTGAAAGCTTTGCTGATAAGTACACTATCGTACGTATTTTACCCATTTCTCAACATTCGCAAAACCACTTATGAACGTTTCCAAATGACACAAAACAACCAGAATGACCACAGTTTCGTCTCGCATAATTTTCAAAAACCTTTATTGGTTACTTTACAAAATCCTGCACCTGTTTATTACTATTACATGTGCAGAACTTTGTGCCCAGACTAGACAGACCAAACGACTCCGAGAATCAACGCTGAACTACGGATAACGGACGGACTTCACTTGGACGAAAACAAATTATGGTATATACCGTAATAACTATACTAATTATGAATAATAATCAATAGGTATCGTATTCGTAGCGTGGAAAAAAATATATACAATGATTACGAAACACGATTTGCGAAATGGACCAGACGCGACGCGATTAACGATTTTAGTTTAGCGTGAACATTGACATTGACATTGACATTAGAAACAAAATGAATTGGCAGTTCCCTAGATGGCGACTCCTCAAACGCAAATTAAATCCATGGTTGTGATTAATGTGACTGTCAAATTGACAGTGGCGCATTGATAGTTTGATAGTCTCATCCACAGACCACGAATTGCCGCCCATCCACATTCATTCTATCTATCAGTCAGATCAGTCAGTTCAGTCCAGTCAGCACAGACCAGGAAACAGTCAGTCAGATAGAAAAAAATGGCAGCGTTTGCCAAAAAATTGGCTTTGTAATTCGTTTTGTTCACAATTTAAACATGTTTTATTTTGACTGCTCTGTTATATTATAAATAATAATTATTTTAATCGTTTGTCGTCGTCGAATTTGATTTATTTGTCTGATTATTAGTTTCTCGTTGGTCTGTTAACTTGTTGCCTATTTTGTGGAGATAAGTCAATTTTAAGAGAAGTGAAATGGCGCTAAGTTTTGAATTCGATAGTGAATAGGGTTTTCGCTGGTTATATTAGGTTTGTTTCACCTTTCTATGGCGGAAGGAAATACCGCGAGCCGCGTGTATTTCTGTTCATTGATGGGTAGACATGGTCATTGGTCTCTGTGATATGGTTTTGTCCATACAAACAGTCTTATTTCGATAGATTTTTTTGTGAAAAACGTTGAATTATCAAGAGAAAGATCTATCAGAAGTTAAATATTGTCTACAAAAGTTAAAAGTCGATGAAACCGATACGAAAAAACATCTACCAAGATGTCTGTTGTCTTTGTTCTTCGTTGACGGATTTGAACGAATTGTATTATAAAAAAATGTTGCTTGTAATGTCCCACTGTTGGGAAAAAGTCTGGGCTGGCTGTCTCAACTCACTGTAGATATTAGTACAGTGAGAAGGATTAGGCTTAATCATCTGCTTGCCAACTGCGGGTTGGTGATCTTAATCCTAAGCCATGGTTAAGAATTGGACCAGATGGTAATACTTGTTATTGTTAATTCTGTGAGTTGAATTTCTCAAACAATTCAATTCAATACCATTTTAATGTATATGAAGTTATATAAGCCAAGTTTAAATCTTTTCCACAAAAATGTTTCAACAATTTCAATAAACATTTTCTCCCCAAGTGTGCAGTAAGTACCAGAACAAAAGACATACTTTATTAATACTGACTCAAAGTTTATTCAATTGAGATTTCCACTCAAATTATTTATTTCAAATAATAATAGGCATCGAATAAAAGTAGTAAAAATATAATATAATGAGATAATCCATATTGTATATTGTGTGATGTCAGTTGTTTCACAAGTCGTTCCAAATGTTTGTGTTTTGTTTGACCAGGCTTGCTTGTAATGTGCACCATGGGATGTGAAACATTTTCAATTGATGTGAAGTCTCATCAGTGGTTCTGGTCCACTGATGGTACTTCAGTGCGGTGGCAGCTCTTGAGGTGTCTTGTGGCTTGGTCATGTTCCTCTTCATAATATTCAATTAAAAAGTGGTCTCAATCATGAATATAATATCAGTTATTCTAGTTTACTGATGTTCTGTCAGTCCATGGGTCGGCAAGAGGTCAGCTAGAAGTTTGCTCTTGATTCTCAGTATTGATGATCGAACCTATTGGTGAAATTTATACGGTTATGGCATAATATTAATTTGGAAACTATTCGCTAAAAGCATAGGCAGGGCTTAGGATGTTTAATTGAAAGTAATACACAATATTACTAATTCATTTATATGTTATTGACTTAAACACATACAGTCGTGGTCAACTAATTAGGGACATGCAAGATAGTGAAGAACAATAACTGGTTATGTACATACAAATATAAAACCCTATTGATTTCTCAGTAACTATTATTTGCATAATTTGGTCCGATTATTATGCTTTAAATGGCTGTAAATAAATAAATAAAACAAAGTATTTAATATCAAAGGTTGAGTATGTATTCAATTTTAAGGTATAATTCTGTAGCTGGACATTTAATTAAGGACAGTAAACTATAATGAAAAATAGAGTTAAACAAAACTAATAATCTGCAGTATTATAATATCTTTAACAGCTCCATTTTATTACATGTAAAATCAGTACCCAGTAGCAAAACCTTTGTTAGTAATTACCGCTTGACACCGATGTGGCATAGACATTATCAGTTTCTGGCATGTTTCGACATGAATGTTTGCCCATGCCTCACAAAAAGCTTCATTAAGTTCATCTGAAGTTGTGGTACTACGATAAGTGGCTACTTTTTTCTTGATTTCGTGCCAAAAGTGCTCGATTGGGTTAAGGTCCGGGCTATTTGCTGGCCAATCTAGCACCGATACTGACTGACTGGTAAGAAACGACTTGACTGAACGGGCGGTATGTTTCGGGTCGTTATCATGCTGAAATGTCCATATAATAGGGAGATGCTCCTCAGCATAGGGAAGCATCGTTTCCTCCAATATTGCCTTGTATTGATGTTGGTCTAAGTTACCCTGAACTTTCCTCACAGGTCCCACTCCACGTCCAGAAAATGAACCCCACATTTTAATGTTTCCACTGCCATGTTTCACCTGCTTTTTTGTGAATATTGGATTCATTTCCGCTTTTACTGGACGCCGTACGTATTGCCTTCCATCTGAAGAAATCAAATTAACCTTGGTCTCGTCAGAGAATAATACATGTTGCCATTGGGCGAAGGTCCAATGTCCATATTTACGTGCAAACGCCAAACGAGCATTTCTATGTTCATTCTTCATCAACGGTACTTGAGCCACTCTTCCGAACAACCCTGCTTCTACCAGACGTCGTCGAACGGTCCTCGCTGAGACACCAGCTCTTTCGTCTGTCCCAAACACTTCGTGTTTAATTAAAATAGAGCCTAGAAACGGATCTTTCTTAGATAACCTGGGTATCATTCTATCTTCTTGCGGAGTTTTTTTTCTCGATCTTTTTGTTCTGGGCACATTTAAATCTGTGTTATTGCGTCTGACATGTTGTTGATATTCAAATTTTGAAAATAGAACGCAATATCTCAGTGTCCCTAATTAAATGGCCAGCCAGCATTATTTGAACAAATAGCACTACGATAATTATCGTAGATCGCTGATAGATTATAATCTATCAGCTATACTGTAAAGAGGTTTAATGTTTAAGAAGTTGTTTGTTTGTATAATCGGGCATATAAATGACTAATTATACTTACATGTAAGGGATATGGAATATGGTTTAGACTCGTTGGAAAATTAAAAATAAATTCACAATTCGCTTTAACCATAGAGTGTCCCTAATTAGTTGACCACGACTGTATACAAAAACATTGTTTTTATTACTGGAGAGCACTACTAGGGGAAGGTGGGGACCCTTCGTACGGTTTCCACATTTTATTTTTTATTATTTTTATTTTTTCATGAATCAATCGCCTGACAGCTTAAATTTATAGTCTAACTATCTGAGATTCATATAAAAAATGACAGATGATTTCATCTGATGTTTCAACCATAACTATGATTTGAACTAAATCTGGAATATGTACGAATCTGCTCCAACAACGGGGCACCTATTATATACAGTGTTGGGATGGGGGTACCTTCGTACGCTGTGGGGTAGTTCCGTACATGCGATTAAAACGACACATATAAATCAAAATTCTTTTATTAGCAATGAAATTAAACACAAAAATAAAGATTTAACTTCTATTGAACAAAAATAAAATACTTTTCTTATAGTCAACAAAAATTACATAGCTTTTCTATGTAAAACAAAACTTGAATGATTTTTCTTAAAATTAACCATTAACACGTTGGACGCCATGTCGGGCACCGGTGACCACACCCTGCCTTAACCTAGGCGCCGCGTTGGCCACCGGTGACCTCGGAGTAGACCTGTTTTTCAAGTGAATTTGTGCGCCGTGGGTCGCGTTTACTATGGATTTGGCGTAACGGAATGACCGGTATGGCGCTGTAGAACATTTCGCCTAGGGGGGATTTCACCGTTGAATGAAAACGCGATCAATTGATGTATAAACACGTTTAAGCTCTTAACTGAGTTCCGTTCGCAATTTTACATTTCACCAGCATGAACAAAACGCAGTTAACGCGAAACTCGTTTAAAATCGTGAACGCCCGATATTGGCGGTTTAACGTCTATAAACGTGTTTAAGAACTGTCAATGTCGTTGCATTTCTTTTGTATACGTTTTGGAGAATACTGACAATAATTTTGCGCACATCAACAATGGAAAGAGCATTAGCACTAGCCTTCGAAGATAGTAGTGATGATGAGGACCTATTTGTTCGTCGTCCAAGGTGGATTCGTGTCAGAGAAGAATGTTTTGATACTCTTGATGACAAAGACTTCGTTACAAGATTTCGTCTCACAAAACCAACTGTTCTGTCGGTATTGGAGTCTATTGAAGATAAAATCGAGTTTCCTTCAAACATGTAAGCATCAACACATATGTTTACTCATGTAACAATGCGTTCTGTATCAGATACTTACGTAAGTAAGGTTATTAATGGTATTACTAGTTAATTCGATGTTCATATTGATTTCAGAAACAATAGCGTGTCTCCTATTAATCAGTTGCTTTGTGCTCTGCGTTTCTACGCAACTGGGTGTTATCAAATGACTGCTGCCGATTTATGTGGATTTAGTACTTCTACAGCACATAGAATTGTGCACAGAGTCAGTGCTGCCATTGCTTCACTTCGACCGCAGCACATTTACTTTCCTGAGTTACCAAACGAGATCCAACAGACACAAGTTGAATTTTATAAGAGAGCTCGATTTCCTTATGTTATAGGTGCAATAGACTGCACTCATGTCAAGTTCATCAAATCACCTGGTTAGTTTAAGATTATTTACCTATTTGTTGGTAGATTAATATGTATTATTATGTCAAACCCCAATAACATTTTGGTAACATGTAGTACTTACTATACTTCTATTACTAGCGGGGAAAGCCCAGAGATCTTTCGTAACAGAAAACACTATTTTTCACTCAACATTCAGGCAATCTGCAATGCCAAATTGGAATTCACTGACATAGTTGCTCGATGGCCAGGAAGTACACATGACTCATACATTTTCAACAATTGTTATAGAAGAGCCATGTTTGAACAGGGCCAATATGGAAATGCAGTGCTTGTAGGCGATGCAGGGTATGCATGTAATAGGTACATGATGACTCCTTTGGAACAATGCAATAATGATCCTGAAAACTTATATAATGAATCTCAAATAAGAACAAGGAATTGTATAGAAAGATTGTTTGGTGTCTGGAAAAAAAGATTCCCAGCAATGGCTGTTGGTTTAGGAGTTACAGTAGAGCATTCTTTTCCAATAATCATCGCCACAGCAATCTTGCACAATATTGCAAGAAGAAGTGGGGAAAGTATGCCTCCTAATGATAACCAAATAATAAATTCAGCTTCATGGGATGCTCTATTAGCCTTGGGTAATATTAATAATGGAAATATACAACGAGCACAAAGAATAAACCCGAATTACAGAAGGCGCAGTGAGATAGTGACCAACTATTTTGCTAGGTAAGTTTACTCAAACTACCTACCTCCCTGATTGATTATACTTACACCCTCCTAGATTCCAACCCCCACATTTTATCCTATTGTGCCTAAATGGGATATTATAAAAACTCTATAAATAAATGCTTTTGTAAAATCATTTTAAGTAGTTGTAGTAATACTATCAGTCAGTCAGTTCAGTGCTATGAGGAAATCATATTTTATTGGGATAGTCAGACATGGTCATACGTCAGATTATAATAATGACTATCTCAGATTGATTCACCAAACACTTCGGTAACTTTTATAGTTAAAAAGCTGATCAATATTATTTTTTCAGATTATCAAGATGAAGTCTATTAACATGGAATATAGAGTACTTATTAAATGATAATTATATATCATCACATCAATCAACTTGATAAATTCAATGTTATCAATAAATGGACTAATGTATGATGATTATGTAAATTAATGACCTCTTATATTTTTTTTATAATCAAGGAAATACTTAAAATGAAATAAATGCTTTTATGTATACAAACTCTTTTATTTCTTAGAAAGTTCTAATTCTAAAATTTTTAATTTTATTTCTTCCTGCCTGGTTTTTAGGCGCTCCTGTTCCAAGATTTCTTTTTCCTTCTCCTCCTGGAGTCTTAAAATTCTCATTTTTACTTCATGCTCCTCTGCAGCCTGGGTGTTGGCCAAAGATAAGGTCGCGATCCTATGAGCCGATAAATTCTCATCGCGCCTCAGCGTTGGCCTCCTGCGACTTGTTAATGGAGCACGGTGTTGGACTGCAAAGTGATTTAAAATTGCTGTTCTTATGAATGTGAATCAAATCGCGATGCAAATGTTTGTGAGGACAGATGGATATTTGTTTCTGTCATATGTTGAGTACAACACACAGACTACTTCTTCATCATCATTTTCATGTAGATGAAAAGGTGGGGCAAAGCTAGTAGATAATTCCATTAAAAATAATTTCTTACTGGGGTGTTGGGACTGGGTAGTCTGAACTAGGGAGAGGAGTTGCAGACGCTGGCTGTTGCTCCTCTTGCACTGCATCCTCGAATTCCACCTGCCTTGGGCTCAGTGCTCTTAAGTTGGAATTTATTGTATTCCTCAGCATTGTGGGAGTGTATTCGGCCCAGTCCTGCAAATAGAAATCTTAATCAAAATTTTACAATTATTTTTATTTCTAACTGTACTTTGTGAACTGTTCCGTAAGGGCTGTTGAGTGTTCCTGGATGGTTTAGACTCACAGTTAGATCTGGACTTTAACCCGACCTGGGGCCCAAAGCAAACCACTAGTATATTTATAGCACAACTTTATAAAATCTATATAAATAAAAATTAATTCTCTCACCAAGTTTAGGTAGGTACTTACAGTAGTCACAGTGGGTGGTCACAAGTTCTGTAGCTTGCAGGTTTTCAATTACTGCATCTGAAAAACCAAAAATATTGATATGCTTGCCAAATTAAATTTTAAATTCAAGCTAGTTCAGATAAATGCCACAAATGCAAGTAAATAAGTGATTTTTAGTGAAATTTTTAATTCAGACTCTTTTATAGAACAAATACATGCAGGAGATTTATATCTCAAGCTGTAAGAATAATACATACCACTCATCACTATCACTGACTGAGAAGTCCCAGCCATTGCTTCATCAGTGTTACTGGAGGCTGAAAGAACAACTTTAATTAGCATGTTTTTAATCATTGTACCTACTATACAAACACAACACACTTTTGGAAAATATAATTAAATCTGTAATGCTGTTGATGTGTTTAAAGTGAATTGAATTGAAGTAATAACAGGTTATTTAAATCTAAGCTGTAGGAGAGCCTAGTTCTGTAATCTATGTATTTACATAAAAACTCACCAATATTTGTACCATCGGAGTCATAAATGTTGGTGAACCCTGATACCCTGGTTTGAATTAGGTCGATCACACGATCAATAGCAGGGTCTTCATTGGGCTTTTTTGGTGGTCCTCCTCCTAAGTATAAAAGTAAAAATTTGATCATTTCAAATATTTCATACATGCAATATGGAGAGTATTAACAAAAATACATACAATATATAATCTGGACTAACCTGTAGCTATAAAACTTTGATTTTGTCGGGTTAACTCCTGCTTTGCTTTTTTTTTCAAATTTTCCCAACAATTCTTTAATACAATCGGCTCTCGTGGATGGATGCTGGATGTGGCGTTGAATGTTTCAGCAAGTTTTCGCCACTCCTCTGCCTTCTGACGCATGCTGACAGCATCCGTTCTTTTGGACTCCACAACGTCGAAATGTTTTTCCACCAGGGAAATAAGAGTCAATTTTTCGCTGGCGCCAAAAGTTGGGTCTCTTTTTCTTTTCGCGCCAATGTTCGGCATAACTTCGCCCTTCCTTTTCGACATAGTTATATGCCGCAAAGGTTCCAAAAGTCCAGTAAACAATGCCAAGGTAAATAGATCGCGCACGAAATCGAGTCCAGTATGCAAAGCAAAGGTCAATAAATCACGCACGAAATCGATGTCCATAAGCAAAGCCAAGTAAAACAGTCTGTTGTGAATTCGGAGTCCAGGAAACACGCAATAGTTGTAAAA
Organism: Cyclophora albipunctata; assembly: GCA_963082685.1. NCBI lineage: Eukaryota > Metazoa > Arthropoda > Insecta > Lepidoptera > Geometridae > Cyclophora > Cyclophora albipunctata. The sequence continues at coordinate 2,331,994 of OY720135.1, read as the reverse complement.
TTAAAGGAAAATCACTCGAAAAAACCACAAGCACACTCACGAAACTCGACGAGGAGAAACGGAATGAATAATAAACTGTCATACTAATGGCGCGAACAAAGAATATTACTACTCTGCTCTGAGTCTTCAACAGATGCATCGAGAAACGTCTCAGTAACTGCTATTATATTGTGGTTTGCAATCACTAGATTATTACGCCATGTACGTAGTTTAGTCTTAAGGCCTCTGACATTTTGGTAAAAGAAATTTAGGCTTAGTGTCTTGTTAGTTCTCACGAAAGGACTGATTATCATTAGGATTAGGATAGATTGATGGTTTTGTGGTATTTCGCGTATTTCCTATTAGTCTTTCAGCGGATCTTTGCGTGCCATGGTAGGGAATCCAGGCTTTAAGTCTAGCATTAATAGGCCAGACGTCCGGAGAGAAACACAAATCGTAGGCAGCCACCGGAACACCTATCTTATAGGATTTATAGTCTCCTCTGGTGTTTAATTCCTGGACGGTACATGGTCCGATGGAGCACAATTTCGAGAGATAAAGTTTTACATCGTCGACATTTGATTCCATATTCCATAGGTGCATGTATTTACGTGGTTCAACAGCTTTTAAGGTGGTTTTGGCCGGCCCAGCAGTACAGCACAGCGAATCTGGTTTATGGTTCCTTTTCTTTCTATTTACTACATTCCATTCATCAGTTTGTAGGTTTGCAATGTGATGTGAATGCTCAACATTTACGGCGGTATTAGTATCAGCAACAGCTTGGTCGTGGTGTGGCGGTTCAATACTTGGTGCCGGTTTAGTTGTTTTCGGGCCTTCTTTCGCAATTTTCCTTTTATTCTTGGATGAGGCGGTAAAAGATGCTGTAGGGGTGAGCATTGTTATAGTTAGCGATTTATTCATAAGTGGGGTCTGGCTAGGACGTGTAGGTGATGCTACTGACACTGAAGTTGGTAAATTTGAAAACTGTTCAATCTGCTCTAATATACTAGATTTTTCAGGCTTTTTAGGACCTAGAGTAACGGCTGCAGGATTAGACTTGAGTAATGAGATAACACAATCTATCTTGTCATGAAGGTCCTTAACCTGTATGTTGTAATTCTCTATTTGAGACTCGTACTTAGATATGAGTGATACCGCGTGGCTAAGTTGAGTTTTAAGAGAATGCATTTCCAGTCGTAGGGAATGTATTTCATCAACGGAGTTTTCTTCATTTTGGCATAGGATGGGGGAGCTGTCGTTCAGAAATGTTGATGCATCTTTATTCCGATGAGTGACATTAACACTGTTATCAGCATATACAGCCTTTTTTGCAGATCCTACAGGTGTACGGCTGTTGTCGCCTCCTCTCTTAGTTGCACAACGACATTCAGGGCATATCCAGCAGTAATGTGGTTCTGTTATATATTTTCCTCCTGCACAAAGAAAGTGATAACTCTTTTTGCAAATCTCTTTTGCACAGCATAGGTACTCCTCAGCATCGTCGAGATCAGAATAGCACGCAGCACACTTCATTTCGTAATTCGAGGACGTGTAGTTTGATCGTGTAAAAACAACTTAATTGTATTGTCTGTCCTATGAGTTGCGCAACTGTCAATGTCAGACGTCACTTTTAATGCCAATGTCAAATTGACTATGTAAGTATCTGCGCGCGCAGTTCCGGAAGTTTATCAGTTTTGTGTTTGTTGTGGTAACTGGATAACTTTTACTATTGGTTGTTATTATTGTTTAAAGTTTTAGATTGTGTGTATTCAAATTTGAAGGGGCCGTTATTGTCTAGTCTTGTTCACTGAATTATGAGATATTTCCTAATATGTGTTGTGTAGGGTTTGACGAACATGTATGTCGTGTTCACCAACCTTGGATGCTCGAATTTGACAACTTTTGGATGCTGGAACTATACTTTCACTACTTAAAAAGAATATTTTCAAGGACACCACTTTCAAAAAGGTATTCACTGTCCGGGACCGGAAGTCCGAGTCCGTACTTTTTTATGCCAGTAATTCCCTAAGATTCAAGGAGGTCGTATGTGAGATGTGTCCATATACTCAGGCGCGATCAAAAATCGATCTAATGAGTACGTTCTCGGTCCTTATGTAAACACAAGGCGTAGCTTCTAGTTCTATTCTGTCTAACCAAGCCTCGGCGGAGGAGAAGATCCTATCACCATATTCCTGGGGTATGGATAACCTATTAATAGTTGAGAAGTTCAGTACATACAGATCTGGCCTTCTCAGTTTCTCTCCGTCAATGTCAGCGATGTTCATTACGCAGCTATTCCAGCTCAAGCAATGTCGGAGGTTATTATCCCTCCTAGAAGGATCATATTTCACGTTTAGAATGTCACCTTCATTATCTTTAATAATAGAACACGTGTTTATGGTATAAGACATAGGTATGACTAAACTCAATATACCCTGGGAACTAAAATCTCTTATAGTTTGCTGGAGAGAATAACTATTGATTGAGTCATGTTGTGAAAGGCGATAGTACTTCTTTCTATAGGGCCGATTCCGCGGAACGGCATGGCGGTGAAGATCCCCACGTTAGTGTAAGGAATGTTACTTCGTGAGTATTCTTCAAGAGTCCGAACACTCCGATCAGCCACCTGTGTCGCCAACGGGTGCGCCAAAGTTCACCTAAATTTTCAACTCCGATAATTGGAAATCCGAAAATGTTCTTCCTAACATTTTTCATCCTAACAATCACAATTCCTAACTACTTTGTCTCTAATGTTCATAATCCGAATGATCACTCTTCCTAAAATTTTTCATCCTAAAGTTTTCATTCATACTATTTGTAGTGCTACCGGCGATGTTCATAACACTCATGTTTCTTTTATACTATTATTCAAAGTCATATCTTTTTTCTTTAGATTTCTTTTTATAGGTTAGGTTAGGTTAGAACTGTGACCAACTACGCGCGAGCCGAGCGAGCGAAGCGAGCGGTGCCGCGGCAGCGGCCGGCGAGCGCTACAACAAAATTATGCCATGTTATATTATGTCTAAAGTTTTTATGCAAATGGATAGGGAACCGTTTTGTAATCACAAGAAATAGTTTAAAAACAAACCTTTTCCTTTAAAGCGTTATGATAAAAAACAGTAGGAGTTTAAATATATTTACATTAATGATATTATTAATTACAATTTTCGGAAACATGAGTGTTATGAACATCGCCGGTAGCACTACAAATAGTATGAATGAAAACTTTAGGATGAAAAATTTTAGGAAGAGTGATCATTCGGATTACAAATCGTTAGGAAGAACAATTTCGGGTAAAGAACTTTAGTTGAGCCAATATGGACCCGTCGCCAACTCAATAGACGGCATCAAACCAAAATCAGTGGGATTATTGAAGATGGATCGTACGATATTGCATAGGAGCTCATACATAGGTGTATCAATAATGCATGCGTAGAAAGGTCCTACTGATGATGCAAGACCAGAATTGAGTAATAATTGCATGTGCTCTCTCAAGGGACCGACTTTCGGCATGATCGACCCAACGCGTTCCGTTGAGGTGAAGGAGTTTTCTGGTATGTCAAAGATACGATTAACCTCATCGTGGATAAACATTTTGATTGCAGATTCGACGCAATCGCGCGCTAATGCGCATTCGGCCATCATCTGAGTCAAAACGGGTGTACGTCGGGTTATTTGGGTGTCCTTACACAGACACTTAGCAAGATATAAAATCGTTTTTCCGCTTATTGGGACGACAGTAGGCTCTTCAGGGCTATCTTGATAGATGTCCTGTATATCAACCTCTGATAGGCGAAGCGATGAATACCAATTAAATAAGTTGTACTCATTCACGACCGCATAGAAATCGAATATCCTGTTTGCCAGGAGGGTGAAGACCTGTCCTATCCCGGCGTAGGTCTGCCTATCTTCTCCGTTCCTATTAGCGGCGGAAATAAGACTTATTGCGGTGGCAGCGACTCTCCAACCGCTAAAGGCGATAATTCTATCAGTTCCCTCTAGATCGAGCACATTCTCGATATCATGAACATATCTGGGACGGTTCGCGCAATCTACGTAGGGGATGTTCGCAGGATGAGGTCCGTATCGTTCCTGGGGACCTTCACGCCAACCGCCGCCTAATCCATCAGTGACGATTCCGTTAATGTCCCTAATTTTGACATTCGGGATTGCGTTTATTCTGTTGAGAGGAAAAATGCCCATATGTGGGGCAGGTGCTAGGATTTGGGACGTGGAACAGGCCTCCAAGATCGCGTTCTCTACAACCTTCACTCCCCGAGTGGTGACGCTATTCCATCGATGGTTCGCCGAACGCGCGAATAACAATTTTGAAAGGCATCCAGTTAACATCCTGAGAGGGTTATCAGCGGGGTTTATGTCGGAAAGATCAATGTCTAGCTCTATAAGTCCGGGGACGATCAGGGACATAAAGAAAGCGTTAATAGCCTCGCTCATATCCGGTGTATAATCGATAGAGAATAGCGAGGAAGCGTGTTTATATCAATGGGTCCAATTGTAACGTCTGGACTTTGTAGTTCTAGGATCATTCCGGACGAGAAACGCATTTTTCTTGGCAATCCGCGAAACATCGAAGTAATGACGAAGGGGTTCATCACTACCTCATATAGGATATTGTTACTAAAAGATGGCAGCTTAACTGAGTCAGGTATGCCCCTTCTTGTGCGGAGTTCTTCCGTTTCTATGCTATGGGCAAGGACGCGCATTTCGCGTTGAGAAATTTCGAAAAAATCTCGCATTCCTTCATCTATGTTTAGGCCACTGAATATGTATCCATCCGAATAATTGAAGTTCGCCATTCTTCGCGCGGGAGTGAGAAAACGGCATATGGCGTTATTAACTATACTTGGGTTTATTCCCGATTCAAGGATAGCGCTATAAGGAAGAAGAAGAAGTGTCTCAGGTTCAGAATATAACCCATCTAATACTCTAAAAGAATGAGGCTCCCGCATGAAGACCATCGTTTGAGTCAACACATGCTCAGTGATGCGGAAGAACTCTGTGTAGATATCATCAATCTTGTTTATCTTCGCAGTACATATCGGCTTCTTGATAATGTAGGGTCTTCGCTCAATACCAATGGGTAAAACCTCATATCTAGATGAAATGGCTGTTGAGATAACAGGCTGCCAGGCATTTGGGCCATAGCCGCTGACACCATAATTCTTCTCTTCTATTCGTATATTTGTGCTCCGGGATTATTATATAATTATTAAAATTGGTGCTATTATATAATTATTAAAATTTTCATCATAGGTACTTAAAGTAATCAACATAATAATCATCTTAAATCAAAATATGAGATCAACTTGAACTTAGAAATCGTCTCTACGTCTAATCTTAGTCTACTTCGTCATAGATACATGTATCACAAATAAAAGTGCCGTGGTCGAAGCTGGTGCACTGTTCGTGCCACCAGGCTCCACAAAGGCTACATTTAATCCAGTCTTCAATCGGTGGATGAGAATACTTTTCGCCACATAAGGGGCAGTAATACTCATTTTCGTCATTTTCTGCTTTCTTCTTTTTAAGAGTCTTATTTTTAACAGTCTTATTTTTGGCAGTCTTAATTGATGTTATAGTAGTTTTCTTAGTTTTTAGTCGTTCTTTTAAATCTAGTCGTATTTTCTTTTTGGCTAATTTCTCTTCCTCCTCTTGCTTCTTAGTTTCTAACTCAGATTTAAAGGGACTATCAGTAGCAATTATTGACTTTTTGCCTTTTCGTCGTCGATTTTGTGATGTTGCTTTTGGCAGAGCTTGTATAGATGACAATGGTATAAATTCTTTGCTGGTTGAAGCTATACATATTGGTGCAACTGCAGTGGTGGATGAACTGGTCACAGTTGTGTTTGCCGCTGAACGTGATTGGGAGATATCTAGGTTTTCTTGTGTTTGCTTGTCAGCATTGGATGATGTCAATGTATGCTCAGTAGTCAACAGCAAATCTTGTACAGGTTGACTGAGTGATATGGTAGCTGTACAGCTATGCAAAGAAGAGTCTTGCTCTGACATAGAATTATGTAATAACGAAGGTGAAGTCGTTCCTGCACTTTCCAAAACTTCTGTTGGCTGTATAGAAGAGGTAGATGGCACTACGTTTGTCAAATGCTGTCCACGTGATGGAGTTGAATCTTCTTGGAAAGGTTCCTGTACTGCTGTAGTTGGCAACATCTCATTTAAATTTTGGTCAGGAATCATGTCAGTTACAGAAGCTGCTGCGAAATCTTCCTCCGAAAAAATGTCCCTGTCTATTGGCCAGATTCCAGAAACTTTGAAACCTGAAACCGCATTACTAAGCGAAGCTGCTTTTTGGAAGGCCTCATTCACCAATTGAGCTACTTCGGTTTGACCAATTACGCGGCCTGGGTGGTGGCTTAGCCATTTATCACATGCGTAAGCGAATTTTGTCTTCAATCTATGAGAGAATCTTGTGGCTACTATGAGGTGGGAGAGTTAGCATGTGAATGCCATTATCACGACAAAACAGTATAGCATCCAGAGAGATATGGCTGCTATGGTTGTCCAAAATTAACAAGACAGGATTATCTTTGGTTGGCTGAACATTGTCCTTAAAATGGCGTAGGTATTCTAGAAACAGGCCCGTATTTATGAATCCTGACTCAGAAGCCATTCCAATACTACCTACGGGTCCATTGTTAAGCAAAGAATCTAGCTTTTTCTTCCGGGGAAAAATAAATGCTGGAGGAACATAGTTTCCAGTTGCACTCATTGCGCAAACTAGTGTAATCGTTTGACCTCTTTCAGCAGACACGATTTTTCCCAACAGCTTTTTTCCTTTCACCGATATTACTTTTGGTATTTTCTTTGGTACAGTGTTTACTCCACTTTCGTCCATGTTATATATTCGGCTGGGTACAAATTTGTGTTTGTTGTAGAGGCTCTGCAAGTTATCATAAAATCTTTGTACTTGAGTTTTATTGAATCCCATTGCTCTGGCAATACTAGTTGGAACTGGCTGTCGCAATTTTAATTCAGGAAATCTTTTGAGAAAACCATATACCCAGTCTCGGCCAGCTAATTTTGAGGATGTGTTGAATCTATGTGTAATTTTATTTATTTCAGCATACTCATAAATCAACTTCTGGAGGTTCTGCATATTGAGACCATAATAAAGATCATCACTTTTTTTAACATAATTGTATATTTCAGTCTCTTGCTCCTTGGTGAATGTCAAAGAAAATCTTCCCATGCTGGTTGCTGTCTTCCCAGCTTTTAAACGTTTTCGCAGTGTACTTTACTTAATTCCGACTTGAGACGCAGCTTTTCTTTTACTGGCACCCTTTGAAATTAATAATTTGGCGGCTTCCAGCTGTTCATCTGTGACGTTGCATCTATCCGGAGCTTTCCTCAGATAATCTCGAGGCATTTTGAATTTATATTTGTACTCTGAAACAAAACATAGCAACACATGTACAAACAAAAGACAAAGTTTTTTGCAGATCCTACAGGTGTACGGCTGTTGTCGCCTCCTCTCTTAGTTGCACAACGACATTCAGGGCATATCCAGCAGTAATGTGGTTCTGTTATATATTTTCCTCCTGCACAAAGAAAGTGATAACTCTTTTTGCAAATCTCTTTTGCACAGCATAGGTACTCCTCAGCATCGTCGAGATCAAAATAGCACGCAGCACACTTCATTTCGTAATTCGAGGACGTGTAGTTTGATCGTGTAAAAACAACTTAATTGTATTGTCTGTCCTATGAGTTGCGCAACTGTCAATGTCAGACGTCACTTTTAATGCCAATGTCAAATTGACTATGTAAGTATCTGCGCGCGCAGTTCCGGAAGTTTATCAGTTTTGTGTTTGTTGTGGTAATTCGCTTTAACCAAAGAGTGTCCCTACTTAGTTGACCACGACTGTATACAAAAACATTGTTTTTATTACTGGAGAGCACTACTAGGGGAAGGACCCTTCGTACGGTTTCCACATTTTATTTTTTATTATTTTTATGCTTATCTTTCCAAACGCCAACATGCACTCCATCACGAAACCTTCAGAAATTTTCTCCTTTTTTGATCTTTTTTTTCATGATCTCATGAGGATTTTCTTTAAAGTCTTTGCGGAGAGTGCCCGTACAATAGGTGTTATGATCCAGTAGTTTTTTCGCCAAACCAAAACTGTTGTAGTAGTTGTCCATGTATAATTCGTGGCCATTATTTAGTTTTTCTCGAAGCAACTCCATTACTACTTTCTCAGCGTGTCCCTTTCCAGTCACGTCTACATCTTTTCCACCTGCATATACTCGGAACTTCACTACCAACCCATCTGGCTCAGTAAGCATGTATAATTTTATGCCATATTTATGGCGTTTATTTTTGATGAACTGCCGAAAACTCAGTCGCCCTCGCCAAAGGATCATACTTTCATCCAGAGATAATTGTGCGGCAGGATAGTAACATTCAGTCATTTTGTTATTGAAGTAATCAACGACACTTCTAACCTTGAATATCGGATCATCACTTTCTTCGTCTGAAGAAAAATGCAAACATCTCATTATGATGAGAAATCTGTTCCTGCTCATTTGTTGCCCAAAAATTGAAATGGAAAATAGCCTATCAGTTTTCCAATAATCTTGTATACGACTGAGGCTAATAGTTCCCATGTGGAATAGCAACCCAAGGAAAATTCTCAACTCACCTACAGTGAGTAGTTTCCACGCAGTAATCCTGGAAGAATCTCTGGAAGAATCTCTTCTTCTGCCTGGAGCTCCCTGCATATGTTTGTTTATCAATCTCTGTGCCTGTGCATTTGTCTCCATACAAATCATGTTCAAAAAATCTTCAGTGAAAAAAAAATTAAAATAATCGATAGGATTTACTCCTCCAACCTCACCAAAAAATTCATTTGACTTAGTAAAATGAATTATTTTCATCTCACCAGTTGTAGTCCATCCAGAGGTTGAGCCTGATGCAGAAGGTTGGTGAGGGTGGACTTGACCTTGAATGTCTGATACAGATGGCTGCTGGTCTTGGTCCTGTGCTGTAGGAGATACTAATGGACTTGCCGGAGGTCGTAACTCGATATCGAAGACGTGCCCCTCACCTTCACTGTCTGATGCTGAATCGTCATCAGGCTGGTACTCATCTTCAGAACTTTCGAAGCAAAGTGCCGCTTCTATTTGATCACTGTCGTCCAAAACAGAAAACTGTTGTTTTCGCTGTCTTTTAGGTCTAGAAGGGCCTTCTCCGCAATCCATTTTAATTTTTAATTATTCGTAGATAAAAAATGAACCGTTTACCGCACGTAAAAACCAAATACACGTCAAGAAATTTTAAAATTTCAACCGTAAAACCAATTTAAACACAACGTTCCAAGCCCGATGCCGGCGCCACACTGAGTCCATACATTTACTATGACGCGACCCCGCACCGGTGCGTGGTCGGCCACCCGCTTGCACACCTCACCCCGAACGGGTGCGGGGGCGGCAGCAAAGCTGTTTAAAATCGCAGGAATTAAGTGGTCAATATAAGAACTTTACTGCCCTATCTTCAAGTGATTTTGAAAGTTTATTAAATTCAATTGGTGTTAAAATATCAAAGCAAAATACACGATTCAGAGTTTCAATTACGGCGAAGGAGAGATTAGCATTAACTTTACGTTATTTAGCTACAGGTGATTCCTTCGTTAGTTTACAGTATCTTTTTAGAATATCAAGACATAGTATTGGGAAGATAATTCCGGAAGTATGTGAAGCAATAACAGAGGAACTAAAAGAAAACATTTACGTGAGTATCATTATACTTTATTTAAGATCAATTCAAATCATTCAAATAATCTGAGATCTGACTCATCATATCAAAGTTACTGCTATCTTGAGTATCGCCCCCGTCTGTATCTGCTTCACCGGCTCGACTCGGACCTCGGACTTCATTGGAAGTTGCAGCCGCCCTAGTCTCTTCGATAGAGGAAGTGTAGCCTCTGTCTGTATTCGACTCACAGGATCGGTTCTGACTTACAAAGGATTCATTTGATGTTGAAGCTGTATTATATCCTCGAGATGTTTCGTTCCCATAATTATCTCTATAGTGTTGACTGTATCCACGGGGATAGTTAAATTCTCCTTGGTCAGCGCTAAAAAGTATATTCGATATAAGATGTTGCACATAGTTTTTGGTCCCTTCATTATATTTTCTTAATTTATTGGCGATAAAAGTACCGTAACTTGCTAACTCGTCATTATTAAAATCACTTTTCATAGCGGTTTTTTGCAATATATCAAATGCAATTTCCATTTTTTTGTCGTCATCTGTATTGATTTTGGAAACCATTTTCCTTTTCTTTTTTATAGGATGTGCTGACTGCGACTCGCAATCAGCCGTAGTAGCCTGCATGTGATTTTCCTCGGTCTTGTTATCAGCCTGAAATTATCAAATATATATTTTTTTTGCAGATGTCAAATTCACCTGAGGAGTGGTTACAAGTGGCAGAAGGTTATGAGAAAATATGGCAATTCTCCCATTGTATAGGCGCTGTTGACGGAAAACATATAGTAATTCAAGCACCACCTGCAAGTGGCAGTGAATTTTATAATTATAAGGGGTTTTTTAGTATTGTACTTATGGCAGTAGTGGATGCAAATTATAAAATTATTTACATTAATATAGGTTGCCAAGGACGAATATCAGACGGTGGAGTATTCCATAACAGTATGTTATATAAAAAACTACAAGATGAATCATTGAATTTGCCACAGCCCTCTACACTGCCAGCTAGGCAAATGTTAATGCCATATTATTTCATTGGCGATGAAGCTTTCCCTCTTATGCAAAATATGATGAAGGTTTACTCTGGAATGCATCCCAAAGGATCTACTAAAAGATTGTTCAATTACCGACTCTGTAGAGCTCGGCGCGTAGTTGAGAATGTGTTTGGACTACTATCGTCAGTATTCCGTGTTTTGCGAAAGCCTATATTATTGAACCCCGATAAAGCTAAATTGATTGTAAAGTGCACATGTCATTTGCACAATTTCATTAGAAGGAATTCAGAAGGAATATGCTTACAAGAAAACATCTCACAAGACAATAATACCAGTGATTATAACGAGGGCCATGCATCATTTCTTCCGCTTGCAAATCAACATCGAAACTTATCAGAAAGTGCTTTTGCAAAAATAATGAGAGATGAAATTGCTGAATACTGTTCTCAAGAAGGTGCGTTGGAGTGGCAAAACCAATATGCGTAGGTACTTACAAATTTTAATATAGAAATACCTTTTAAAAAAATAACTCACCGAATCATCAACGGGACGTGGTTTATTCCTATCCAGCATAAATTGTAAGCTTTGGTACGCAAACCACGAACTTTTGTAAATTTCATCTGCTCCTGTAAATGTAAATAAAAAAAAAACAATTTAAAATAAAATTCGTCTTTTTCATTTACGTAATATTTTTATCCAAACTGAATATATCTGCTGTGTTATGTATATTTGCATTTATTGTCATCACTAACCTTTTCCAGTGCCAACACTTTTTTCAATCTTCATTTTTTCTCTTCGAAGAGAAGCTAGAAGGCTTGTCCTTTTTTATTCTGCAGTTATCAGCAGAGATCTCCATTTCGGCAGCAATATCTTGCCACGCGTCGTTTTTTAATATTTTATTGTAATGTTGAGCGTGATTAGGATCCCATAAAATTACATGATTCCTGTATTTTTCAATAAACAACAAAGTTTTTTCACTATCCCACGACATAGTTGAATAGAAAATAGATAATAAGTATATGTCGGAGATGGACGTATAATCAAGCTATAGAAGTTAAAGAGTAGTTTGTAAATTCAGTTGACTGATGGAATCTGTAGTGTTGTTATTCCGTGACGTGAGTTCTACCTTCGTGGTGTAGTCTGTGGTATGAGAATAGACTATGTTAAGTCTGTGGTGTTACGCACTATGACAGATGACAGTTGTTCGATAGAGGGATGTGAGCTGGTTTGGTAGTCTGTGGCAGTGAGTGAGTGAGTGAGTCTATGATAAGAAAAGATGGCGTACATTAGACGTTATGGGACGAATGGAGATGGTTGGATGGCGATTACATTGGAACGTAGATTGGAGGAAGGATGGGTTGACGACATCACGATCGTATTGCGAATCGAGTATAGGATTAGGAAAAGATTCTATGGCGTGGACAGGACGACTATGGGGTGTAGGGAGGTCGTTTAGGTTCCATCAATTAATTGAATCTAGACGTATCCTAACTGTAATTTGTAATCCATGATGACCGTGTGTAAAATACAAGCAATGTCATTGTAACGAAGTCCTGTGAGTTATTATTTCAAGATCAAGACCTAAGAATCCTAAGATATCTGATGTGACATTATAATGCTCGTGCTTATCCTGATGTGACATTTCCCCGACATCAGAAGTGGGATGATTATCGAGGTTACCCGACCCGACATCAGAAGTGGGATGATTATCGAGGTTATCCGACATCAGAAGTGGGATCAAGATCGCTATTGCCCACCGTGCATCTAGCAGAGAATGAAAAAGATCGTGCTGAATATCATATCGCCATGGATGGTGTTCAAGATCAACCACGGAGCTAGGTTTATGATAAGATGAAAGAATATTGAGAGCTGCAAGCTGAGCTCGTTAGTGCATGTTATCGACGACGACGACGGCGACGACGAGATTGAAATTCATGTACCTTCCCCTGGATTATGAAGCTCGTAGTATTCGGAGATATGTCTGAATCATCATCCCGCCAAAAGCGCCACTGTCATGCGCTTTACGTAATGTTTATTTTGCAATTGGTTATAAAACTTGGAATGTTCTGTGAGTATAGTTAGTTAGTTTTCTACTCTATTGTGGAGTTAAGAAGGTAATTATGAGCTTCCGAAAGAGTCAAGTTTAATCTTGTACGTAATGTGATATGTTCTAATATGTTTTCTTATTTTCATGTTGGTTCGATGCTGGTAATTATTGTGAGTATTGATAAACCTCGTCCAGGGAAGAACGTGGTTCTCTTCTCAATCCTGTTACCTGAGGAATATGAGGGATTGCGGTAATGATTGGCATGAATTGGCGTATTGAAGTATCTTAGTTGGGAAATATCCGGTGAGCTTTTTTGTGATATTTGAGTCAGTTAACATTGAGAGTTTTATAGTGAATCTTCGTACCACTTGATAAAGTAGAAAGCTTATTGAAAGTATTTTGGATGTTTATCCCGTTGTAAAATATGAGAGTATGAGTAAGGGTTTCTATGTGACTATGTGACTTATTGAGTTCAATGGTCGAACTCGGCGATGATCGTGGTCTGGATTGACCGTACTGTGGAGTGGTCTGCTGAGACCGTGTGTTGTTGAGCAATGTGATTGCTCGTCGGCTGGTTGCCGTGACTAGACGTGACTAGACAAGCTTACTGTTACTTACTCATGGCTCATATTGTAATGTGCATTTGAGATTAATAGTCTATTGAAGTTAAAGTTGAAAATGACGTGGTACCTAGTATTCATGTGTTACATAGTGTGGTAACTAGTTTTGCGTGTCCTCTTGAGTCTTAAATTTGGGTGGTCACGGGGATGATCACGGGTGGTCACTGTGATGATCACAGGAGTGGCTGATCACAGGGATGATCAGGGCTATGGGTGATCACTGGGATGATCACGGGAGTGACTGATCACAGGGATGATCAGGGCTATGGGTGATCACTGGGATGATCACGGGAGTGACTGATCACAGGGTTGATCAGGGTCATGGGTGATCACTGGGATGATCACAGCCAGTCACAGGGATGACTGCGTATTAGGGCTACGGGGATAGCCGGACAATAGAGACACACACACTTGACTTTTACTTTGATTTGAGATTAATTTAATTTTAATGGGTATTTGCGCCTGACGATGTTCTAGTTCTAATGTTTAGATAAGCAATGTGATTATGAATATTGAGATAGTTAAAATTGTTGATTGGAAAAGAATAATAGTTTGAGCTTTACTAAGTCTTTCGTTGAAGTAGTTAATTAGGTCAGGAGTGACCGAACGATGGTGATCGTTACACGTTGAAAGCTTTGAACTCTAAACGTACTTACGAGTACGCGCATGATAGGTTAAGACGGATGCCCGAGGGCGAAGTACCACTTGAAGTAGAAGAGACTGAATCTGGGGAAGATGGTGGGGAATCTTAGTTCGGCTGGTCAGACAATACCAGTAGCCATTTCGTAGCCGTAGTCCGTTAGAAGTCGGTATCTGCTTTGAGTAGACCGTGGATGCGCGGTAGCGGGTGGCTCTGGTGGAGGTCGGGTCTGGTAGAGACCATAGATTCCGAGGGAATCGGCATTCGTGGAATGCAAGGAAACGAACATGAGGTTCGATGGAGGGGCTTAGTGAAAAGCCACAGGCCACGAATAAGATTCCTGCCGTATGCTTAAGGATCACGGGGTTGCTTTAATGATTGTAAATAGTGGATGAAAGTGGTACTTTGCTGCTCTAGCATTTTCTTCGGTTATTGTAACTTCTTTAAAGTGTTTTTTTTTCTGTTCTTTCTTTGTAAGTCTTTTTTAAAGTCAAAAGAAAACAATAGTTTTGCCGAGAAGTTTATTTCAATTTACCTTCTCAAAGTTGAGTTAATACTAAAGTTGGGTGTCAGGAGTAGCCGAACGGTATGTACTGTGCTATGTTTTTATTGTTACAGAATAACACACGAGGACGTGTGCTAGCAGGATGGCCGTGTCGGAGATGGACGTATAATCAAGCTATAGAAGTTAAAGAGTAGTTTGTAAATTCAGTTGACTGATGGAATCTGTAGTGTTGTTATTCCGTGACGTGAGTTCTACCTTCGTGGTGTAGTCTGTGGTATGAGAATAGACTATGTTAAGTCTGTGGTGTTACGCACTATGACAGATGACAGTTGTTCGATAGAGGGATGTGAGCTGGTTTGGTAGTCTGTGGCAGTGAGTGAGTGAGTGAGTCTATGATAAGAAAAGATGGCGTACATTAGACGTTATGGGACGAATGGAGATGGTTGGATGGCGATTACATTGGAACGTAGATTGGAGGAAGGATGGGTTGACGACATCACGATCGTATTGCGAATCGAGTATAGGATTAGGAAAAGATTCTATGGCGTGGACAGGACGACTATGGGGTGTAGGGAGGTCGTTTAGGTTCCATCAATTAATTGAATCTAGACGTATCCTAACTGTAATTTGTAATCCATGATGACCGTGTGTAAAATACAAGCAATGTCATTGTAACGAAGTCCTGTGAGTTATTATTTCAAGATCAAGACCTAAGAATCCTAAGATATCTGATGTGACATTATAATGCTCGTGCTTATCCTGATGTGACATTTCCCCGACATCAGAAGTGGGATGATTATCGAGGTTACCCGACATCAGAAGTGGGATGATTATCGAGGTTATCCGACATATAAATAACAAGCTAATGCAATGCACGTGTAAAATCACAGCGTCAACTTGAACAACTAAACGACCGCGCGGTCCGCGTGCGTCTTTCGTCCCTCTCCCTCAGCGTCACCCCGCAACCGCGCATCGCCCGCACTCGTGGCTCGACGAAATGTTACACCAATACGCTCGACGAAATGTTAGACCAATATGCTCGTTGGTTTGTAACAAGAGGCCAGCGTGCTCGACGTTTAGTTCGTAAGAGGATGATACACTAGAACATATCATAGAGCGGCTCGTTGTTCTGTTACAAGTAAATGTTGTAGTCTATACTCACCTTTAAAAACAAATCAGGTATAAACTATGATGGCATATTTTTAATGGTGAAGCTTGTTGAAGCAAGGTAGACACAAATGCGGATTACCCAGACACGATTCGCAGAATGTTGCAACCTTTTTGGTTTTATATTTAGCCAATTTTGAGCCAAACATTTCAGCATTTGTTTTATAGCATTCGACGCAGAAACGTCTCATGCTTCTAACACTTCCTTCCTTTTTGACTAGGTTATGCTTCTTTCTTTTAGGTCTTTTATTCACAGTTTCTTCCATTTGCTTTCAAGAATTAGTGAAGTGCTCTACTAATAACATTTGTGTTAACATTTGTGTTAACATATATTATATGAACCAACTCTGTCAAGAGTGTAACACAAATGTATTTTTTGTGTTTCACTCTTGACAGAGTTGGTCGGTGTTAGAATGATAGCTTGTACTTGCCGAAATTGTCCTTTTTACCTTTTGAAATAAATAAATGCTTGCTTTAATATCGTATTAATGGTTTTATTTTATAATTACAAATATTTTCAATCAAATTTAAACTGCCTAACACACACAGCTCTTTAATTTTGGTTTCTGGCTTTTTTACAGTTTTATAATAGTATAGACTTAGAGAAGTACTTAGTACTGATAATGATATACCAACTTACCAACTTTTTCAATTTACGAAAATTCGACCAAATCGGCAACCCTGATTCTCTTGCAAACAAACAATAGGACTCGGGAGCCGGGTGCTTGGCATATCGGCATGTAAATTTTAATAACTATCTATAGATGAACTCGGTAGCCGGGTTCATGGCGTATAGTTAACATTTTAAAGAACCCGGGAGCCGGGTTTTGGCACTGAAAGTGCTAATTAAAGTTTACAATAATATAGCTTATACATCAGAATAAGACATAGGCTACAATTTATAAAAATATTGTGTGAATTGTCTTAATCCTGCGCAGACGAAGTCGCGGGCACCATCTTATTCCTATGTAAAAATCCTAATTCCGTTGTATTTGGTTCCTAATTCCAAGTGTACAAAGTACAAAAGATAGGGAGCGGGAAGAGTAATACATCGTGTTTACAAATTAACATTGTTTATTGGTTAATTTGGTTTTCAGTTTTAATGTCAGTCATACACTATGAATAAGACTACGCCACATTATACTATTTAGACATCAAATGTTAAACAACAGTGTTATACAGATAACACTGCTGACACACATAATTTAAATATTAACTGATAGTAAAGAATTGTGTAATATAACTGATAGTAAAGAAATTAAGAGTTCAAATCCCCTATAAACACATTTAACGTGTTAAAACGAATATTATTATCAATACTAAATCTAATAGTAAGGTTATCCTTATCTAAATCACAGTCAGCAGATTGGCTTAGTTTTTCTTTGTACTTAGATCACAGTCAGCAGATTTGCTATACTTATAACTATTCTATATCTAGAGGCTAAAAGTAATCCTAAAATTAAAAATTAAACGTAATGTTTGAGTAACAAATTAACAAAATAATACCAAACTAATAATAATCTTCTTTCATTAGGTTTCTTGGTTCTTAATTTTTGTGATGAAATTCCAAGAAACAATTTCGTTTTATTGTAGAGCACAAATAAATAAGGCATTTCGTACAATATGCAGTTGTTGTCTTCTGGCATTTTGGCTTTCTGCATCTATTTTGCGTTGACGAGTATGCAACCAAATGTTGTGCTTTGTGATAACGAAAAGCATCAGATGGCATGGGTTTTATTCCAGATTTCCGATTCAAATGCTTTGGTAGTAGGTCTTCAAAGTCACTGCAAGATTCAGAATCTGAAGATAGAGCGTTCTTTGCTACCATGGACTCGCCAAGTCTGAAATCTCGAAGCTGAGGAATCTTACATGTTGGTACGCCATTTTCTTTTTGCCGATCCCTAAACTGAAACCAAGCGTTACAAACTGCTAAATCTATCATATGAGATATGAAACGAATGGTCCATTTCCTGGTTCGTGCACGAGCAGGGCATACTGATAGCATCCTGTCAGCCATATCTACGCCACCCATATATTGATTGTAATGCTTGATGGCTTCTGGACGACTAACCATTTCGTATCTCTTATCACGCTTGGACCATCGTCTGCATTGGTCTGGGGATGAACAGGCATACAAAGTAGATACAATTAGCACTGGCTTATTGTCTAACCAGCGTGTGAGAGCAATTGTTCCATCAGCTTGGGTTAGTGTCTCTGATGTCCCTCTGGGTTGCTTTTTGAATTCATTTTCAAGCGATAATTGGCAATTCCTGGGAATCCTGTTACGTTGGATTGTGCCCGTACAATGGAATCCTTTCTCAAGTAAAGTTTCAGCCAATTTTGCTGTTGTGAAATATCGGTCGAAATAGATATGATGTCCAGACGCAAGTGTTTCACAAAGTTTGAGAATGACCGATTCACCCAAAGTAAATCCTTGAGCTCTCAATTCTGGGAAGGTAGGGTCTCCTTGATAGACTACCATGTCGCAAACAAGTCCGTTAGGGTTTGCCAATACAAAAACTTTGATGCCTACCGGGTTCGGTTTTCCGGGACAATACTGTCGTATCCCACACTGACCACTAAATGGGATTATCATCTCGTCGATACTTATATTGTCCGCTCTCGGTTGACCATGGCACCCGCGCAGCACAGTGTTAAAAAGTGGAGCAACTTTCCAAATCTTATTTGATTTTTCTTGTTCAGATACTTCATCATCGAAAACAATTTTCAAAGATGATCTAATAATGAAAAAGCGACCTCGAGTCATGGTATCTTTTATCACTTGAATACCGTAGCGTTTTGACCAATAAATTCTGATTTTCGGCAGATTGATACAACCCATTATCAGTAACATTCCAATAAAAGATTTTAACTCTTTCAAAGTCAATTTTAACTCCTTGCCATGTCGTAGTAAATAGGTCCTGTTTGTCGCATCAACCATCTGTTCTAAAATTGTATCATTTATGTATTGTGCAAAATAATCCTCATCAGTCCATGTATCAGTCTCAATAAAATAATATCTAGGCTGGAAAATGGGTATGTCCAAGGGTGAGAAAACTCCGGTCCATTCATTACCAACAGGCAAGGATGATCTAACATTCTGTCTCATTGAGCCTTGTTCTCACAAAGCCTGATCTTCGACCTCCACGCGTTCTTGGTCTCCTCGTAGTAGACTGACCTCTCGGTGCAATAGTCGAAGAAGCCAAGGATACCTCTGATTCTGGGCGTATTTCTTCGTCTGAGTCAGATGTTGAAGATCCAGAATTAGAGGAAATACTGCCTAAATGATGATGTTCGGGTGGGATTTCTGGATCATCCTCGTCAGTCAAATCAAGATCCGACTCATTTAAAAGGTCGTGGATGTCGGTTTCACGCAAACCTTGCAAATCAAACAAAATAATATAAGAATATGCGGATTAATATTACAAACATTTCTATGTCATACAGGTATTACACTGGGATTGTAACACCTACGGTAGTAATTAGGACCTTGTGTAATACCTGTATGACATTGAAAATAAAATTTGAATGGGGTGGTTAGCATGCATATATTCCAAATTATTGATACATTATGAACAAAAAAACATCAAAACCAATAAGTTACTCGTAAAATAATATCATATTCATAAGTATTTGCAAGCAAAAATCAATATTACTTACCACGTGGATCTGGTCTCGACGACATGGTTCTCAGAAATGACAAAAAAAAACTAATTTATGTCATTTTCACTCAAAACTGTCATCTCAGATGACGGATAGATATTTTGTTTCAATAATAGAAGAAAAACTTCAATGAAATTTCAACAGATGGCGGTGTAATAAAGTTTTTAATTTTATGTAGTACAGGCATTACGCGGGGCCCCAGGAGGGTATATCAAAACATCCCAAAATAGCTGGCCGCATTCGAGCTGGAATACTTGTAACTTTGACGAAGCCCGTTTCTTCATCGAACCCACACATGGTTTTGATGCCATCGATAAAGATGTCATATTTTTCAGGGTCTAAAACATCTGTTAGTGTTTCAATATTATTGTCCTTTTTACGGAGCACAATTAATAAAGTAGCTAAGTCTCTAATTTTAGAACATATGGCTTTTCGGCTTCGCCTTTCTTTTTTCTTTTTAAGTAGTCTTGAGCCGTATGCAAGAATCAATGGATCATTTTTCACAACGAGAGAAATTTCATCTGAACGAAGATGAGGCAAAATTTTATCTCTCAGTTCAACACTCGCTGACTCAGATTTAGGTATAATAGTGATACTGTTATTGTATAAAATTATTTTTCTGCAACCTGCAGTTTGACAAGCGATAGCATCGGCACCGCACTTCTTGAAATGTCTGAAAAAAGTTGACCTTTTAAATGTGCCTAAACACATCTTGCATGTCGCAAAAGCTGATGGACTTGACTCTTGTGTGTTTCTTTTAACTGGTAATATAGTTTTCTCTCCGTCTCTATCAAAACAAACTTTTGAATTGTGTAAAAAGTTTCCCTTGTTTCTTAATTTGTCCGTTATTTCTTGTCTCTTTTGCTTTCTTACTTTTAGATCTACGTCGTTAATAGATTTGTATTTAATTACTTCTATTTCGTTGGGATGATTTCTCAAAAGGTGTCTTGAATAGTTAGTTACAAGTTCTTGACAATAAAAACAAGCATTTCTTCTATCCCATCTACGCTTACCCATTTTCTTGGAATCATCTCTTTGTTCACAACTGTCTTTCTGTATTTCCGCTGACACAACTTCATCTCGTTTTTTCAATTCCGGTGCCACTACTTCATCTTCATTAAATTGTATGTTGTTAGAGAGTTTTTTACGACGACTTACCGTGTTTCTGCTCTTGTCTTTCTGAATGTTTTTTTCACACTTCCGTTTATTACGATGCATTAGTTTTTTAACTAACTGATCATCATAGTACTCATCCTCTGTGTTCTGAAATGAATATAAGGATTGATATACTGTTTAATTTGGAAGTGTTAAAAAAGATGGATAAAAGAGTTATTATAAAAAATATAAATATTTAAGACATTCTACAGTAGGTATTTAGAAAACTTTTTGAAAGTACCGTTATCACATAGGCTCCAGCCCAACAAAGTAAATGCATTGTGGTAAGCTGTAAGCACATACCTACTGAATTTTATGAAACTATCATTTTAATTATGTAGGTGAAAGTAATATTCTTACAATGTCATCGTCACTTATGTAAGCAGAGTTGGGATCAAAATCGGATTCATCACTCGGTGAAAAATCTTTTTCTTCAGGGTTGGTTTCCGTTCGGGTAATTTGAAGCGATTAAACAAATGCACAATAAAGATGAATAAGAAATCAATAAAGCTGACATTAAATTATAGGTGCGGAAAATAAATGGTTAAAAATTTACCTGGTTATGATCTTGAGATTCAATGTCTCGTATTATACCAGAAACATTTGAAATACTTATAGGCATATTTTCTGTTAGCCCAGACATATTTAAAAATGACGATAATCCACTGACATCTAAACATGCATCTGGCTTTGAGGAAACTTCGTTCCGTTGTACATGACCCAATAATTTTAGCTCCAATACATCCACCGGTTTACCCATTTGATATTTATTGCAAGCCCGAAAAAAAAACTGAATACATAGATACCTTTTTTAGGAATTTCTAAAATTTGGGGTTGGAATTTTTAAAGAGTGGTCGGTATTAAGTCGGTGCCGGTTGTTAGTCGTAAGACAACAGTCGGTAAGCCATGTCGGATGCCTTTAGGTGGCCTGAAAAATCCTGACCCCAGAACTGTCCACTAGTCCATACGATAAACAAACAACATTAAGCCCGCCGTCTCTTGAGACAACAAATAAGAAGTTTTATATTTAAATTCATTTTATGAAATCATAAAATGTGTATTTTAGAATCAACGCGAAAAATTTACGCGAGCAAAACCGCGAGTGTTTCAAATCCAAGCCAAAGAAAATGTTTTTGGTATACAGTGACATTAGGCTACAAGTGCGGGAAATGGAAAACGAAAGTATGTTAATCGGATGGCAATGGGGAATACATTGCCAACCGATTAACATACTAATAACTATTAATGACACATTATCCGTACGAGGTCTTTTTTTATTGTAATTACACGACCCAAAGATAAAACGAAATCTTTTTGTCACAAATTTCAATAAAAATATTATATCGATATCAACAAGTCAATGCGCAAGCTCTACTGAAAAATGATTAGAAAAATGGCGCCGCCCGGTTTTGACCCTGATTTTGCGCCGGTGTAAATAGAAACATTCGTTTACGAAATTGTACACGTTTTTGATATAAAATACAGGCAAATACATAAACACTGATAATGTTCTGCCATTATTAGTTTACATAAATAACAAACACAAATATTTCTATTGGTCAAAACACACTTCAAAATACTCGGAACAAAGAAAAGTTCTATACTTGTTACTTTGAAAATCAACATAACTAAATATAATATGATGGGTGGCCGTCGATCTTGAATGTTAAGCAAGGGTCTTCGTCGTCGATATTGAGTGTTAAGCAACGTTCAAGAGAGTGATGGGCGAGAATAATTATGCATAAAATCTGGTTGAAAAAAACAATATTCGTACGAGTATTTCTATTTCACATTGAACAGTGTGGTGTCGCGATTATTTTTCTTGATAATAAATAAACTTCGTTGCATACCCGGATGCAGGCAGGGTCTCTTGACACCTCTCAAGTTTTTTTCATTTTTGTCTCTTTGTGTATTATAGTATGCAGTATGCACACTATTAATGCCTAATTGCCTACTTTGGGTACAATATCAAGTACAATTTGTTTGCAAACTCGTATATACTATATACATAGCAATTTCAAAATAATGCATCTTTAATAGCTAATTAACGTTATAAATAACTATGTTAGACTTTTCATTAAATAATACTTGCCGTTTCTGACGGATTGATGGACAATTATGAAATAAAAGATTTTGTAGAATCAAAATGTGTAACTTACTTTATTCCTATAACATTTATAATTTACATTTAATGATACCGAGTGTTTGCTAATGACTTATGTTAACGCAGTTCCATCCAGGCTCGTTAGGGGAGTACAAAAAACAATAATATACAAACAAACTACAAAATATAATTATAAAAAGTAGAGAAACTAAAATCTTGTGTAACCACCCTGAGCGTCAATGACATCCTGCAGTCTTTCCTGCATTGATGCAATCATATTAATGCATACATTGCTGCCTCTGAAACTGTCCCATATTTCATGGATATGATTAATAAGGGCTCCGCGTGTCCAAGCTCGATCGCTGTCCCACTGCTGGACCATTAAACCCCAAAGATTCTATCATGGGGTTCAGGTCTGGACTTTTAAGCGGCCATGGCAACGAAATCAGTTCATCTTGATGGCGATTGAAGCAGGCTTGGCTTACTCGCGAATTATGCACTGGGGAATTATCCTGTACGAAAGGAAGAGGTCCTGGGTAGTAAAACTAGGTAGTAAAACTAGGTAGCAAAACCTCTTCTAAAATTTCATTGTATTGATGGCTGTCCATTCTCCCACTTATTTGGGCCAACTTACCGGGGCCGCTGGCTGCCATCCATCCCCAAACACCAAAACTTATTCGACCACTTCTCCTCGATGGAAGTATATTTTTTTCTAAATATCTGGTATTATCAGCTCGCCATAAAGATAAACGTCCATCAGCAGTACACACAAATACTATTTCGTCTGAAAAAATGGTCTTGCTGAAATATAGCCTCAAAAAATAGCCTCTTTGGTGCAACCCCAAAGAGGCTATTATGCTGAAAGAAGGTGGTCCCTCACTTGAATGCCCCAGCCGTCGTTGGAGGCGTCTGTGCTCAAAAACAACGTCGGCTCTGGTACAAAAATCCTTCCGGGATTTATGATATTCTGAGCCCACCAGCAACATTCCTGAAGAGCCTGTGAAGTCACTAAGACTTTTTTCCCGGGTCGGTCTTGTGACAGTTTTCTGGCCGCTCTTTGCATATGCCTGGTGTGAAGCCTTCCTATAGGGGTCACAAGTGATGCGAACCCTAGCCTTCCGATCAATGCCGTGCCCAATTTCCATGACCACTGTTTTGTTTTTAGAACTTGATCGACATCTTTTAAAATCCGTTCTATTTTGTCTTTCGGAAGTGACTTTTGATTTGTCGATACATTCCAATCTATTCCCAGAAATTCTATTTTCTGTGTTTCCTTTAACACTGATTTTTCTAGGTTGACACGCCAACCCATGCTCTGTAGAATTTCTACTGCACACCGTATGTGACTTTCCAGCGTGTTTGGGTTCTGATTTGCAAATAGAAAATCGTCCAAGTAGACTAGAACGCGTAGACCCTTTTCTCTCAGGTAACTTGCCACCCACTTGCTGACACTGGAAAATGCTATCGGTGCGGTGGACAGGCCGAAAGGTAAGGATGTCATTTGATAAACCTGATTCGCGTAACCGAACGCAAGATATCTTCGATGACTCTTTTTCACGGGGATATGAAAATAGGCTTGGCTGATATCTAGCTTTCCGAAATAAGCCTCTTCCTGCATAAAATTGGGGACTTGTCTTTGATTTATCAGTCGAAATTTCGGGGGTTTCAGGAAATGGTTTAGGCGTCGTAAATCGAAGACTTGTCGTAGTTTTCTGTTTTTCTTGGGTATTAGAAATATTCTTGATAGGAATCCATTCGCAACGTCGCAACTCTACCACACCTGACTTGATCAATAACTCTTATCTCTTTCGACATAGCAGGGGACAGTTTTGTTGAAAACCTTACTAGATTCTCGCGCAGGGGAACTGAAGGAGGTTTTGCTGCAAAGGGTATTGTATATCCCGAAATAATTTTTAAAATTTCGTTTGGAGCTCCTAACTCCTGCCACCGGGTTTGAAAATTCTCCAACTGTCCCCCGTGAAAATTGTCAGTATTTACGACCTCTTTGTGATTTTTGGCCCTTTCCGTGACGGTTGGGATGCTTATTTGACGAATTAGACATTCCGGTTCGGCGGTAGTTTGCACTGCGATTGGACGTGGTTGGCGTAGCTGTTGAAGGTTGACCGCGACCAGACGATTGTTTGCTTTTGGAAGCGTGTGAAGACTCTTTACGAAATGAGTTCTTGCGAAATGAATGGGTAGCTTCTTTTTTATTTATATATGATGGAGCAAAAATTCCTGATGTACCACCGTTATCCTTAATAAACGTGCTGAATAGTTTTTCATCAAACAGGTGGGTTGGTGAAGGAGGTATGTTGTTGAGGGTACTGGAGAGAAGTTCATTCTTAGGCCTGAAAGTCTTTCTACGAACTTCAATGGATTCAGCCCTGTTAGCGCAAACGTACTGTAGCAGCTGATCTGATACTAACTTGACCTTGGAGTCCTCTGCCTCCACCAATCGCCTTAAGTCCTTACTAATGTCTGGGCACTTTTTAATAATAACGTTGAGCTCGTCCGCTAGCGCTTTGCGCTGGAGCAACAGTCCGTGAGTTATCGTGCCTAAAATTCCTTCCTGCTTTGTCACCCACGGAGAGAGTCGCGAGGCTAAAGCACCTCGTTCTGTGTTTACCTTTAGCGGGCTAAATGGCGAAGCGGCGTGTAATTGCTTCTCTACGTCTTTGTATCTGATGCGATTCCAGCTATCAGTGCCCAGTCTCTGACATTCAATGCCTTCCCTTTTGGTTTGAGCCGACGGCTCCGGAACGAGAGGGTCTGCTTCTTTAGTTGAGGGTCGAAACTCAAGCTCCTTTTCGTTTCGCTCGTCATGCTCGTCTGGATATGAGCCCCAGGTAGGGGCCTTCCACGATGGAGAGTCCGACCTATCCGAAACTACTTCTTCCTCGCCATCGGAAAAATAGTTTTCTTTGGCAGATTCAGAGTCCGAATCTTTGTTTTGTTTCGGACGACCATCTCTAGGAGCATTTCCATCTTTTGTTCTAATGCACTGATTCTCTCTTCCTGACGTGACGTCGCTGTGGAAGAAGGTGGAAATTCTGGGCCTCAAGTCTGCTATTACAATAGTGTCAGAATGGTCTATCATTGATTTCAAAATTGTTGATTTTGACAAGTTTCGTAATCTACTATTACAATGGCGTCATTGTGACTTTCCAATGGTCGACCACTGACACTCCATTGAAAGAAATGGCTTATAATGGTAATCTCGTACATAATGACAAATGAATGACTGACATAAGCGGTAATCTGCTAAACTTTTGACAGTTCCTTTGATCAGTGATCTACCATTAAGACATCATTGTGCAATCATTGCATTTGATTAATGACGCGGTAGAAAAGTGTTTGTTCGCGGTTTGTAAATAGTGTTTATTTATTTATCATTGGAATTACGATCTGTGGAATTACGGTCATGTATTCACTACGACTTAATATTCTTGAGTTAGCTAACGCAGTGGATGCTAGAGAAAGAAGGACGGAGGAACGCAAAAGACGTCGTCGAGCCCGTCGCTTGTCAAGAATGAATACGGACCCCTTTATTGATATTCCCGAGGCGGAATTTGTGAAAACGTTTCGTCTTGGGAAGGACTCAGTAAGGGGGTTAGTTGAAGAACTCGTCCCCCTTATGGCCAGGCCGCGTCGAAACGATTGCGTATCGACAGAAATGAAGGTGAGTAAACTGAACTTGACATTGATTAATTATTCCATATAAAGCTTTAGCTACACTTACATAAACACGAAATGTTATATTGATTAGGTAATGTTAAATTTTATATTGCAGATTCTAATTGCACTTGCATTTTATGCATCAGGGTCTTACCAAAGTTTGATTGGACAGAGTGCCCTCCATAATGTTACCCAAATAACGGTGTCACGGGCCATTAACCAAGTAACGGAGGCATTAAATAAACTCTATCACAAATATATTAAATAGCCTACACAATCTGATGAAAGGAATATTATTAAAGCTAAGTGAGAAATGAGATATACCCGGATTGTGTTGTTTATATTACCTGTTTTACCTAAACAGAATTATTTAGTTACTAAAACTTTCAGGTTCTATCAGAAATTTGAGTTTCCTGGCGTTCTCGGTTGCATTGATGGCACCCATGTAGCTATATTAAGGCCGCACATACATGAGGAGCGATATTATAACAGAAAGGGCTTCCATTCCCTTAATGTGATAGATGGTAAGTATTGGGTAGAAAGTAGAAATGTCTACCTACCTATTGCCCAATTAATATAATATAGGTAATTCCAAAATACATAATATTTAATTCATATACAGATTTGTGATGCTGATTTAAATATTTTATCTGTGGACGCAAGCAACCCAGGCTCTGCACATGATTCCACAGTATGGCAGGGTCATCCAATCAGTCACCACTTCAGACAAATATCGGAAAATACGAATGAACAAGTATTTTTATTAGGTAATACAATATTTTTGTTGGATGAAAATCCTAAGAACTTTATCATGTTCATGTATTAGTGTTTGTTTGTAAAATGATTATAATTTTCAGGTGACAGTGGGTATCCACTAAGAAAAACAATGATGACTGTAGATGGGACACCACAACATAATTATTATGTAAAACAGGTGATTTCTATTCCACTATTTTACAATATAATAAAGTTGGAATTTGAAATAATACTTCTGTGTTAAAAAATCAACATTTAAATCACTCTTTATTTCTCATAACATAAATTACTAATCAGTCTTTCAATTTAGGAGGAAAATAATTATGTAGCACCTAATTATCAAGACCATCGAAGGGTGAACCGGGATCTCCTTGAAGGTCGGGCACTGCAGCAGGCTCTTGTTGACAGACTGTGGAGAAATGCATAAATTAAATTAGCAGGTATGTAAAACTCACCTCAATATTCTAGTGAAGTAAGAAAATGATCTAATTTTATTATTAAAATTATTTAACTCTTTGTTACAGATCCAGTATATATTTTTTCTCATTAATTTACATTATTCTCACATTTTTTTGTCCACAATCTGACAAATGTAACCAATTTATATTGTAAAAAAGACTGTTTAAAAGAGTAAAATAAATGAATTCTTTTTAGTATAAACAGTGTTTCATTAATTATTTATCATTCAAGCTATTTGGAATTCACTGCTGGACATAGACTCCTCTTAAAATAGATTTCATTTTTAATAATCTGACAAAATTACCTCTTACATACTATTCAGACTCGGAATCCGATGGTATGATAATTTTGCAGAGTTTCTGAAAAAAAAACTTTATACTTCATATATATAGCATGAACTTTGCACTTAGTATCAAAGTTAGTAATAACTAATAAGTAATAATAGTTTATTAACAACTCAATGTACAAGTTTCTCTTAAGCTATACCAATTTTACAATGTATAAATTGAATTTATATAAATTATGATCATAAGAGGTCACGAAGCCGACTAATGTACTAATGTAATTACCTTTTTTGGCACAGATTTCACTAAGTGGGTTATAAGGTCCACCAGTTTTTCAGAGGTGGAGCTCATTCTATCAATAGCTGCAGCTAAATTGTTGGTATAAAAAATATATAGCCTCAGCCTGCTTTAAAGTTGCCTCGGCCTGTTTTAAAGTTGCCTCGGCGTTCCTCGCTTCGATAGCTTCCAGCCTTAATTGGGCGTTTTCAAGAGCAGCATGGTCTCCATCTATAAACAAATTGTTTCATCAAGCCTTGGCCCTAGAGTAGGATTTTAATGGTCAAAACAAATAATTGCAAGATCTTTACCTTCCGCTGCATAACGTCGTGTCGATTTTTGGCGATGGCGTCGCTTTGGAGGCTGGTTGATGCTGGATCATTGTCCCAAATTTTCCTGTTCTAAGCTGCAAAATAAACAATTACAATGACATTAGTCTACATGTTACCCTATTTATTTAAACCCATCTGAAGAAAGTTGTAGTAGGTATACCTTATTTCTTGTGTTTCTATATTTTCTACAAGGTCATCTATGACCACTGTAGCAGGCACTTCATAATTGTCTAATATTCTGTAAAAATAAAACAAAGTCATCAAAATAGTTAGTGCCATACCTCACCGAGACGCCATGGCGACGTGGCCAGCGACGACGCCAACTAGTTCATATTGAGATGTAACGTCGCCAGTCGGTCGCCAAGTGAGTTAGCCGTCATACATCTCAATAAGAACTAGTTGGTTGGCGTCGTCGCTGGCCACGTCGCCATGGCGTCTCGGTGAGGTATGGCACTTAAGAAACTAGGTACTTAGGTAAAATGATGAAAGCTATACAAATTAAGCACACTCACGAGAAAGAATTGTTCTGAAGTGGAAAATTTGTGCTAGTAGTGGGACTTTCATCAACCACCGGAAGCATGATAGTTGGCTATTTAACATCATGAATCCTGTTCAGTAACTCTCTGGCTAATAGAAAAGTAAAAAAAAATCGTTTATTGGTATTTACAAATAGATTTGTTTGAGAAGTTTTGGGAACCCTTCTTTTAAGTTTATTTAAACCTGTGTTAGAAGAGTCCCCTCCGCTCTGTGACTCTTACAATGTTTGAA
This sequence comes from Cyclophora albipunctata, assembly GCA_963082685.1. Lineage (NCBI taxonomy): Eukaryota > Metazoa > Arthropoda > Insecta > Lepidoptera > Geometridae > Cyclophora > Cyclophora albipunctata. Next base: position 2,302,821 of record OY720135.1, on the reverse strand, counting down.
TTAAAACGATTAAAAGCTAATTAATATTAATAATTAACTATAATAAAAATGCGAGAGAAAGAATTACAAAACAAAATTATAATATTAAAACTATCATTTTTGAGGGTACCTGTATATTACTGTCGTGCTAGTATTGAATGACGTTACAAGTTCTAAAGGTAAAGTAGTCAAGGAGCCTGTGATAAATAAATGAATGTATTACAAAATAAATAAATTTAAAGTATGGATCTTAATTAATGAGCTATGTGTTATATTATTATTATTATAAATACTGTAAATCATTGGTTAGAATCAAGTAATTAATTAATTAAATAGCTAATGATTAATAATGTTTGTTGAGTTCAATTTACTGAAAATTTATTTGCTGACAGACTGACAAACTGTACATAGTATTAACACACTGTCTTAAGCAGCGCCTCCGTTTCCTCGTAATTGAAAGTTTTTAGCCAATTAGTGACTTTAAGCTTGCAGGGATGGTGTAACATCGACTGTATTTTAATAGTTTTATTGATTTTGTTGTATAGTTTTATTGAAAGTACATTATATTGTTTACTGGCGAACGCAGTTCTTGCTTTTGTATAAGTTCCGATTATAGATCGAGTATTTCGTTTATTAGTATTTTTTGCTTTATTATGGTTTTTCATTATACACCTTAGTATATATAATTGGCGTACCGTTAATACATTCGCTTCCTTATATAACTGAGATGTGCTAAATTTTCTTTTCTTTTTGAGCATTACCTTAAGTACTACGTTGCGATCGTTCAAGACTTAAAGTTGCATCCTCCATGTAGATATTGACATGATATCTGTTAATTATAGCACCAGCTATTTTCAGGAAGTCGTTTAGATGACTAAGGTGTGCCATTGGAATCAAACCATCAATAAACTTAAAAATTGACATCAAATGGCCATTGCGGAATGCGGACTTCTACTATCCATCTTGACTTCGTAATTATTCGTGATTCGTTGGCTGCTGCTGTTGAAAGTTGTTGTTGCCCACGTTCAAGGACTGCGGGCATTTTACAGTGCATGCCTTTATTTTGGAGATATGGCATAACATCTCGATATCCTCGATCCATCAATAACACATCGCCATCTCGAAACCATTGGCTCATATCATCGTTAGATTCAAACTCAACTTCAAGTATGCTCGCATCATTATTTCTGATGTCTGAAAAATCCGTGTATATCTAAAATGTATCCATCAGGGGCAACTATTAGGCAGGGTTTTACTAAATGTCGTTTTTTATGAAAAGAAAAAGATTTTCTGAGAGATTTGAAGTTGCTAGGTTTTCCTATATAAGTATAGGATGCATCAACAATAACTATTGCTTGTCGATTATCAGTATTAGGATTATATAGTTCATTTGCGAATGGTGTCACGTGGGCATTGATGAAGTCATCTCTAGTAATGGCATTATAGCCAATGGACTGGGGCACAAATCTTATCATTAATGATTGCCTGACTATTCTAATGTCGCGACTCACGTTGGTTCTAGAATTGTATTTGAAAAGAACTTTTAGGAAATCATCAGAGAGTCCTTGACACATTTTGACCAAGAACATCAATATTTTTTTTTCTGCGACATAGCGGTTAGGCCCGTCGTTAATCGGGACACAATACTGCAACGTGTCTTAAAAATGTTGTTTTGTCACGGGAGATATGATACTGAAATCTTCTTCACAGATGTTATCTACGTCAAAATCAAATCATAATTTTTTTGCTTACGTAACGTTTGTAGGAATGAGCTCAATTCAGGACCTGCAAGTCGATAACGTCGTTTAACCCTTACAGGACCGTAAGATATCCAAGACTAATTATAAGTATACAACTATATTTTTTAGTTATTTTGCATGTAAAATAAGGAAATATTACCGAAAAAACTAAACAAAGCATACAGTTTTTGTAATATTCTATGGGAAATATTTTTCCCTGTGGGCCATAAGGGTAAATAAAGTAAAAGTAAGGTTTATTTTATAATTATTTTATTTACTGCTTACAAACATAAAAATTAAATAAAATTAATATAAAAAGAATAAAAAAATGTTAATTATGGTAATCTGCAAAACAATTCCGCTTACTTGTGAAGCATAAGTGGACATTGCACATAGCACAAATATTATATGTCCTATTTTCTACACGCCTTTTAGCACAATTCACACATCTCTTCATTTTCTCTGCTTTCTGCATGTTGTGAGCTGGCAAGTTACGTCTGTTACCAATACGCAGCTTATCAGAGGAGACTAGGGTTGGCCTTGATCGCTGTCTACAAGTAAAATTATTTATAAGACCTCGTGCTACGTGTTGCCGATACTCTAGACTGCTCAAAAGTGGGCCTTCCACGCGGTGTGTTTCATGCAACTTTGTGTATACTACTATTATATCAGATACTAACTTATCAAATTGTGTCACCTCCAAGAATATATCCATTGGCAACAACATGTTGTGCTGGTCAGACAGTATATTTACTCTCCCAAAAGCATACTCACTCTCATGGAAAACGTGTGGCATATATGAGTTCGTTCTCCAACTGAAAGAAGGGATAGCCTCTGACGTACTAGAAGTGGAAGGTACCGCATGCTGAATAACCGGATTCGGTTGTTCTGGAACCGTATCTTCAATAACAACAACAGGGGTCCCATTTTCTACATCTTGGGTAATGAACTGCTGGTCTTCTTCGTCTAGCTGGAGGTCGTCTTCTTCATCACTATTATCAGCCACTAGTAACTGCAATATGTCTTCTTCTCGAATATGAAATTCTCTACAGCCTCTCCTAGCCATTTCTGTAAAATATGTGAAAATAAATGTAGTAAAAACACAAGAAAACAATATTATAATATGCACTAATACTATAACAGTAAACAGAAATTACTTTTATGGACCACAGGGAAGTATACTTCCCTTACGATAAATGGTCAATTTTGCTATTTTATTCACAATGTTTGCTATTTATTTCATAATAATATGAAATTTTACTTACCAAATAACGTAAAACTCGCGAAGAAATTCAGTAATATTATTGTTGTAAGTCTAAAAAACTTTATAATAATACGATGTCCCGCCCGCGAAAACTTAGATATTACCGCGAAGAATATTTGACAGTTCTTTTTTTTTTTTACGCTTAGGAACGTATTTACGGGCTAAGCATATAATCTTTTAGGCCATTCATTAAAAAAAATGGAGGATTAGTTAATAATTGAAGCATAGACAACGAATAAAAAAGATGGGAAAAATATTTCCCTTGGTCGTGAAAGGGTTAACAAATAATAGCGTGGGCTTTAACCTCCTGGGGCCCAGAAAAAAATAATATTTTATTTGATTGAATTTATGCTCTATCATTTAGATAGGCTTCAATCTTCTTCTTCTTCTTCTTCTTTAAGAAGAAGAAGAAGAAGAAGATTGAAGCTTCTTAAAGAAGAAGAAGAAGAAGCTTCAATAAGAAAGAAAATCATCATTCAAAACGTGTCCGGCTGAAATTACACGTTTTCTCAATGTCATATATATATATGACATGAGTTTCCTATTACTATGATACTTTTCTCATTATATATATTACATAGGATAATAATTTGATCATAAAATGTATTTCATTATTATATTTTGTAACAACATAATGTGTGAATAAAACCAGTATTATATATTTATTAAAATTGTCTTAATTTTGAATCAAAACTTTTTCCTTATCTAAATCACAGTCAGCAGATTGGCTTAGTTTTTCTTTGTACTTAGATCACAGTCAGCAGATTTGCTATACTTATAACTATTCTATATCTAGAGGCTAAAAGTAATCCTAAAATTAAAAATAAAACGTAATGTTTGAGTAACAAATTAACAAAATAATACCAAACTAATAATAATCTTCTTTCATTAGGTTTCTTGGTTCTTAATTTTTGTGATGAAATTCCAAGAAACAATTTCGTTTTATTGTAGAGCACAAATAAATAAGGCATTTCGTACAATATGCAGTTGTTGTCTTCTGGCATTTTGGCTTTCTGCATCTATTTTGCGTTGACGAGTATGCAACCAAATGTTGTGCTTTGTGATAACGAAAAGCATCAGATGGCATGGGTTTTATTCCAGATTTCCGATTCAAATGCTTTGGTAGTAGGTCTTCAAAGTCACTGCAAGATTCAGAATCTGAAGATAGAGCGTTCTTTGCTACCATGGACTCGCCAAGTCTGAGTCTGAAATCTCGAAGCTGAGGAATCTTACATGTTGGTACGCCATTTTCTTTTTGCCGATCCCTAAACTGAAACCAAGCGTTACAAACTGCTAAATTTATCATATGAGATATGAAACGAATGGTCCATTTCCTGGTTCGTGCACGAGCAGGGCATCCTGTCAGCCATATCTACGCCACCCATATATTGATTGTAATGCTTGATGGCTTCTGGACGACTAACCATTTCGTATCTCTTATCACGCTTGGACCATCGTCTGCATTGGTCTGGGGATGAACAGGCATACAAAGTAGATACAATTAGCACTGGCTTATTGTCTAACCAGCGTGTGAGAGCAATTGTTCCATCAGCTCGGGTTAGTGTCTCTGATGTCCCTCTGGGTTGCTTTTTGAATTCATTTTCAAGCGATAATTGGCAATTCCTGGGAATCCTGTTACGTTGGATTTTGCCCGTACAATGGAATCCTTTCTCATGTAAAGTTTCAGCCAATTTTGCTGTTGTGAAATATCGGTCGAAATAGATATGATGTCCAGACGCAAGTGTTTCACAAAGTTTGAGAATGACCGATTCACCCAAAGTAAATCCTTGAGCTCTCAATTCTGGGAAGGTAGTGTCTCCTTGATAGACTACCATGTCGCAAACAAGTCCGTTAGGGTTTGCCAATACAAAAACTTTGATGCCTACCGGGTTCGGTTTTCCGGGACAATACTGTCGTATCCCACACTGACCACTAAATGGGATAATCATCTCGTCGATACTTATATTGTCCGCTCTCGGTTGACCATGGCACCCGCGCAGCACAGTGTTAAAAATCTTATTTGATTTATCTTGTTCAGATACTTCATCATCGAAAACAATTTTCAAAGATGATCTAATAATGAAAAAGCGACCTCGAGTCGTGGTATCTTTTATCACTTGAATACCATAGCGTTTTGACCAATACATTCTGATTTTCGGCAGATTGATACAACCCATTATCAGTAACATTCCAATAAAAGATTTTAACTCTTTCAAAGTAGATTTTAACTCCTTGCCATGTCGTAGTAAATAGGTCCTGTTTGTCGCATCAACCATCTGTTCTAAAATTGTATCATTTATGTATTGTGCAAAATAATCCTCATCAGTCCATGTATCAGTCTCAATAAAATAATATCTAGGCTGGAAAATGGGTATGTCCAAGGGTGAGAAAACTCCGGTCCATTCATTACCAACAGGCAAGGATGATCTAACATTCTGTCTCATTGAGCCTTGTTCTCACAAAGCCTGATCTTCGACCTCCACGCGTTCTTGGTCTCCTCGTAGTAGACTGACCTCTCGGTGCAATAGTCGAAGAAGCCAAGGATACCTCTGATTCTGGGCGTATTTCTTCGTCTGAGTCAGATGTTGAAGATCCAGAATTAGAGGAAATACTGCCTAAATGATGATGTTCGGGTGGGATTTCTGGATCATCCTCGTCAGTCAAATCAAGATCCGACTCATTTAAAAGGTCGTGGATGTCGGTTTCACGCAAACCTTGCAAATCAAACAAAATAATATAAGAATATGCGGATTAATATTACAAACATTTCTATGTCATACAGGTATTACACTGGGATTGTAACACCTACGGTAGTAATTAGGACCTTGTGTAATACCTGTATGACATTGAAAATAAAATTTGAATGGGGTGGTTAGCATGCATATATTCCAAATTATTGATACATTATGAACAAAAAAACATCAAAACCAATAAGTTACTCGTAAAATAATATCATATTCATAAGTATTTGCAAGCAAAAATCAATATTACTTACCACGTGGATCTGGTCTCGACGACATGGTTCTCAGAAATGACAAAAAAAAACTAATTTATGTCATTTTCACTCAAAACTGTCATCTCAGATGACGGATAGATATTTTGTTTCAATAATTGAAGAAAAACTTCAATGAAATTTCAACAGATGGCGGTGTAATAAAGTTTTTAATTTTATGTAGTACAGGCATTACGCGGGGCCCCAGGAGGTTAATACCAAAAGCAGTAATCCGAAATTGTCCAAGTGTCCAACACAACATCGAGATGATGCCATAAATGTTTAATTCAATGAAGACGTTTGTTCGTGCATTGAGGTTCAAGCGGGGATGGTTTTCTGGTGAGTTGCAAATCATGCAAGTATTGCTCGACCTTTGCCTCAGAATGTTTAAAACAATACAATCATCGCGACGCAGCTCCTCCAACTCTGTATTAAGCAATCGGTCACAGTTAATTCACACACGGGACTCATTGTTACAATCAGCTGGGATGTTGTTCATACTTTCTCGGTATGAAATCGCCATCTGAATTTTTTCGTCGTTATTTTCAGGTATCCGCCGCAAAGCACGAGGAACATAGGCGTTATTGCAGACAAAGCAATGTCCTCTTATTAATAATACCGCCATTCTACTGTACTCTTACCTATTGTATATCTTAAATCTAAATCTTTCTCTTCGATATAATATTCACATTATGCAAAATGCACATGCACTGTATGACATACCTACGTTTGAAGTTGACATTGCAGACATTTTATCTTTCTTCTAATGGCCAGTTTATTGCAAATATCGCAATAAAGGTTCAATCTAACGTCACTTGTCGAAATAAACAGTTGGTAGTTGCGTCTAATTAATTATTTCTTAATTTAAACGTACTCACACGGGTTTTTTCGCGTTGGAAAGTTTATAAAGCAAGTAAATAACTTACTTTTTATTTCCCGACGTTTCGAGGGGATTGCACCTCTCGTGGTCGCGGGTGAACTCATTTCTAATTATTTCTTAATTATTTCTTATCTGATACAAAATCAGTCGTAACTCTGAAAGGGACTCGGAAACAGTGGTAGCCCCCATAGAGGCTTTTGTTCAGGATGTTAATATCTATAATATATCAAAATCTCAGAATATTTAACTGAAACCACATTTTCCATATATTTGGTCCGGGGTTCTTTTAAAAAATCTACACAAACATTAAAAAATCAGTAGTCTCAAATGAACAAAATACTAAGAATATAATAGTGACTATCAAAATCTCAAATCTTATTCACAGCCAGTCTCCTATAATAATTGTTACTGTTACATACTAACATTTTTATTTATTTTTGGTCATCAATGTTTTTGGTGTAGGTACTCAAGCCACTCAGTTCCAAAAGCATATAATAATGTAGTCAAAATTTAATTTAAATTACTTGGTAATTTGTAATTGAAATTACATTAATTTGTAATTGAATTACGCAATTACGATATATAAACTTGTCTATTACTTACTCAAAAAGTATCAAATTTACCCAATTGGAATGGCTAAGGAAAATATTCAGTCTAGTTTAAAACATTTATTTAATAAAATACAATTTAAATTACTAATAAATATTTAAAGAATTTTTAAATTTTAGATCACACGATTTTAACAACTTTAATTGTAAATGATTAACTGTTAATAATATAACCATATCAGGGAGATACAGTCAACTGAAAAAGGGTACATATATTTTTCTATTGTCTTCAAAACATTTTCTGTAAAATTACACTTTGATTTCAAATTAGACTTAAGAATTATTCGGGAGGTACAGTCAACTTGCTTAATTTTTTGAGGATGTTCCTAATATAATAATTTTATATTGAAACACAAACCCGCAAAAATATAGTAGCATACTACATATATAAAAACAATGAAAATGCTTTCTTAGATGAATGTAATTTGTAATTTCATAAAGTAATGCATTACCAATTAGAATTACAAAATGTAATTTCTAATTGAATTACAAATTACATTTTGAAATTCAGAGCTGATCGAAATTCAATTACAAATTACAAATCGTCGGCTTAGAGTGTAAACCTGCTAACTCCATATTAGGTAAATTTTCAGGAGAGACAAAAAACATTCCTAAAAAAATATGAATATAATTATTTATGAAAAGACTTTTATATTTTCAAACTTGTATTTGTATACCATACAATTTGAAATAAAAAAAAGATAATTTACTTCAGCATTTATTTAATTAACACCACTTTTGTGACTTAGCAGGTTTTCGTAATCAAATATTTATTTTTAAAAACAACTTAACAGGTTTTCATAAACCAAAACAAAATTTATAAAAGTATTGATAGCATTCATAAAACAAAAACAAAAGAAAATCTCTAAAAATTAACAAAAATTAGGTTCTGTCTTTATGTCCTTAATTTAAAAACATAATTTTCTTTCAAGATCAAACAAACTTATATGGTTTTATACTAAAATTAAAGTTTTGAAACTTTCAGTTACAATCTTAAAATTATAATATTATTAGGTACTTTTAAACAAAACAAACTCTCAAAATGAACAAAAAGTAGATTCTGTCCTTATAAAATCTAGAAACATATTTTTTATTTTCTTTTTATCGTAAACTAAATAAAACCTTTATTCTTATAATTAAGCAAATATTACTCAGTCTCAATGTTCAAATCAGTCTCAACTTTAGTTTTCTACTCATGGGGTAAATTGTCGTAATAATTACGGTAGTCTGCAGGTAAGGTATCTTTCAGATATTGCAGATCGTCAAATTTTCTTTTCGTTATTTTCCTCCTAGTAAGGTGCTGATTTCGGAGAGAATCAAAAGGCAATGCAGTAACTGCCGGTGATTTTCTTTGCGGTAGTACAGTCCAATCTTCTGTGAATCTTAATTTGAAGAATATATTACCATCTGGAGTATACCGAAGAGCTTTCATGTCAGTTACTTTGGGGTCACCTTTACCGCGTCCAGGACGAATGCTTTTAAAAAACCCAACGTCATTAAAGCTTTTGAAAAAACTATGGTTTAAGTAAGTTACACAAATTACAAACATTAGATTGGGGTCGATTCGAATTGTAGGTACCTACGTAACTAAAACATATTCATTTGTATTGATTTGCACATTTTTCTACAATTTGCTATGTGTTGATGGTCACAAGCGATGCCATTATAGATTGAAATAGCATTGACGATATATTATACATATTTTGAATTTCAAAAATATTCCGAATAACACCTGTTTACTGTACCTTTCTATTACAAACCAATAAAAACTTAGCTTGCTCATTTAATCTTTTTTTATTGTTTCTTGCAGATACAAATCAGCCAAATCTTCACCAGAAAGAGAAAAAGTAGTTCTACAAAATGAAGAAGCAACTAATTAAATATGGGTTAATTAAATTAAATAATCAACTAATGTCTACAGGGTATAAATAATAAAAACTTTTAATAATTACATATTTTATTATTACATCCCCTATTTCTATTACAGAAAATAAAGAGATATCTAAAAATATTATATGAGAGACAAAGTACTAAAAAATAACACGTAATATTATTACTTCTGAGACTGCTGTAGTGTTGATAATATAGGCAAAACTACTATTTTATTTTTATCCTTGATTGAAATTAATTCACATTTTACGTTGCTTAGTTCATATAGTTGCAGTTCTTCTTTTTCAAATTTTTTAATAGTTGCATGTATGTATCGAGATTTGATAGGTAGTTCAAAGAAATCAAAAGTTATTTTTACTTTTTTCCCAGCTATCATTAAATTTCCTTTAATGATTTCCCCGTATTGCATTTCTACTACCCGATTATCGGTAGATAGAAACCATTTATCTTTCACTGTACAGCGAAGACAAAAATGTTTCCGTAAGTAAATTGTAGTGTATATTTTCTTACAGATGGGTAAAATACAATTATCTTAACACGTTTCTACACACAAAAATAATAATTTCTACACCAATAGTTGAGTACCACTGAACATTTTGGGCAGGAGTATAAAATAATGTTTCCACTTATTACTCACTTAAAAAGTGGTATCATAGTGCACACATTGCGACCACTTTGTAAATGTAGTAACATAGTGGTAACATAGTGCACACTGTGTGACCAAAATGTGTGAGAAAAATTTCGGTAACGATGTTTCTATAATGTGTGCACTATGTTACTACATTTACAAAGTCGTCACAAAGTGGTCGCAATGTGTGCACTATGTTACCACTTTTTAAAGTCGCTACTAAAGTGTAGTAACTGTTACCACACTTCAACCAGATTTTGTGTTCAAATGAAATTGTTACTACACTGCGACCGGAATTGGTTGTATGGGAACAGTTCTTGAAAAGATGTCCGAGAAACCGCAGTAATTTTAGCAGATTGCTTTAATTTTGACAAGGGTTGTTCCTCCTCTGAAACAGACTCTTCGTCAGACTCTGAAGTTGACGAATAAATTCTGATGCTCTTGGCTTTGGCCTGATACAGCTGCTGTATGTTATAATCATAATCGTCAATGTCTGAGCATGAAGGTGAGGAATGGTGAACTATATTGCATGGAAGACGTTGATGGCCTGAAGTAGAAGGAATCGGTGTGCTATAGCGCACAGGTTCATTGCATTAATTTTGTTCTATTGCTGGATCTTCAGATTCTGACGAACTATAGTCTATCAATTTTCTAGGATTTAAATCAGGCGAATTTGTACTCAGTTTACTTTAATTATGCTGAATTTGCAATTTGTCTCCGGGATTTCCAATAGATTCTTGGATGGATGGATGAATTTCTTTTGTGATTTGAACATCATCCTTATAAAAAGTAACATCGGAATCAGAACTGTCCTGGTTTCCAAGAGGCGTAGTAGGGCGATCAAAATCAGTAGCATTTACTATCACCGGTGAAACAGAACCTGAATTTCGATTACTTGCAGTTGAATTACATTGAGCTTGATCTTGAGGTGGAACTGGTCGTTCTGTCAGTATAGAGGGCGCATACGCCTCTTCTGGAATAGCACTAGGATCCCAGGGGTTGAGGCCAGTTGCACGAAACCCATTAATAATATTTTCCTGGGTCATGCACTTTAACCAGACCTTTGAAAAATTTTTGTTGAATCGTGATTTAGTCAACTTGTTAGGGTTCTGATAATTGTATAATAACAATTCCTGATCCCAGTGATGTTCATAGGATTTGTTGACCGATTTATCAAGAGGCTGCAACTCATGAGTTGTGTTTGATGGAAGACAATATAATTCAATATTGTGTTCATCTGCTTTCTCGGCGATTCGGTAGTCTAAATGAGATGATGCGCCGTCAAAGATGAGTAGACATCTACCAGGTGACTTGAATTTAGAAAAATGATCGAGAAACTCAATGAACAATTCGGTGGTCATACTACCTTTTGTAGCCATTCGCACCAAACTTCCTGCAGGTAAGTTATCATTGAATTCCGGTTTCATACGTTTACCTTTAAAAATTATCATTGGTGGAATGGCATTTCCTGTGGCATTTACGCACATGGCAAGACGAGGAAAAGTTCTTTGATTATTTCAAGATGTCAATCAGAAGTTTCGATGAACTACAAGCAAGATTACATGATACTTTGAAACATTCAAATATGTTTCGAGCTTCTGTCCAACCTATTGAAAGGTTGGCTGTGACTTTAAGGTAAGTACTTATTACAATAATAAAATAATCAAAATTATTTATCAACATTTATTAAAAAATCACATTTTTTTTATTGAAAGTGAGAAAATCGTTCATAACAGAGTTTTGGTTGGATGAATTATTGATGAATTATTTGGTCTGTGTATAAAATTGCTGAGAAGAGGGCTGTTGTTCCTCTACTAAATACGTCTGTTCGATATTAGAAGAGGGTTCCTCTACCAAATAGGTCTGCTGGAAATTTGGCTGGCCGGGCAGTGTTTGAATAGGAGATTGTACTACTGGATACAAAGTGATAGAATTGGAATGTTGCGAATCTGATGGAACAGAAAAAGAATTCGATGTTGCCGGGCGGTCGGAGTCGAGCCTTGAAATTTCGCAGGCTTTTTCTAGCACCGCTTGACGAAATAATATTTTTTTTTCGATAGAAATAGTATTAGTAATCGGCAACAGTGAAGAGAAAAACGCCATATCATCGTTTTGCATAACTTTAGCATTCTCTTTAAAGAAAGACAGCATTTCTCTGTCAAACTCATCTTCAATGCTATTTTTTTACGTTGTGCTCGCAAGAAATTTCGTCCACGATTAGAGGCAGGTCTTGGGTTGTTTAGATTAATATTGTAACTATCGGAAGTTGAAGGTTGAGATTCAACACGTCCTTGGTTTCCGGTAGGTTGAGATACGACAGCCCCTTCATTTCCGGTAGGGCGAGATACAACAGCTCCTTCATTTCCGGTAGGGTGAGATACGACAGCTCCTTCGTTTCCAGCAGTTTCTCTTTGGTTTGGCTCCTCATTTGACAAAATTGAATCCTCGGTATTCAATTCTCGTTTATTATCCAGAAATTTCATAAACTCAAAATAAACATATGTCTTCCTTTTTCTACCTCCAGATCCAGACGGCACATTATTTAATGTAGCCTTACACCTCACATAAGCATCTCGTGCAGTTTTCCACCTCTGCTGCACTTGTTTGTCTGTAAAAGAAGAAAGAAGTGTTTAATATTTATTTTTTTGTTTCAGATACTTCGTGACGGGAGAGACATATAAAGATCTTCATTTTAGCTTCGTTTGGGGGCTTCAACTATTGGTGAAATCTTAAAAGAAGCCTGTAAGAACATTTGGAATCTACTCCATGAAGAGTGTCTTTCGATACCTAATTCACAGGAAGGGTGGCAACAAATCGCTGCTGGTTTTGAAAATGTAGCAAATTTCCCTAATTGCAACGGTTGTATAGACGGGAAACATGTGAGAATAATTTGCCCTGCACATAGTGGGAGTCTTTATTCGAATTATAAAAAGTTTTTTTCTGTAGTTCGGTTGGCTATGTGTGATTCTGACTATCGCTTCACCTTTATAAATGTAGGGGCATATGGAACAGATTCTGATTCAAATATTTATCGGAGAAGTTCATTGTTTACAAAATTACAAAATGGAGAAATAATATTGCCTCCAACAAAACCACTACCTCACACTACAGAACCCCTCCCATATATGATTCTCGGCGATGCCGCGTTTGGTATATCGAACAAAGTTTTAAAACCTTATGCACGAAGTAATTTAACATATAAGAAAAAAATATTTAACTATACATTAAGCCGTGCTAGACGTTATATTGAGTGTACATTTGGAATAATGAGTAATAAATTTAAGATATTTCATAGACCAATGAATACTTCCCTATCGAATACAATAGCAACCATAAAGGCTTGTTGCGTTTTACATAACTACATTCGAGAAAGAGACGGGTACTGAATGCAGGATACACTAACTGTTGTAGGCTTAGACAACCTTACTCCTAAGAACAGTACGACTAATATCAGATCAGGTGACGCAATAAGGGACAAATTTGCCAACTATTTCATTTCTCCTGTTGGTAGTGTACCGTGGCAAGATGCTTGTATTTTTAATTAAATTGTAGGAATTTTACAACAATATGATGTTTTATTTACTTACCTATATCTATCTATTTCATTCGACGAGAATTTTTGGAAGAGTGTACGTGGGCGCGTGCGGTCGGTCACTCCGTCAGCGAAGCACTAATCGTGTTCCTACAAGCTCATAGCTCGTCGGTCGACCGACGCACGCGCAACCGACGAGCCGGACCGAACGGCTCGACCGACCGTACGCGCGTACCAAATCACGCGCGTACCGTAGCTGTGTGCGCGTTCATAACTTGCATAGATATAGCTACGTCGACCGGCGGTCAGCGCTGACTGTCGGTCGAGCACTGTTTCAAGCCTTAATAGAACGTTGGGTGAATAAGACGTCTCTACGCTCGCACCGTATATTCACTACAACGACGTCATGGCGCCTTACCTATCTAAAGAACGAAGAGTTGGGGTGTGTCTTGCTCTTTTGTATGCAATTGAAGAAAAAAAAGAAAGAAAAGAAGAATATGGATGAAGCGATGGTTAACCCTAGATAGCTAACGTTATTCAATACCTCTTATAAGCTAACCATCCGTCAAAACGACGGGTATTCAATAATTGGTGTTGTTTTACTTGTAGTAATAATTTAAATTAAATATTTTTTATTTATAGGATACTGTAAGGGATTTGAAATAACATACATCTTTAAAGTTTAACTTACTAGGTATATTTTTTATTTGGCACAATCTTTTATAAGGCACTATAAAAAATGAGATCAATTAGTATGACATCTTACACATGCAAAATCAACTATTAAATCCGCAGTAATGTCGTTATTTGACATTTCTGCAGTATAACAAAACTTATAAAAAATTAAATGACAACAATTTACTTATTTATCTTTGGCACAAGTTATGCATAAATCAACCTTATGTTCACCACAAATCGGTTTCTTACAAGTAGCACATATCGTTTTTGTCATACGCTATTTTTTATAATGACATTGACTACACGTTTTCCTCTTACGGGCTTCTGTTGCCGTAGATGTCGTAGCTACTTCAGGGTTACCAGGTTCAAAATCTGATGATGTACCAGGTACTTCAGGTTCAGGGCCAGCTCTTGAATCAGTCAAAGTTCGGGATTGTTGGAACTGTAGAACACTATGGATATTGTCAATTACGTGTCTAGGCATGGTTGTAACTGCCAGTCTTACTTTTAGCCAAGGTTCTGCAAGCTGGAAGTATAAAGCTTTCAGAAAGTCTCTCCTAGGTATTACCTTTTTACCAGATGTCGTCAAATTGTGGCAATAAATAACATAACTTTTGATGGTAGCGATATTTATCATTCCATAAAAGACCATCTATTTGTCTTCCTACAACATGACATATTTGAACACATCTGGTCTAGTGTGTCCACTCCTCCTTTGGTTGAATTGTAATATTCAATCATATGGGGCTTGTTAGATGTTACATTCACGGTGCCCTCCTCGTCGCAGGACGACAACATGTAAACAATTTTTGACGGTTTTGGTTTGAATGACAGTAAGGTTAGTGGCCCATCATAACAAAATATAGAACTGCTGACTTCTTTGGTCCTAGAATTGATCAGTTCTTCAGGAATTTCCCGTTTATTAGCTCGAAGAGTAACCCTTGCCCAAGTACCCCGAGAACTCTGCCTAATACTGACGGTTACATATGTATCTGGCACGTACAAATATGTACCGAGTAACAATTGTCCTATTTATCAAAAGAACATCAATTACTCAACAACATTGCACAAAAATGGTAAGCCCCTCAACAAATCACCCATCATTCACACTTCATCCACGCCCAACAAATCAGCTTCATACCTCAATGCGCCTTTGTGCGCCCGCGTGGTTCTCGTCCTTTGAGGTTTACTTAACTATGCCATTCAGCCCAGCAAACTTCAAAGCACAAGAATACGCCACATGTGACACATTGTGAATGAACCATTTTGTTGATGCTCTGCCGAAAACAAACAATACAACGTTTTCGATTGTTTCTGCCAGTGTCGTACTTGGGAACATGCACCACATTTCTTCTCAGCCTCATGAGTTCCTCTACAGGCTGGACAACCTCCGGAAGACAAGCGCGATGCTTGACCACCAAAGATTTGGCCAAACTGTACCGAAACTCGCGATGCGTCATTGAAGCTTTGTTTTGCCGCTTCAAGGAACTGACGTACATAACGAAAGCATTGTGTATGCTTACGTTCAGCAGCCTCTTGAACATCTTTACATACCATTTCAGACCTCTCGGCGCTCTAACAGATACATTGAGAGTTTCTCCCCCTCCCCTCCCCTCCCACCCCTCCCATTGTATTGTTGTAGTCCCTAACACTAATCGGTTTCACTAGCACCTTACCTGCCCTCGATCCAACGTAGGTATCATTGTTGTGATAGGTGGATATGATAGTCACCAATTTGGAGTCTTTCCATGCTACCACGGAAACATCTCCACAGTGACGAGCTATCATTGTACCCTTAGCCACATTCTTTGGTATCTTTGGACGCAATGTTCCTAAGCAATCGAATCCCAAACTCTTGAGATACCGTGCCAACGATGGACAATTATAATAATTATCCATGGTAACACAGTGCCCTAGATTTTCGAGACCTTTCAATAAATCAAGTACTACTAGAGTACTCTTGCCACCCAAATCAGTACTAGGCGCGACAGTGAGGCTGGCTGAGTTCTTCCCCGTATAAATTTCAAATTTATACATATACCCCGTACTTGACTCGCAAAGCTCAAACGACTTTATGCCGAATCGAGCAGCCTTTGTCCTTATTGCCTGGATCCAGGACAAGCGACCCTTGAATAAGGTCAAAGACTCATCGATAGAGATTTCGCGAGCCAAGTTATAAAGGGTTGAAAATTTTGAATTTAAATGCCTGATGACAGGTCCTAATTTCGCTAGTTTTGGTGACAGCCCTTCTTCATTTCGCATACTATTATTGTCTACGAAATGAAGAAACTTATTCAACAAAACATAGCGTTGATAGGTCATAATTTTCTTGAACTTGGGCATTTCAAGAAAATTATCTGATCGCCAATATTCATTTTGCGATGTACGTGCATCAATACCCATGTACATAATAACGGCAAAGAGCACAAATATCTCGTCTGCATCCGTGGGGGCCCACTTATGTAGACGAGATGATGGCTTCAGTTCTCCTTTGGCTTTCAAACTGTCGATCGTTTGCTTGGCGTACCTATTAGTTTCCTGGGCGACATGCTCTATGATTGCTTTATCCCAGATATCGACAAAGCAATCATAGGGCGTGTCGTAGTCTTTGATCGGTCCAAGAGAATTACCAGAAAAAGATTCCGGGATGCCCCCAAACGTATCAAAGTCTTCTTGCCATGTAAAACTAGAAGATATGCCATTCATACGATCGGCTTCATCATCTATCGCCCTCTCAATATCATTAAGGAGTCTACACACCAAACCCGCCGACCCGCCGACACAGCCCGGCGGCTTGGTGTCGGCGACCCAAACCCGCTAACCCGCCAACATGTGTCATGGGGCTGTGTCGGTGAGTTAGTCGGCGGCAAGAAATCAGTACAACTTTTTTAGTAAAACACAAGCACGTCACTATCGCTGGAGTGTCGGCGGGCAACTGAGCGTGCGCGTACGCAAGTCGCCGGCCATGCCGCCGACTTGCACGCGCGGGTACGAGTCGCCGACATGATTCTTGAAACAAAGTCGCCGACACCAAGCCGCCGGGCTGTGTCGGCGGGTCGGCGGGTTTGGTGTGTAGACTCCCTTAATTACCTCCCGAACAGATTCTTCTAGCTCCTCGTCATCAGGAATATCCCTATTCCGGCCAGTCTCCACGGCAGTGGTTTGGATAGAGGGTTCGTCGAACTCGCTATCTAAATCACTACCGTAAGCAACCAAACTCCTAGTAACTGCTTCTGCAGAGCAAATGTTGGGCATGCTTTCAGCGATGCTAGCATTCAGATCGTGATCGTAAACACTAACACCACCCGAAGCGCTGTCCAAGCATTCAACTGCAGCAGTACTAGGCGTAAGTGGCTTCAGAAAGGAATATTCCAGAGCCTCCGTGTCCCTCCCACGTCCCAACCAGCGCTTGACATGGCCCGGGTCAGCCGCCATGGTATCCTGCGCTTCCTCGTCAGACATGTCCAACGCCTCCAGGAGCTCGTTGTCGTGTGCACTGCAACAATACGTCAAGTCACAAAAAACAGCCTAACAACAAGCCTACCAAACCTACTCATCAAAGGGAAAGGGGCAAGACTAACCATCACACCACCCTGTCACACTAGTGTGGTGGTTAGGAATTCTATTTCTTAACTGTCACACTAGTGTGACAGTTAATATTTCCTTGCAATTTTGAATTCTATTTCACTGTCACACTAGTGTGACAGTTAATATTTTCTTAACTATCACACTAGTGTGACAGTTAATATTTCCTTGCAATTTATAAAAAAAAAATAACCCTAACCTACCGAATAGTAAGAACTATTCTTACTTACTATTCGGTAGGTTAGGGTTATTTTTTTTTTACTATGTTTTAATTAAAATATTAAACACTTGATATTATCGTATTTTCTCGATCTTCTTTTGTCGGTGTGACAGTTAAGAAATAGAATTCCTAACCACCACACTAGTGTGACAGGGTGGTGTGATGGTCAATCGTATTTTCACGATCTTCTTTTGTCGGTGTGACAGTTAAGAAATAGAATTCCTAACCACCACACTAGTGTGACAGGGTGGTGTGATGGTTAGTCTGGCCCCAAGGGAAATAAACTTACCATAGTGGAGGATGTACCATGGGAAGCACCCGAGATTCCGGCACCTCCACCGTACCCGTCACACGCAACGAGCCCCTGGGCGTCTTGTTGATGAGAAGCGCAGGTATGCTGTAGAAAATAAAAAATCAGGTGTGCCGTACAAAATATGATCAATTACCAGCACTAAACCACGTTTGATTCAGTATTGTGGTGACTATGAGATAATGATAATGAGATACAGAAATTAATTTAAAATTAAACTTAAGATGATTGCAATATAATACGTACCGCTTCCGTGGTGGCGACTCCACTTGTGGGTCACGGCTGGAGCCCTGAACGCCTGCCATTAACCGCGCGATCCGGGCTGTGGCGCTGCTGGTGGACGGCGACGGGCTGACCGATCGGCCAGAGTCCACGGAGCTCAATCGCATTCTAAAAACATCAGGCGAGATTGTAATGAAACGTTTCCATATAATACTGGTAAAAAAATACGATGATGTTGATAATCTTTAGGAAATCATTGGTAGTTTACTAAAAGTAAATAAAAAGTATGAAACTCGTAATCACTACATAGTATAAAATAAAGTCGTCACTTTTTCGTGTCTGTCTGTGTGTATGCTTAAATCTTTAAAATTACGCAACGGATTTTGATGCGGTTTTTTGTAATAGGTAGAGTGATTCAAGAGGAAGGTTTTTAAGTAAAAAAATTCCCGAAATTCCCACGGGAACGGGCACAGCGCGGGTAAAACCGCGGGGCGCTGCTAGTATTATATAAAAAACTATGATGCTGAACAAGAAACTACAAAGTGTGGGAAAATTAATGCAATAATAATACGTACCGCTTCCGTGATGGCGAGTCCACCTGTGGGTCCTGAACTCCTGCCATCATCCGAGCGATCCGAGCTGTGGACGCGCTGCTGGTGGACGGCGACGGGCTGACCGATCGGCCAGAGTCCACGGAACTCAATCTCATTCTAAAAACATCAGGCGAGATTGTAATAAATAAATAAATAAATATCTTTATTGACATAAAAGTATTACAAACTAAATACAGTCCCTGACTTCTACGCTAAGTTTAACTTGTATTGCAGAAGTCAGTGTACTCTCTCAGAATCATGACTTAATCTACACATTTATGCATAAAGACACATATCAGTATTAATGATATTAATTGAAATATAAAAAATAAAATAAACAGAAACAGATTTTATTCCAGCCTAGGAAAACCTTTAAACAGATATTTTTAATAAGATAATAATTTAATTTGATATTAGGAGCATTTCAGTTGTATCATAATCAAGCGAAAGTAAAAATAATTTTAGCTTACATTTAGCCTCGAAACTTGACAATGGATAGATATTAAATTTTCTATTTATCTTGTTATATAAGAATTTTGATCTGTAACCTTGTTGTCTTCTAGCAGATGCAGTACGATATTTAGGTAAAATACAAACATGCCTAATACTCCTAGGATTATAGACCTCACTCTGATATGTAGATTTGTGTTCCCTCATTACTGCGCTAAGTATATAAAGCTGCCTAACCGTAAGGACCTCACATTGCTCATATAATAACCTAGTAGGAAATCTGAAAGGGTTGAAGGTGAGAACTTTCAAGATAGATCTCTGCACACGTTCAAGATTAATTATGAATGATTTGCACGCACCACCCCAAATCTCGACACAGTAACTTAATATAGATTGTGCTAAAGCGTAATAAACTCATGTAATCAAACGTTTCCATATAATACATTATTATTTAATATATTTTTTTAAATATTAAATATTAAAAAAAATAATAAAAAGTTTAGGAATATCAATAAATCAATTTTTGACCGCTGAAATAACTCTAAACATAGATACCTAATTTATACCACATCATTTACAACTCGATTTGAATACTTTTTTTTCAATGCTGCTGACGGTACCGGAACATAAATGGCCGTTCGTAAGGCCGTCGAACTTTGATGAAAATGAAATGAAAATGATTTCTATCTGCTTTTGCTTTTAGCAAGTACTTACCTATTTATGTCTAAATAATCCTTGATAAATTACCAGCTTATTCATGTCCATAAACAAGCATAAAACATCATAATTTGAAAGAATAGTACATACACAAAGCGTGCATGTAACTTTGCCGTGCAAAAGTTAGTTACTTTTTTTCATTAGAATTTTACCACTATTTGTGATTCTATAACTTTACACATAATCTACAGTATTTTCCCAGTAAATACACAAAAAAACCTTTATAGAATACTCACCGGTTTCTTCTATAACTCATTATTACACAATTAAGAAAACTTTCCATGCGCCGCCAATTTCGAAAAGATGGCCGACCACAGAAAATTCCACGCAATTTTTGGTAATTTCACTCAGTCAGTACGTATTTCGCTCTCAATGTCGATATTTTATCTGTAATTCGTTCCGTATTGAATGAAGCTTCAGCCAATGGGCGTTTAGATAATCTGACCTTGAAGGAAACAAGCGACGAATGGGATCAAAGTATAGTGTACACCCGTCTGTTCACTAAGCACGCGGGACATTCAAACTTAGTTAACACCCGTGTGTGCACTAAACATTTCAAGGGCCCAATATTCAGTATTGATACTCTTACGCACTTCAATATCAAATTTACTTGAACATTTTTTTATGCATTTCTCATTACATCCCATCTTCACGCTACAACTTAAACTTTTTTTCTTTTTTTTTCTAGCAATTTTTCTTGTGTACTCATACGATTTTTGTCGTTTACTGCAATAGTTTCTGGCGCTGTAATAGATGTACTAGGTTCTGGTTCTATGAAGTTATCTCCTTGGTGAAGCTCGAAGTTATTATCACTAGCCTCAATTGGTCTTTTGCGGCGGCCTTTATTGGGTATTATTAATCCGTCATCAGAATCTTCATCAATTGATAAAGTGATGAACACTTGGACGGTAATCTTTGTCTTTGACTAAATCGTCCGATGAAAAATCTCGTAAAGGCGAATTAAGTGACGGTGTCGGTGACAATATGATTGCGTTTTCATTTGTAAGGAATGGTAAGGAGTCGAGAGGCATTATCATGGTTGGGCACGGTGGTGAGGGTGACATGAGCGGCATTGTTTCATTACATTTTAAAAATGTTTCGTTGGTTGTCGAAGGGAAATTTGCATTTGGAATTGATATTACATTTGACAAATCGGGCTCTAAATCATGTGAAGTCTTTGTTTCATTAAAATGTCTAAAAACCGATGATGACATGGAGTAATCTGCTGCATTTATAAAATTGACAAGTTCTCCCGGCGTTTTGTTTTTTACAAAGGGTGTTTTTCTATATGACGGACTTTCTCTAAATTTTTCATTAGAAGGTTGATGTTGATGAAGTAAAGGCTTATTTTCTTTGTTATTAGTCTCCGCTTGCAATTGGGCTCCCGCACTGCATTTATTCAACATTGCATTTATTCTCGAGTTCTTAAACCTAAAATGAAAAGCCTTCATTAATTTTTATTTTATTTTATTTTACAAAGAAAACTTACGGACTAATAACATAAATAAATAGAGAAAACAAATTAAAACTCTTATTGCCTATTACAAGTTTTCACAAATTAAAAAGTAAAGAAAAAGGTTGTGAACAGCAAAGAAAAGAAGTCACACTACATACAAATAAACATCACAGAAATAAAAATGCAACAAAAAAATAATACAACGAAAAAATAAATGGTCAAACACCTGACAAGAAATAAATTTGAAGGTTACCTACCAGACGATGTTAATACGAAAAACTCCTTATTTAATTTGTTGCGCACTGATTTGGAACTAGTATAGAAAAGATCAATCTCCAAATGCAGAGGTAGCTTATTAAAACTTGTACAGCTTCGGGGAATGAAAGCATTCCTTCTGTAGTTGACGGACGAGAATGGTACTTCCAATAGTGGGCGTTGCCTAAGGCTCAACTGGTTGGTTCGCAGCGTAATGTATGATAATAATTGGGAGCAATCAATCGAACCGTTGGCAATTTTGACCAGATAACAGACGTCATCAACCATGCGCCTGTGTTCCAATGGCAAGAAGTGATACCGGTGACATCTATCACGATAATCCTCGGAATAAACCTTGGCTTTAAAGTCCAGGAAACGCAAAAACTTTCTCTGGATACCCTCAATATGAGATATGTACAGCTGGTACTGCGGATTCCATACCTGCGAAGCATATTCAAGGTGGCTGCGAACGTAAGAACAGTAAAGTACTTTGATTGTTTTTAATGAAGTGAAGCAAGTGAATTTAGGGATTTTTTGACGATATAATCAATGTGCCTATCAAATAATAGCTTGCTATCGAAAATTGCGCCAAGATCTTTAATAAAAATTAACTTTATCAATAGAGTGATTTAATAATTTGTAAGTTGTAGGGATAGCAAACCGTTGACGTGAGTAGGTAACATAGGAGCATTTTGAGACGTTAAGTTGAAGCTTGTTGAGCGTGCAATATGCGGAAAAAGCATTTAAGTCATCCTGGAGTAGATTGGCGTCCGTGATACTACGAATTACTTTTAGAACTTTCATGTCATCCGCATATAGTAAGAAAGTGGAGTTAGAGAAACAACGTCCAACGTCTGCCAAAAATATAATAAATAGCAGAGGTCCCAGAAAGGGACCCCTGCGGCACCCCAGATGGTATAGGACACCAGCTAGACATGAAGCCCTGGATTACTACAGCTTGAGTTCGATTCTCAACGTATGGCGTTCATACATTTGGTGATATATACCTACTTATAAAACCTTCAGTGTCCTCAGTGCTTGATTCCGGTCACGGCCTTTTGGAGGCCGCCGACGGAGCTTCATCGATCTCGGGAGGCTCGTTACAAAGAATGTCTCGCATGTCCCATTCCAGGTCCAGATTGTTGTCAGCATTGTCCAAAGCAAATGGGGAAGATCCCATTATTGTTCGCCGGACCGTTTTCGGCGAAAACATCATATCAGGATCTTCATCACTACTTTTTCACTCATTTTTGTTCATGTGGGTAGATGTAAAAAAAACTTTCAATATTTAATGAACACGAAATGTATTTTTACGTTATTAAGAGTCACTTATAATACCCAAACTGATTATTTAGATACTTATTCACATAACAAACACATATAACACAAATTTTTGTCATCAAAAGAACAGATAGATATTTTATTTTATTTACGAAAACAACTTGGTCAACCGCACGTAACCACAGCGTTCGCGTCACTGGAAGTGGTCGTGGTGATATTAACAGCTTCGCTTTCGCTTCTTTGTAGTTTCTTCAGTTTAATGTCTAGTACACCCTGTTTTTGATATTTCCTTCTCAAGTTGAGTAATTGACTGATCAGTTTGCCTCTGGCTTGGTATGTCACACCTTGCGCAGTAGCACATGGTGGAATGTAGTACGTTGTAATCCTCCCATTTGGAAAATTTTCCTTTATTTGTTTACTCCACTTGTGATATATTTCTTTGGTGATATTAGAATTTTTTGGTCTTTTAATATTTGTTTGCAAATAGCGGAAGCTAGGAGGTTTCTGGAATGTTCGTTGTCTAAAGATTTCCCGACAATCTTTAAGAGACCTGATGTCCCAAAATCTTCCTTAAGTAATTGCAATAGGCTCTGTAAAAAGAAAACAGAACCATTAATTAATTATAATAAATTAAATAGTACCTAGGCAACCAGTCTGCATAGAAAAACTAAAAAAAGGTGTGGTGTACACTGAGGGTTCCGTACAACAACCATGTGAAAATGGCACGCGGTTACTATGTAACATCAAGGAGGCCATGTGCCATGTTCACTCAAATGAACATTTTTTACTTTATTTATTTATTTTTATTACTTGTTATTATAGTGGCCATAGTAATACCTATACAATCTGTGACAATTTTAAGTGTCTATTTATTACGGTTCAAAATATACAGCCCTATGACAGGCAGAATGACAGCAGAACGTTAGTAATAGGATGCCGTTGGCCAAACAACAGTATTGGTTATTCATGCTTACATTATTTTCGATTATTTTAGAATGTTTTTGTGGCTGATGTTGCATCAAGACTGGAGGCTCTTGTTTCTAATTGTTCTGGTACGGACACATTAGTTGTTTCTTTTTCTTCTGCAGCATTAAGATCTTCAACTACAATGTCCTGAAATAGATTGAATGTAAGTAACTAGGTAACACAAAAATTGTAATCAAACTTTATTTTAAAAGAAGCAATTCCTGTGGAGTTTCTTGGCCAGAATCTTCCCCACAGAAGAATGCCAAACTTGTAGTGAACCTGATACATGATAAAATCTATCCTACATTGAATAAATAATTTGAGAATTTGAATTTAGTAAGTAGTTGTAAGTTTAATATCTTCAATATTAGTCACTAACCTACTGCCACTGGCATAATTTTAGTCATTATGCCAGTGACAGTGGTTAGTGAGGAAACAATAGAATATCTAGTCTATTGGCCAAGCAGACGAGACGTTAATCCAAAAACTAAATATCTACCCTAAGTAGATCTACTCAGTCAAGTTACATAGGACACCTCACCATGATGAGATATTTATAAGCACTAGCGTGTGAAGATCCTCCGAAATACTTCCATCTTTAAAAGTGGGTCGGACTGGAAAGCAGCAGAGGTAATTTTTGAAGCGTACAAGTTTGTTTCGGCCACAATCAGATTTAAGACTATCGCTCTAAAAGGAACGAAAAGCGTCATATCCCGAACCAAAAACAAACACGGAACCGGTACGCTCAGGCCTAAAAGTTTCCTCTTCACCCCGAAATGCCGAAGACGACCATTCGAAGTTGAGGTTCTGGCTTTCCAGTCGAGGGAGAGTTTCCGCTCCATCACTAGCGTCAAGAAACACATCATTTTCACTCTCGCTAGCATCCTCACGTTCAGCATTTCGCGCGATCCTAGCAGCATCTTGCATTCTCAACTCTCGGTTCCTCATAACATCCGTCACCTTAACCCCGAAATGCCGAGGACGACCATTCGAAGTTGAGGTTCTGGCTTTCCAGTCGAGGGAGAGTTTCCGCTCCATCACTAGCGTCAAGAAACACAACATTTTCACTCTCGCTAGCATCCTCACGTTCAGCATTTCGCGCGATCCTAGCAGCATCTTGCATTCTCAACTCTCGGTTCCTCATAACATCCGTCACCATACTTACCAATTCAGGGGGAACGTCCTCATCATTCGTCCAAATTTCATTAAGTGGGTGTCCCACCTCCCACTGATGTCCCCCCCTACGGCCCCGATTCGGATACCCACCCCTACGTGCACTCTGTCCTCTTACACCTCTAACACCTCTTTGTCCACCTCTTCGCCAACTCGTTCGTCTCCTGTTACTCATATCTCTATCATTAACATTCACCTCAGGGGACACATACAAAGGGTGGGTATCCGGGGCATAAAATGTCTCTCCCTCTGCGGCAATGTCCAACCGCTCGCCATCGTCGAACACTGCTAGCACGACGTTAATTGGCGAGCGGGACCTGTCGCGAGACTGAGACTGTTCGTCCTAAAATAAACAAAAATGTTATTTACCACCACCACATAAATTCAATAAATACACCAAAAACTTATTAACAAAAAAATACCATTTGAGGCACCCGTCAGGAGGGGAGGACCCGTGAGGGACGTCAGCGGAGAGTACGGTGGCGCTTCCGGTGATGCTTCGCCCTAAGACATGCATTAAACACCCATAAGCATATAATCATATACAACATAATAACCTCAAACCACAATAAAAGCATTACCACTCGTGGCGAGTCCTCCCAGCGTCTAGGTGATGAGAGCACCGATTCCTCAAGCCTGGAACCCTAAAATATATAAAAGCATAAAATCCGACACCACAACATCAAAATCAGTTCTTCAGTTCGAAAACTACGATGCCACACACAGACCGCCACCAAGCACACAAGACAGTTCATACACTCTTCTTACAAAGTATAAAGCAAACCTCTCATCGCCTGCGTCCGATTCTTCGCCACTGTCGTCCTCTTCGTAGTCCTCGTCGTCCTCCTCCTCCTCCTCCTCGGCATAAAGGAGGTCGAGGAAATCTGCCGGTGGCTCCTCGTCGCCGCAACGCCAAGTTGACATGCTTTATAACAAAAACGAGAAAACTGTCGTAAAAGTAGTCATTTAGCTCAGTCGTTATTTTTATAAACAGAATTTATACTAGCCATACCTTAACTATCCGTGGGTAAAACCACGGTGTACCAATTCCTGTGGGAATTTTGGGATAAAATGTATCCCATGTGTTATATCTGATTATAACTTATATTACTGTAAAATTTCAACCAAAACCATGCAGTAGTTTTTACGTGAGAGAGTACAAACATACATTATCACAATCTTTGGCATTTATAATAGTAGTAGGATAAATTAATAAATCAATAAATCATTTATTGAAATAACAGGGCTAATTAGACCCAAACTAAGCTCTAGGCTTGTATTTATTTATTCACCAAAATATATAATAAAAAATCTAAAATAATTTACAAGATACTAGAGTAATTATCGACGATAACAAAACTATCGCATAACTCTCGACACACTGCCCGTCCCTATCGACAAAATGGTGACAGACAAAATGTGTGCCTTTAGCGTTATACAAATAAAGACCAAAATGGCCTACGTGATTTTGTAAGACAAACCGCCATTATTCAAGCTCTGAACATACAATTTGAATTGATTTTATTTCACAAAAAAACTAATTTATGCACTGTTTTATCGCTGTGATAACGATTTTTATTGCTTTTTATACTCTTTTCAATGTAAATACAAACAAATATCGTTATAAAATACTTGAAAATCGGCAGCATACTAACGGATTTTACTAAGACTATATTTCTAGTTTTTACGTTACGATGTATTTCTTACAACTAATTATCTAGTTAGAACAATTCACTCATAATAATGGTCTAAGATCCGAGCCTATATCGACCTTCACCGAGCTGATAATAGAACGAAACATATTTTAACATGAATTTAGTATAAAACATATTAAAAATGGGTTTGCTAAAAAAATCCTGGGCAGACTATTTTTAATTATTTTTCAAAAAATGATTTTTAATTAAATGTTGCAACATCAGGATAATTTAAAAAAATGTATATCATCGTAAGCGCTGTTTTATTGCGAACACGTTGATATAGGGTTAAGCTTAGCTCATAAGTATACGCCTAGAAGACTGCGATTCGATGACCAGCTATGTCAGCCAGCTTATGGAAACCGCACAGAAACTGCAAGGGACTGGTTTTGAAATAAATGACCAGTGGTTTGGGTCACTAATGTTGGCCGGATTGCCAGCGAAATTTGAGCCAATGATAATGGTGATTGAACATTCAGGCATCAACATAAGCGCGGACGCTATAAGGAAGAAATTGCTGGATATGAGTACAGAAGTGACTTCGGAAGGTGCATTTATCGCTAAAAAATATTTCAAAAATCAGACCGCTCACTCAAAATATGGCAACAGTAGAATGAACGGAAACAGAACGAATCCGTCAACTGTCAATGTCACTAATGGCGGCGGCAATATTATAAATCAACGAAAACTAAAATAATTCACCAAAATGATGATTCTTAATTGAATTGTAACTAAAATAATTCGTTGTTATAAATGCAAGCAGACTGGACATTTCAAAAATGTCCACACAGAGAAAAAGCGATGGCGAATGCATTTAGTGGTTTTATCACAAAAGGATTTATTAGTCGAACCGACTGGTTCTTGGATTCCGGAGGGAGTGCTCATTTAGTATCCAACAGGGAATGTCTTGTCAAATGTTTGTTTTCGACCAAAAATTAAAGAAATTATCGTGGCCAATAAAACGATAGTGCCCGTTGAATGCTCAGGGGATTTACAGATTACGACGTGTGTCGGTAATAAGAATCACCAGATAAATGTAAACAATGTTTTGTATGTGCCGAACCTAACATCCAATTTACTATCGGTGAGTAGAATAATCGCCAACGGCAACAAAGTCGAATTTAATCAACATGGTTGTTCAATCTATAACTCACAGAATGAATGTATTGGTTTAGCAGAATTGGAAAATGGTGTATACAAACTAAAGGTGAAAACTGAGCTAATGTTTGCAGCATCAGTGAAAGTATCAAGCACAACTTGGCACAGGCGACTTGCTCATATTAAATACCACTGATATGCAAAACTGAAGAATGGAGTAGTTGAAGGCGTTAATTTCAGTGATAAGTGTGACATCAGCAAGGGGTTAGTTTCGCTATGCTCGATTCCCGCTATGCACTGATCATAAAATACCTAACAAAAAGTGCCGCTATGCACGGAATCAGATTCTTGGACTGTCGAAAGGATGCTTATGTTTAAATATCACAGTCATCTAAAATGTACTATACACATCATGTTGCTGCTTCTTGATGGAATTGTATAATAAAAATTTAAATAAATACTCTCTTACTAGTTTTACAAACTATAACTAGTAAACAGTATTCGTGTTAATCAACACATAGCTTAAACCGTCAACACCAAAACAACGAGTTTTTTGGGTTACCTCCTCCGGGAATTTGTACCTGAGTGTTAACTCTTGTCCTTGAATAGAAAGAGACAGTAGGATTGCGGTTTTGGTGCATCTTTATTTTACTGATAAGCGTAATTAGGTTAGGTTAGGTTTTTTTTTTCCTGTTCGGGCGCTTTCTAGCCTTTATTTACCAAAACAATTTTCCTTAAACTATGCACAATTCGATAGAAACACTTTTCTGTCGAATTGTACCTTCCATTGTTAAAGGTAGCACTGAGAAATTCAGAGCATAGCGGCACTTTTTGGTAGGTATTTTATGATCAGTGCATAGCGGGAATCGAGCATAGCGAAACTAACCGTATGTTTATCTATGAATAGAATGAATGAAAGACAATAAAACACAGTTCAGTTGATTACAAAGACAAACTATCATAGCGTTTTATTATCAAGTTCCTCAGTAATAGAAAGATTTTAACAACAGAGCAAGATTTTCCTTTAGGCCCATCTCGTAGCCAGATTTGGTAGCTAGCTTCCAAATGGCAGAAATAATCCCGATTCGAAGCTGGCTACGAAATAGGAATTCGAAAGTCCCATCTCGTAGCCAGATTTGGTAGCTAGCTTCCAAATGGGAGAAATAATCCCGATTCGAAGCTGGCTACGAAATTGGATAAAGTCCTAATCCAATCTCTGCCCTATGTTTTTCTTTTTAATCAAAAAGGACAGTGACTTGTTTTCAGACTGCATTGTGTAGCGTCTTAATTTATGACATATTCATTATAAGTAAACTTTGACGTTGTCAAGTGCTTTCCTATCGCCCTATATCTTATCTGAAAATTACAATATCCGCGGAGTTATTCAGTCATATCGATTAACTAATGAAATTGTAGCGGTGTAACACACACATATAAACTAATATACCCTATACATGTAATCTAAATATAAGTGTTGTAATGCATTATGAGCCTGTCTGCTCTGTAACGCTTGACAATAAACCCGTATTCGTTTTATCTACGTGTTTTCGTACTTCCCAATACTGAGAAATTAGAGATAATAGGAGTCAGAGAAATAGTCAGAGAGATAGTTAGAAGATAGCCAACTCAATCCTACAGTGGTGACCCCGACATACGAAGAGAAGTGAAGAAAACGACGAGGATGCTTCCTATGCAAGGGCAAGGTAAAGCGACACCAGCACCGCCACCAACACCGGCGCCACCCGCTCCTGCGCCAACGGGAAATACTTCGGGTTCTGGAGACGAGCAGGAAACGCTAGCACAAATAAGCGTTACGTCACGATTGCCGGAATTTTGGAAACATAAGCCGAGACTATGGTTTATACAATTTAATGCAATATTGGCGAATCAAAAGCTCGGAGATGAAGCTAAATACAATCTGGTCATCACCAAGCTCACCAAGGACAGCATTGAACAGGTCACCGATATACTGCTACAGCCTCCGGAGAAAAATAGATACACCGCGCTGAGAGATCGCTTGTTATCAATATATTATGAAGAATCTGAGATAAGGAAAATACAGAAACTTCTGAGTGAGATCGACCTAGGCGAGCAAAAATCCTCTCAACTACTGCGTAAAATGCTTGAACTGGCGAGGGATAAGTTTTCCGACGACGCGCTGCGCATCCTGCGGACTGAACATCTACCGACGTCTGTACGTGCTATACTCAAGGTAAGCGAGGTGACCGACCTAGAGAGACAGAGATGGCTGATAAGGTGATAGAAGCTTCTCATCCCGTCTTATCACACTCGGTAGCGTTCGGTTGAACAACCATCCACGTCCCGCGATGACCGGATTATTGGTGAAATAGCCAAGCTGTGCACGAGAATGGACAACCTGGAGAGGAGCAGATCGAAATGGCGCAAGGGGAGCAGCCGCCGAGACGACCGTTCCAAATCGCGAAGTTCATCTACGCAGCGGCGTTCTTCGAAGTCACCGGAGTGGTTGTGTTTTTATCATTTTCGGTACGGTGTGAAGGCTGCCAAGTGCGTGAAACCATGCAATTGGGACAACAGGCGTGAGCAGGTAAACTAGATTCGGTTCAGTCTGTGGCGGGAAACTGTACCGATTTTTCAAGTCACCGTCTATTACGTCACAAAATAATTATGCATTTTTCTTCACTCTGTTGTGATCCCTTGCCGGGAACATCATCTTCGGAAAAAAAGTCTGGCATAGACTTTATTCCCACTAGCCGGGGAGGAACAGCATTACTATTGAATGGATTGAAATATTATAAACGGAAAACTTACACCAAAAATAAAGGTACGTTGTGGATCTGTGCAAAACCTAATTGTGATGGTAATATCACATTATCATCTGATAATAACATTATTCTAACTAAAGGAAAAAAAGCATTGCAGCGATTGTATTCCTAATCCTACGAGGCAAATATTGATGGAAAAATTTAGCAAAATTTAAAAATGAAGCTGCATAGAACGTACAACCTATACAAAAGCAGTATAATGATATGGTGTGCCAATTAAGGAAGGAAAATATTCATTTGTACGAAAAAATACCAAAATTTTCCAGCCTTAAAGTTCAGAAAGTTCGCTGTACATTGCCAGAAGACATGTCAGTGCCCGAGCTTGGTGTTAAGAAGCTCTTGGTAGAGCTGGAAGAAATTGGGACAGGCCTTTGTTCAACAATGGGACACTTAAGGCTTTAATAATGATAATAATAATTCCCGGATGCGTTGTACTGATGTGTTCGGGAGTGTGTCCCTGCAGTTGTGATCCATGACATTAAACATCTGCAAATGGCCTCTACGATTTGGATCTGTATCCCCTCGCATGCCTCTCAAAAAGACCGGGCTTGTCCCGTTACTCTTAAAGAGAAGCACTATAATAATAATAGTCTATGTATGTATATTATTGCTATTATTGAAACACACTTGGCTTCGGCCCGTGCAATAAACACCCCTTGAAAAAGAGAGAAACAGTTTCTGTTGAACATAATAATACTATTAAAATTATTATATATATCGGCGTTACTGTGGCAACAAGCGTCAGAAATAAGATTTTAATAATCATTTTTTTTAACATTAATGGTGATTTTAATGTTAAACAATAATTCATTTCATTATTTAATGTTTGAACAGTTATTCAATTGATTTCCATTTGATTTTAATGTTTTTATAATTTGATTGTCAATTTATGTTAATTGGTTTAACTATTGTAACATCAAAAACCAATGTAAAATAATTCTGTACGAAAATGGTTGTTATTAAGTGTCTATAAAGAAGACTGCTCGACGCTCCGCAAGTCATTCTGGCGCGGATCGTCGAACAGTCAAGAGCTCCTGAGAATTATAAGAATAACCTCCAAATTAAAAAATTAAGTTGACGGCAGAGTTTCTTGCCCATTCTTCTCTGCTGATGGTCTTCCGAATGGGTGGTAAATTCAAACCTGAATAAAGATAGTTGACTTTGACTTATGTGGTGTTTTCAATAAAATGGCGGACGCCACCCCGTTATATATAATATTATGTTAGGTTCAATCAATTATTAACAGAATTTTGTATGTTCTATAGAAAAGAGGTTTATATGTTTATGAAAAGAGGTTTGGTTACATCGCAAACTTTTGGAGGGAAGGAAAAAATAAAATGGCGGGAATCTTGATTGAACTCGAGAAGGAGGCGGATGTGTGTTTAATTTATTACAAAGGTATAGAGTCTATACCTATATGTTTGCGCTGCAATTAGATGAGTCTACGGATGTAGCTTCGTGTTCACAATTGCTGTTATTTACTCGTTATATCAAAAATGACCATGTAAAAGAGGAATACCTGTTTTGCAAGTCTTTGCCCACCACTACGCGTGGCGAAGACGTATTTCAAACGCTATAATAATTTATTGAGGAAAACGGACTGGACTGGTC
The DNA here is from genome assembly GCA_963082685.1 of Cyclophora albipunctata. Lineage (NCBI taxonomy): Eukaryota > Metazoa > Arthropoda > Insecta > Lepidoptera > Geometridae > Cyclophora > Cyclophora albipunctata. Next base: position 2,270,196 of record OY720135.1, on the reverse strand, counting down.
AAAGCTGGTTGGCGTTTGTACAGATGGGGCGCCTTCCATGATGGGTGTTCGTTCTGGATTTCAAGCACTTGTGAAACAAGTTGCTCCTCAAATTTTACCTTATCATTGTCTAATACACCGCTACGCTTTGGCCGTTAAGACGCTTCCACCAGATTTGCTAAGCACGTTGAATGACGTAGTGAAAATTGTAAACCATATTCGTGGCAGTGCTACAAACTCGAGGATCTTCAAAGTTTTATGCGATGAAGTTAGTGCAAAATTTAATTCTCTTTTGTACCACACAGAGGTACGTTGGTTATCTCGAGGAAAAGTTTTGAACAGGGTGTACGAGCTTCGTGAAGAAATAGGATTATTTTTGGAAAAACAGAGAACACAAAAAGAGAAAGAATTGTTCTCAAAAATAAAAGATAAAATATTCGTTGAAATGCTGGCGTATCTTGCTGATTTTTTCAGTGAAATTAACGGTCTTAATCTCTCATTGCAAGGAAATATGACGAATATTTTAACAGCGCAGGATAAAGTTGCTAGTTTTGTGCGTAAATTAGAACTTTACCAACGCAGAGTACAAGCAGATGATGTGTTGATGTTTACACAACTGTGTGAGCAATTGGTAAATACGGAACAAAACGAAATCACGTTTAAAAACTCTGTGATTCAACATTTATCTGCAATAATAGATTCACTGAAGCAGTATTTTCCGGACTTGGATAATCGTCACTCGAACATGATGATATTATTCGAGACGAAGATGTGGCGGCAAAAGTGGAATTTCTTGGATTGCGCGAGAATAGTACTTTGAAAGTAGAATTTCAGAATTATGATTTCAGCACATTTTGGATCAAAACAGGTGCCGAGTATCCTGTTTTATCTAACAGAGCTTTAAAAATGCTAATACCATTCGCCACCACCTACAGGTGTGAGAGTGGGTTTTCTACTTTAGTAACACTGAAAACAAAAGCCAGAAATCGTCTCAATGTGGAACATGAGTGGAGATGCACTTTAAGTGAAACTAAACCTAACATTAAAAAACTTGTTAATGCAAAACAATACCAACCTTCACACTGAGCCAACATTCACTAGTTTTTTATGTTAGGTAGGAGTAGTAGTCACTACTAGTTAATGTAACTGAGTATTATTAATCCATAGTTTATACGTATGAAAACGTTAAATTTGTAAGACTTTGTGCAATTTATGATCAATAAAGATGTTTGTATTTACTTGTATTGTTTGTTTTGATATCATTTTGAAAGCGGGGTAAAATCAGTTTTATACATAGTTCACAGGGGTAACAATATTAAAAAGGTTGGGAACCACTGGTATAGACAGATTAAATATTTTAGATATATGAAATCTTACTCATTCCAAATAGTCTTTTAAAATTAACTTCTATATAAGACAGGCATCTCTCTATTATTTCTCGTTCTTGTTTTTCGGTGCAGTGACGGAACGTAAAAAAGATGTCGTAAGTATAGCCGTATAATATATTTAATTAAATTAATAGCGTTCACTTATTATACCATCGAAAGCAGCACCCCCAATTTAACCCGCATAATATATTTTACCATGGGAATCCAAACAATTAAAGCTTAAAATCTTTCTTTAAATTCCCATGAGAATGAGAATATAACGGATTAAACCGCGGGGCGCTGCTTATATTATTACATCATTGCAGACAAAAAATCCACCGCAGAGTTTCCTATGAACAATTGGAGGAGTCATGGGAAGCTCTGTTTATTCATAGGGAGTTGAACACTGGTTACAATAAAAGTGCCCAAGCCCGACTCACGTCGAGCAGACTTTGGGCACAAATAGACAACAGGCTCAACTCCAATGGGAACGGGGGCCGAGAAGGAAAATTAAATACTTAACTTTGACCATTCTCTCCCAGAGAATGGGCAAAGTTAAGTATTGAATTTTTTGACATATTAAAAATATTAAATGTAAAAGTATTTGAGATATCTATCGACCCAATTATTATTTATTTCAGTACTAGAATGACTACAAATGCAGACTAAAAAAATTGGCCAGCTCCCAGTTATTGTCTCTCCGAGGGACTGGAGGAGGTCCACCGTCAGACAGAACCGTGTCTGACATAGAAAAAAATCCTCCAGCTTTTGGGGAGCGGTTTTGGGTTTTGTTTTGGGACCCGTTTGATGGAGTAAGTACAAATATCGATATTTTTAATTTCATAGTACAAATCTGTAATAAGATATATGTAAATCCAAATCGAATAACAAAGATATACAATATAAAAACATGATTATAGGTTAGGTTGTTATGGGTTTCACTTGGAGACAGTTGGGCCAAACTTTGCCCAAAACCAGTTTGGGTTCAGGCGCGAGCGTTAAGCGCTTCGTACAGAGTGAGGTGAGCCAGGGTGGGGTGGTCATCGGCGTGTCTATTGACATTGCCAACGCGTTCAACTCCCTACCCTGGGAATGCATCAACGCGGCCTTGAAATATTTTAAGGTGCCCCGGTATATCCGCAGAGCGCTGAAGGCCTACTTATGGGAGCGCGTCGTGGAGTTCCTGACAAGGTACGGAGTCGGAGCGTGGCCCATGTTCTGCGGGGTCCCGCAGGGATCGGTCCTCGGACCGATTCTGTGGAACTTTGCATACAACTGGGTCCTGCTGGCAGTGGTTCTTTACGGCGCGGAAGCGGTGTGTTTCGCGGATGACGCGTTCGTGCTCGCCAGAGGGAAAACTGTTCGGGAGGCGTGCATACTTGCCACTGCCAGTGTGTCCCAAATTGTCGAGAGAATAAGAAAGTTGGGCCTGGAGGTGGCGCTCCATAAGACCGAAGCAATCTGCTTCCATGGTCCTAGAAGAGCGCCACCCCCAGGAACTCATATCGTGATCGGAGTTTAGAGGATCGAGATCAAGCCCACCATTAAATACCTAGGGCTGATCCTCGACAGCAGGTGGACATTTAGTGAGCACTTCACACAACTAGCTCCCCGATTAACGGGGACTGCTGCCGCTCTCAACCAACTGTTGCCCAATATTGGAGGGCTACGAAATAGCATAGCAGTCGCCGTCTATACGTAGGTGTGGTTAAGTCCATGGCCCTATATGGGGCCCCTGTATGGGCTGAAGTTCTGACGGGGAAAACAATCACCCTGCTGAAGCGTCCCCAGAGAACAATAACCATAAGGGCGATTCGAGGGTACAGAACGGTGTCCTTTGAGGCAGCTTGCGTGTTGGCAGGGACGTGTTGGCGCCCGTGGGACCTGGAAGCCGAGGTTCTGGCGTCTGTCCACTGCTGGGTCAGAGAACAGCGTCTCCGGGGGGAACGTCCTGCGCACCGAGAGATAGAGGCGAGAAGAGAGCTAGCACAGGCTCAAATGGTGCAAACCTGGAGCTTGCGGCTAGATCACCCCAAGGCTGGTGTCACCCTCATAGAGGCCGTCCGTCCTCACCTTGGTGATTGGTTGGCAAGGCGACATGGAGGACTAACGTTCCGTCTCGTGCAGGTCCTCACAGGACACGGGTGTTTTGGGGGGTACCTGCACCGTATAGGACGCGAAGCGGATCCCTCGTGTCACCATTGTGGCGGAAATACCGACAATGCGCATCATACCATGGCTGAATGCTCAGCCTGGTCAACACAAAGAAATGCCCTTGTCGATATAATTGGCAATAACCTCTCCCTTCCAGCACTCATCCAGTATATACTGAAAGGAGAGGATACATGGAAGGCAGTGGAATCCTTTTGTGAGGAAGTCGTCACAATTAAGGAGTCTGCTGAACGGGAGAGAGAAGCAACTTCTCTTGACCCAATTAGAAGGCGGAGAACGGGCAGGAGAAGGCGGGATGTCCCCTTACAACCGCCCTGAATAGGCTGCGGCTGTGAGCTCGGGGGAGCTCACTAGCCGCCTCAAGGCCTCGAGACGGCGCGCACGCAGTGCCACTGTGTGCGCCTCTCCAGATAGGGGTTTAAACCCTTTGTCCATAGGTCAATAACCATAGGGCAATGACGGAACCCAAAAGGGTTGGCACAGGGCAGAGTCGCGGACGCCACAATGGATTCCCGTGGCTCAACCACTGAATGTGCAGTTGGTGGCACAGAGGGGTTTAGTGGGTATTACCTGGCGCCCATATCCCAGTCGGGTGTACGCGCCAGGTGGAGTCCCACATATCCCGTCCACTCCCCCCGGGTGGACGGTTGAATGCCTAAAAGCATTCCCCTCTATAAAAAAAAAAGGTTGTTATGGGTTGAGGTTGACGACGTCGTGACGTGGAGATGTGGACAGACTCTGAGGGTATTAATAAAAGTTATTTTTAACTGACTTCAAAAAAAATATCAATTGTTTATTTATTTATTTTATGTATGTTCGCGGAATTCTTCTTTGTTTATGAACCGAGTTTGATGATTCTTTTTTTGTTGGTAAGGAGATATTTCCAGGGTGGTTCCATGGTAAGGAAACCAGGGTCTGATGAACTCTTAAAAATTGTTGGGGCAACTAGTGCGTCTGTTAATTTTTCCATGAAATATATTTTTTAGTACTACAATTTAGATTAGTTATTATTATTTGTCAGCAAGTAGACTAAATAGATTATTGTAAAATAATTATATTCTATCACACTATATACAACTTTTATATCCAATCCTAAACCTAATCCCACCACCTATATACTTATGGCCTAAGCTTATTAACGAGACCTAATACTAAATGGTTACCCGACACTTCGCGAGCGCAATAACGACCAAAACATATTAAGGTTAGTAAATAAAACTTATTTATAAACTTAAAACTTATTTACAATACTCTATACACAATCAATACAATTATTAGGTGTGCCGCGAGTTCCAGAGGCGGGCTTTTTTTTTTTTGTAGCAGTGGAATGCCTTTTATGCATCCCCGCCTATTGGGTGGAGCATTGGCTCCACCCAATAGGCGGGGATGCATAAAAATTGAGTCCCACATAACCTGACTATTGAGTCAGGGTATGTGGGACTCAATGCCAACAACTTCGGCCTTGGTCACTTCCAAGTCTATCAAGGACTGAGGCCTGGATAAACTTAGAAGCAACCAGGCTTCAGTTGAAGACCAACTCGGTGGACAAGCTCCCCCCGCTACTGGGGCTCATTGCATCCACCGCAGTAATACCCACTAAACCACAGCTGTGTCTCCTTCCTCGGCGCTTGTGTCGGAGACATGGGAAATCTGGAGATGCGTCCACCGAACCCCGACAGCGCTGGGACCCTCAAAAGAGGGAACCCCGTCCTCGGTGTGGTGCACCGGTCTTACTGAGAGGCGCGCGGAAGACACCGCGCGCGCCACCTCGAGTGTGCCTCGAGGCCTGTATGCGGCAGCTGTCCCGCTCCCCGGGACAGTCGCCGCGACCTCAGTTATGGAGGGCGGAAGGCGTCTGCGAACGCCCTTCGCCTTCGGCCAGCTCTGCGGCGGCGCATGGGGCAGTCGGAGACCGCCTCACGCTCTTCCAGAGGCGGCCTGCTGCATTCTTCTTTCGCCTTCTCGGAGAGGCAGATTGTGACTCCGTTCCTCTTCTAAAAACTCCGGCGCCACCATTTGGTCTTCTTGAAAAACGCTTTCGATATCAAAAGCAGGTATATCTAAGTTAGATTTATTGCAAATGTTATGTAAAATGACGCAGGAAGGTATTTATAATTGAAGCTGCAACATTTGGTCTATAGTGCAGCATTCTGTGGGTCAATAGACATCGAAAGCGGTTTTTAAGAAGTCCTATTGCCCTCTCTATTACACATCTAACTTTTACATGCATCAAAGTGTAGTAAGCTTCAGGTGTGCCAGTTGGTGTATCGATTACTGGAGTTAATAAATATTTTCTTAGCGGATACCCGGAGTCCCTATGGATTTTTTTAAATGTAAATACTTTAATATTACCAAGTAACCAAGTATCTTCATTAAGATTGACTAGAAAATTTTGGATGGGATATACTTCTAAATGGATTGAATACACATGGTTCGAGTTTTTATACGATAAGGATATTCCAAAAAACACAATAGATTCAGATAACCAACGTGACCAGGAGGTAATGATAAAAAAAACTCATTTTGCTGGTTTCATAAATTCCTTCTAGAATAATGTTTATTTTAATAATAATTTTGCCATGGAAGAGTAAAGTTTGTTTTAAAATGCTCTGCTAAATGCAATCGTATGTCTTTGGCAGAGTTAGGTGGTCTTCACGGTATATTATCAATGACCTGAAAAGCATTACCTCCCTGTTCCGTTCTCCAGGAATTATATTTCCATTTACCTCTCTATCGAAGGTTCCATCAGGTGAAATTCAGTACCACTTCTAAAACATAAAAAAAACATTAAACTATATATATTTATATAATATTATCTTTCCATATGGTAATCAGTGTAACAGCCTTCTAGGCACAAGTTCACCTTGCAGGTGCTACACCTCCACATCGTCGTGCGACGCATATTGGCTGCGTGGCACACTTTACAGCGCATCTGTCGATCAATTTTCGTAGGCAAATGCATCTGCGATGGTGTGGCTGGTGCCGCTGTTACTAATGACCGAGGAAGTGCCCCAGGTCTGCACGTTTGCAGCAACTCATTCACCAACTGCAGCTGTAACTCGCGATTTCCAATGACTGGAGTGCGGTTGTGGTTGAACATAACAAATTAGTTATGGATTGACAGGTTGATAAGTCGGCGGAAGAGTTTTTTATACCATATTATATTTCTTACCCTCTCTATGGGCATGCAGCATTTGATTTTTATGGTCTATGCCGCCCATAGAGAGGTTGTAATCAAGTATTACTTGGGGTTTGTATTTATAATTACCATATTTTTCAGTTCCGCCGACTTTTACTTCGTGGAATGTGGAGATCATTGAAACCACGCTTTTGTCCATCCACACAACCACACTCAAGTCCTTGGTCGAGCTGAATGCCACCTCTCCCGCTTTCATATTTTTTTTCGCCTTTTTCCCTAAACTCTCCGGGACAAACTCCCTGCAGAGTCGGAGAGTGCCCATCGAATCAGTTTTGTGCTTCACTTTGAGGATCCAAGATAATAGTAGCGCGTTATAGAAATTGTCCATTACTAATGTATGGCCTCTATTAAATAAAGGCCTCATCAAAGTGAGCACAATCAGTGACGTAGCACTCTCTGGCTCACCCCCTTCCTCATGCTCTTCAACCGGTTCTCGCGACCCCACCTGCGCAACATGAACGTGTCCCTTGCCCAAGTAAATCTCCATCCTCCACAAATAGCCGGTTCTCGACTCACATAGCTCATAGCTTTTTATACCTACTCTTGCTTTTTTTGTGGCAATTTTTTGTGAAAATGTGAGTCGACCCTTCCATAAAAGGAGTGACTCGTCAATTGCAATATTTTGCTCGAGTAGGTATAGAGAGCTAAATTTCTCAAGCGTTCAATGATGGGCATAATTTTGTCGAATCTGTTGGGATGCTCGGGCAATGAGGCGTTGTCTACAAAATGCAGGGTCTGATGATAGGGGGAACTCTTAAAAATTGTTGGGGCAACTAGTGCGTCTGTTAATTTTTCCATGAAATATATTTTTTAGTACTACAATTTAGATTAAAATTTATCAGCAAGTAGACTAAATAGATAATTGTAAAATAATTATATTCTATCACACTATGGACAACTTTTATATCCAATCCTCAACCTAATCCCACCACCTTATACTTATACTTATGGCCTAAGCTTATTAACGAGACCTTATACTAAATGGTTACCCGACACTTCGCGAGCGCAATAACGACCAAAACATAATAAGGTTAGTAAATAATAGTAGTTTATGCAACGTCATATAAAGAAGGGTATTAAAACACGAGTGTGAGTTTATGAAACGAGCGCAGCGAGTTTCATAATAGTAACGAGTGTTTTAATACCCGTGTTATATGCAGTTGCATACACTACTTTATCTTCACTATTTAATGCAATTAATCAAACAAAATTTTAAAAACAAAACACATTGCGAAACATTAAATTCACGCGTAGGTATGTGTATTGTCACAGTGAACTTGCCGCCATTAAAATCTAACCAATGAGAGCGCAGCTGCGCGTAGGGCCAATCAGGAGCGAGCGAGATCTTACCAAAGAGTTTTGTGTATGTAGTTTCGACGAAGTTTTCACGTATAACCCAACTGTTTTCAAAAGCCAGCCTAATATCAAAATTTTATGCAACTAGTATGAGGATTTTGACATAAGGCTCGCCAGGTTAATTGGTCGCGTTATAATGATGTTATAATGTTATATTATAATGATATTATAACATCATGTGCAATTGCTTAAATTGAGTGTTTTAGTTGTCTGTGCTATAACAGTAGTAATTATAAGTCAAGTATTGGAATCATAAGTAGAATGTTACAACATTAGTGTAGATAAAACTTATTTATAAACTTAAAACTTATTTACAATACTCTATAAACAATCAATACGACTTTTTTTAGGTGTGCCGCGAGTTCCAAAGGCGGCGAATAACCTGCTGCCTTCTTCTTTCGCCTTCTCGGAGAGGCAGATTGTGACTCCGTTTCTCTTCTAAAAACTCCAGCGCCACCATTTGGTATTCTTGAAAAACGCTTTCGATATCAAAAGCAGGCATATCTAAGTTAGATTTATTTCAAATGTTATGTAAAATGACGCAGGTATTTATAATTGAAGCTGCAACATTTGGTCTATTGTGCAGCATTCTGTGGGCCAATAGACATCGAAAGCGGTTTTTAAGAAGTCCTATTCCCCTTTCTATTACACATCTAGCTTTTACATGCATCAAAGTGTAGTAAGCTTCAGGTGTGCCAGTTGGTGTATCGATTACTGGAGTTAAGAATGTGCCTAGTTTCTATAGTTTCTAATGCTGGGGCTCCATTAGCGGGCGAAGATTCGTGTCGCGTTGTCGCGATGCCGGATCGTGCCGGATTGTGTTGTTCAATTCCGAACTGTGCGGCCGAGACGTAGGTCGTTATTTAAAATGGATGCGATGACACGATGTACGGGCCACATTATCGCGTTAACACGAATATTCGCCGTAGCCCGCTAATGGAGCCCCAGCATAAGAGAAACTGTTTTCATGATTTTCATGTCCTGAAATAAATATTTTTCTTTATAATATCGATTTTTATTTTATTTCCATTTTATCATTAATCGGGCGGTGTTATAAATACTTAACATACCTACCTGATTAAAATAAAGTCTTTAAATGTTGCGTAATGTTGAGTATTTTTAACATATGTTATTTACATAAGTATATAAGCAATATTTTTTTTCTCTTAGTTTTCCATTAATATACACTAAGCCAAACCTATATCAATTGAAAAAATTAAAAAAATTCAAAAAAAAAATCTCATGGTCGGTCTCACGGTCTCACGGTTTGCAGACATAAATCTTGATGACGATAACATTGTTACATCTTTTTCTATTTGTTGTTGTGCCTCGCCTTCCTTTTTAGATGAGCTCTGAAAATAAAAATAAGATCACTTTGAAACATTTCAAAATTCTAAATTACATTATTTATCTGTGGCTTATATTTACCTGAATTTCTTCCTGTTTGACCCTGATATCTGTTTCATTCTCCTTTTCAAAACTATTGTCAACATTGGTATTACTGGTACGTAAATCGTTGTCTTCATTCTCTAATTCCTTATCGATCAGATCTGTATCACTATCACTTATATCGACATCGCTTTCTGACGTAGTAGAACTATTTATTCTTTTGCGTCTTTTCTTTGGTGGGTTCTGTTTTTCAAGCCTTGTCGTTTATGAGCGCGCAATACAGTTTCTAGTTCTGGGTAGGTTTTAATAAGTTCATGTTCTTTAGTGTAATAGCAATTGCAACGGATATTTTTTTCGCAATCAAAGCAGCTTAGCCATTTATATTTAATTGTCGTCTTGCCATCTGTTGAAATTTGATGCACTTTCATAGTACCTTTTAAAGGAATAACGTTGTCTGGTATCATTTTGACCATCTCTTGAATGTCGTTTTCTTTAATGTAAAATATTTTTACTTTGCTGTTAACCTTTAGATAGTCATATGCTTCTTTAGCGTTGGTTATGTCATTTCCGTGTGCAATATGATTGTCGAGTTGTCTCTTTATTGCGCCTCCAACCCCATCAGCCGGTCCCTAGCCATGCGAGGCTTCAAAAAAATTCCACGTTGCATATTCAAATCCATAGTCTTTTAGTTTTTTTGGAACATAAAGAAATAATGTTTCCGGCGGTATTGGGTTGCAGGGCTATCAGAAAATATGTTGATATTTTTAATGGTAAAGCTTTTGCATAGTCCCATTATTGGATTCAAATGAGCCCAGATTGCTCCAGGCCCATGTTCGTTACTTGGGGATAAGGAACATATCGATTGAGGATTTGCATTTTTCCTGTAAAGTACACAAGTGTGCAGCGTGACTTGATTTCTAAATGCTCCAAAGTGCACTGCTTGGATTTCTGTGGACTTGCAAGAAAAGTTCTCAGAAAAATCACAAATTATTGCGGCTTCATCTTCATCAAGGTTTTTAATGCACTTTTTCCATGCTAAGTATTGATGTGAAACATTGAAGTAATGCGTTTTGAATTTTTGTACATCATCCTGAAATTCTTTAACTAAACTACTCACTGTTCCTTTTACTACTTGTTTGAATACTTCTTTGTCTGCTTTTCTTTCGATTTTTCTTTGCTTATTTTAGTATATGTATGTATTCCCATTTTCCATTGAAGCCACTGCACAGGACTGTCTGCATCTAATGTCATATCAACAGCTAGTCTTTTATCTTTGCATTCGGAACACTCAGAGTACATACATTTGAAAGATTTACTGCAAGCTACTTCTTTCATAAGGTCATCAATATCAGATGTTTGAAGCAAACCTAGCTTCTTCAACGATACGGCCTTAAAATACAAATTACAATGCTTTATGCACGCACAGGTATTCCGGTCTTGGAGCCTTGGGCTCACAACATAAAACGGCTGGAATCTATAAAAAGTTTGTATCCAGATGCTTTGATTTAGTAGCAAGATGCGTAGGCATCTTGCTACTAAATCAAAGCATCTGGGCAAGTAAAAAATATAAGATAGACTAAGGCCGATAGTAGTATCGGCCTTAGTCTATCTTATATTTTTTACTTGCAGTATATAGCATAATGACAATATTTTGAAAAGTCCATACACATCATCGCATTATGCCGAAAATAGCGATCTGTCGAACATTAATCTAAATAGATCAAAGAGTCGCATAATCACGACTTTCGTTCTCACCAATGTTTTTGTTATTTGTTTTGCCTACAAAATGTACAATCAAAAACAAAACACTAATTGTATGAACACAATAACGGTTTTATTTAATGAATTCTAATAGTAAATAATTAAATAAATATCATATTTTTAAGGCTAACCAGTAGCCAAACACTCCTTTCCAATTAACACACAATTATACTTCAATTACCAACAAAGTCAACGTTTTAATTCATTATTAACCTTGAGAATGATTAAAATACAAGTGTTATACTTATCCTCATTAAAAAAACCGAACTTTGCTTAGTCTACGTAAACAAACTCCCATTTCGAGATGTTGATCAAGAAAATCCTGAACAATTTTTTTTATGCGATCATTTGTTATTTTTTCTTTTTTAATTTGTTTTTTAGTTTCCGGGAAATGGATCTGGCTCTTTCGTATATCGTGATCGTATTTTATGCTTTCATTTTTTATACTTTTAATGAATGGGAATAGGTTTGGCTTTTTCCGTTTAATTATTTTATTTAAGCGTGAATGCCAGCATGAATTAATTTCGGATCCATCCACTGTTTTATAAAGTAGTTTATCTACACTAATGTTGTAACATTCTACTTATGATTCCAATACTTGACTTATAATTACTACTGTTATAGCACAGACAACTAAAACACTCAATTTAAGCAATTGCACATGATGTTATAATATCATTATAATTTAACATTATAACATCATTATAACGCGACCAATTAACCTGGCGAGCCTTATGTCAAAATCCTCATACTAGTTGTATAAAATTTTGATATTAGGCTGGCTTTTGAAAATAGTTGGGTTATACGTGAAAACTTCGTCGAAACTACATACACAAAACTCTTTGGTAAGATCTCGCTCGCTCCTGATTGGCCCTACGCGCAGCTGCGCTCTCATTGGTTAGATTTTAATGGCGGCAAGTTCACTGTGACAATACACGTACCTACGCGTGAATTTAATGTTTCGCAATGTGTTTTGTTTTTAAAATTTTGTTTGATTAATTGCATTAAATAGTGAAGATAAAGTAGTGTATGCAACTGCATATAACACGGGTATTAAAACACTCGTTACTATTATGAAACTCGCTGCGCTCGTTTCATAAACTCACACTCGTGTTTTAATACCCTTCTTTATATGACGTTGCATAAACTACTATTACGAAGTCGTTCCAGCCCTCTACATTAGACAGAACTTCAAACTGTATACTGAGGAAACCCTCAGGCATCAAAGTTGCTGGTAAATGTGCGAGTGCTACAAAAAGAGCAATTGTTTTATTATTAAACAAATGCATTTGCTTAGCCTTTTTGTGAAGAGCTTGGGCATAATGAAAAAAACATCCTTTTATGTTTGCGGTAGGGAATGTGATTTGAAGTGCATTCATCGCCGCCATTTCATAATCTGTTTGAAATATTTCTGGATTCATATCCGGAATGCATGCCTTTATCATTCCAAACAGCCTTTCATATGTATATTGCTCCTTATTAGGTAATAGACAATATATTAATGGAGTAATGTGAGCCGTAGTTAGCCCGTGAACGGTGTAAAGCTGTTTGAAAGGTGGCGGTACACTCTTAAATCCGCAATCCCATCCGCAAAGAAATGTCTGACATTTTTTATTGTTTCTCGAGCCTCTGTACTACAGAATATTAAAATTTTATCTGCGTTGCCATCGTCACAGAGCAAGAAGTCTTTATTTAAGCTTTCACTTAAGACGACATCTTCCAATTTTTTGAAAACTGTCGCGTGTACATTAAGATGCGACTTTCTGGCTCTGTAAAGTGAATCTTTTACCGATTCATAATTTGTATCATCGTATTCAGGATCGGATTTGTATGGTAACATCACGCGTTCATATATTTGGGGTATGGGATCCAAGTCATCGCAAACGGCTTGTTTTAAATTCGCCTTAATCACCGCCCACTTTGTAGGCATAGAAATCAGGTTGGCATGTATGGTCACTTATTCTTGTAATAGTTTCACCTTCGGCCTTATACGAGGGCGGGTCAATAAGTCCGTGACTTTTTGAATTTCCGACTTCTTTACTGAAACAATAATACTGGTCCCGTCAACAGGCATCTGTCAGTTGACTCCTCTGAAAATTTGAACTTGCTGCGTCAGTTAGTTTGTGTTTTACAGCTATCTTTATCAGACTACTCACTAATTTGACGAGAAAATGGACAAAAGTGAATTTCGTGTGCTTATTAAGCATTATTTCTTGCGAAAAAAAACCATTACCGAGACCAAGGCAAAGCTTGATAAATACTATGGGGACTCTGCACCATCGATTTCCATGGTAAAAAAGTGGTTTACTGAATTTCGTTGTGGCCGTACAAGCACTCAAGATGCCGAGCGTCCTGGACGCCCAGTTGAGGTCTCTACACCCAAAACATTCGAAAAAATTCACGATATGGTGTTGGCCGACCGAAGATTGAAAGTGCGAGAGATTGTGGAAGAAGTAGGGATCTCGCATGGCTCAGTGGTTTCAATTTTGAATGATCACTTAGGCATGAGAAAGCTGTCCGCAAGATGGGTGCCGCGTTTGCTCACAGTCGACCACAAACGCAATCGTGTAACAACTTCACAGGAAGGTTTAGCATTGTTTAATCGTAATATGGAGGAGTTTTTGCGCCGTTTTGTAACCGTGGACGAAACGTGGATCCATCACAACACACCAGAGACCAGACAACAGTCAAAACAGTGGGTTTCCAAGGGTGAATCGGCGCCAAAGAAGGCCAAGGTGGGATTGTCGGCCAATAAAGTTATGGCGACTGTTTTTTGGGATGCACGCGGGATAATCCACATTGACTACCTTCAAAAGGGAAGAACAATCAATGGGGAATATTATGCCAACTTATTGGACCGATTCAATGACGATTTAAAAAGAAACCGACCTCATTTGGCCAAGAAAAAAGTTCTTTTCCACCAAGACAATGCAAGGGTGCACACATGTGCAGTTGCCATGGCCAAAATCCATGAATTGGGCTATGAATTGCTCCCTCATCCGCCCTATTCTCCAGATTTGGCTCCGAGCGACTACTTCTTGTTCCCAAACCTGAAGAAATGGCTTGGTGGAAAAAGATTTGACTCCAATAATGAAGTCATCTCGCAAACAAAGGCCTATTTTGACGACCTCGACAAATCATATTTTTTGGAAGGGATAAAAAAATTGGAGAAGCGTTGGACAAAGTGTATAGAGCTCAAGGGAGACTACGTTGAAAAATAAAATATATTTTTAATAAAAAAATCTGTCTTTTATTGCAAAAGTCACGGACTTATTGACCCGCCCTCGTATTGAATAAATAGCTTATTATAATTGGCTTTATTAAATATCGCTTTTGTGATTTTTTTTTGTTTCTTGAAATGCATTCGTTTTTTCCTGCACTAGGTCTACTTACATCGTCCCTTTTAAAAAAATCTTCAATATCTTTTCTTCAAATGCATTCGTTTTTTCCTGCACTAGGTCTACTTACATCGTCCCTTTTAAAAAAATCGTCAATATCTTTTCTTGAAATGCATTCGTTTTTTCGATTCTTGTTTTTGTCAGTATATTTTCTTGAAATGCATTCGTTTTTTCCTGCAATAGGTCTACTTACATCTTCCTTTTTAAAAAAAATCTTCAATATCTTTCTGAAAATTTTTTCGATTCTTGTTTTTGTCATAATCTTTCTAATTCTTCCTTTAAGTCAAAGTACATGAGATATGGCTGTCTTTAATTTGTGTTTATTTGCTATTTCGTTTAAAGCTACTTTTTTAAGTACTTTCTTCTCTTTGGGATTGGCTTTATGAAACTCAGTCTTTATTGAATCCGTAATTGTGTTTAGCAAAACTAACTTCTTTTTCACCTTCTCCTTATCTGCGTCGGATACATTTGGTAAAGTTTATTCTATGAAACTGTTTGATTTCGTTAATGGTGTATCATCACAATGTAAAGTTTTATCAGTTCTGTTTGAAATAGCATCCTCATAGCGCTTAGATAGTTCATGTAACTGTATTTTGAGAATATTGATTCGCCTTTTCATCCGATTACAGGCTTGTCTCAAATTCTTATTACGTCTTTTTAGTTGAGTATTTTCTTCAGTCAAGTTGTGCAGTTTTTCTTTTATTAATTTTGTATTCGTTTTTTTCTTAGTTGTAACTTCTAATGTATTATTGTCTTGTGTTGTAGTTTTAGCTTTCTTTTTTATTTCAGCTCTTTATTGAATTTGCTTGTCTTCATCTTGCTCGACTTGAACGCCTCGGTGGTCTAGTGGTATGTGCACTCGCCTGCCAAGACTGAGGTCCCCGGGTTCAATTCCCAGGTCGAGCGAAAACATGTTTCCTACTTTTCAAACATGGCTCGGGTTTTAGCAAATGTTTAACTCGAACTTCCTCATACTTATCGGGTTTTTCCTTTTTCAGTCTCTCTATAAGCTTTTTGCCTTTCGGCATTGGATTTTGGAGGCATTCCTTAAACAAAAATATAATTCTATAGATTTTATCATTGGGGTGTGAAAATAAAAAAATAAAACGAAGTTTCGTTTTATTTAAAACGAAGTTTCATACACAAGTTTCGATCAACCCCCATTTTTCACACTTTAGGGAATGAGTTTCCTTTCAAAATTCCAAGTAGGTATCTAGATCCAGAGGTTTTGTCTGCAGATTGATCGTTCAGTCAAATAGTCAACACTCTCATATACAACGTGCTCCGAGGCGGGGGTATTAAGCCGAAAGGGGGTTGTTCTAGACGTCTCGGCTCGGCAAACAACTATTGTTCTACGACTTTTTGGGAATCCAAAAAATAGCTATTTTTGAAAATAAAGGATTAAATTTTTGAAAATATTTTTGAAAATTTTCCAAAATAAATAAAATGACACCTTAAGGCCAATGACCTCAAACTTAAAAAAACTGATGATCAATATTTTCGAAAACTACTTCGAATTTCCAAAAGTTGTAGAACAATAGTTGTTAGCCCTAGACCTGTAGAACAATCCCCTTTCGGTTTAATACGCCCTTCTCGGAACACCCGGTACATAGAAGATTAGCGTGAGAAGACAGATACTTCGTGAACATCTAAGCGTCAATTCACACGTACCACAACCACACCACAGCCACAACCACACCACAACGACGCCATGTGGTCGGGCGTATATTTTGTATTGAAAATGAATATTACAATTTACACGTACCACATTTTGACGTTGTTATCGACCACCTGTGTAATACAAACACATCGCGACGGCAACGCCGCCACGCGGCGCGCGGCGGCACCGCGGCCACATCGCCACGACATGACGTCATCAACAGCGCGCGCCTAGCTGGCGCCTGCGCTCCCCTCTTTCATTCTGCGTTGTACTGAGTTGCCGCGTGGTTGTGCGAAAAATTAAAATGTCCGACTCCGAAACTTTTGACACGGATATGTTTATTGAGGAGATTCGCAATTCGCCATGCCTTTGGGATCAAAGGACAGAGGAGTATTCCAATCGAATTTTAAAAAACAAAGCATGGGAAAACCTTTGCATGAAGTTTTTCTGAAATTGTCTGAAAATCGAAATACAACATCGTCTCTACCAGTACAAAACAAAAACGATGACATTGAACAAATCGATAATGAAGACGATAATACTACTGAAACGAGTGACTCTGAAGTTTGGAAGAGACCAAAATATATCCAAAGAAAAAAAGATGATGCAGAATATGGGTTAATAAAAAAAATAACAAGTCATTTGAGCGATCAAGTAACTGCACATACTCGTACACAGGAACCTGACAAGTCCTGTGACAGTGATATGCATTTTTTGCTATCTTTATACGATAGATTTAAAACCATTCGCGATAATTGGAAACTGTATGCTCAGATAGAAATATTGAATGTAATTCAAAAATATCACACACCTACACGTAATGATAATTACAGTGAATATGGACAGGGGTATACGACACCAGCTTACCAACCGTACGAGCGACCATCAACGTCTGGGTATCGGCCGGATATGGAAACAGGCGGTCCACAGCTTCGCAATTTGCGTACTACATCCACACCAAGAGATGTTTCAGTGCCAGCATCTCCACTCAGCGTTTCTTCTCAGGCTTCAAACTATAATGATCCGATTATAACGGATATTTTCGGAGATTAATTACCTACCTCTGTTGATTTTTGAATGAGAAAATAAATAAAAATATATTAAGTATGCTCTTTGTTTTCGCTTTCTATCCCCCCTACCACAGTTAGGTAATAATAAAGTTCTGAGCAGACCGGATACGTGGCGTGTGCGTAACGTACAGTCAGCGACATATTGACCTACGACAGTGAAAAAACCACAGCTGATGTTGATCTCTATACGTTTAAAATTAGGTTGAAATTCAGTTGCAGAAATTTTACAGATAAGGGTAGGTCGATATGACGCTAACTGTACATGCATACTGTTGTAATAATAGTAAACTATATGAAACGTGCCCACAATCATAATCTTACTTTTTATTGTTAATGAATTAAGAGGCCGTACATGGTTTTGCTCGCAACACTAGCGCCACTTTATTAGTGTAGATAAAATCAATTAAGACTTACCGTTTTGTAAAAAAATTCACAACTCTTCCTGACTGTTTTTTACACAAAAAGAAATGGCGGAGACGCCACACTAACAACCAATCAGAAAGAAGCTGGTGTTGCCTATATTAAAATTTAACGGATGCGTTCAGAAATAACGTGCAAGTAGAAAAAAAACGTAACGAAAGAGTAGTTACTAAAAAGTAAGTAGATAAGACCACGAAGCTAAAACAAAGAGGAGGTGTGGTAATTCAATTTCCTTAGGAAACGACGCGTGATAGTTTGCGGGGTGAGGGGGCACTGAGGTGATGTTAAGCTCCGCCCACTTCTCAATATTCCATCTATCGGCTAATAGCAAAACTACTAATTTAGGTTGATGTTGATGTTACTACGTAGTTCAGCTACCTCACACTAGGTGTCAAAAGTCTTAATGTGATGGGACGTACTCAGAACTCAAAACTCAGCTTCAAAAAATGTTTATAGGGAAATAAATCAAATTAAAAGATTTTTTTTAAAACAATCTTTTATTATTTGTTAATAAAATGAACTAAAATATGAAAATAATTTAAACAAGATAATAAATGTACAGGCTCTGGTAATTTTCTTTTAAGCTGTACCTAATTTAGAAAATAATATGAAAACTAGTTATTTTTCCAAAATAATTAAAACTCGGTTACGCAAATAACATCCAAACAAACCGATAGATCCAGTTTTAAACTAGGTAAAATGCCCTTCTTTCATTTTTTAAGGCCTTTTTTGCTACTATGAAGTCCGCATCATTGAAATAGCAAGAACAAATTTTTGTGTATTTTGTTGGTGTCCAATCCGGTCTATTAAGTTTTGTAATCAATTGCTATTTTAAATTATCGTCGGATGGAAATCTAAAACGAACATAATATAAAAATAATTAAAATAACTTTTAATTAAATTAATTGGTAAAATAAAATAAAAAACTGAATACGGCCCTGGATATTTGTGATGTTTAAAATAGTTATTCTAGTTGACGATAGATGGCGGCCCGTTAATAATATAATAATAAAAACTATAAAAGTACTGTTTTAGCTACTAAAAGTTATTTAAGACTAAGTGTATAGCAGTTTTTAGTATTTACGTATTATTATTACAATATAATACTGCAAAATTATACGTAAACTTATGTATTTTCTTCCCAAATGTGTCGCCATCTAGGGTCAAGTAGTAGAATTTTAACGCTGAAAGCTGAGAATGTTCTAGAACTTTTATATTTAATTGCGTATAAAATTACTTAGAAATGAAATGAGATGCCACCCATATTATCAGAACGTCTGTCTGAGTAACTTTGACATAGTAAAACACAACCCTTCATCCTTTTCTTGTTAAAAACGCAAAAAACACACTTATAATGCGAGTCTCGTCACATGTGCACCCGAGGAACGCTGATAGCATACTATCAGCGTTCAGGTGGGCGGAGCCTAAGTGCCTCCGCCCACCATGATGACGTCAGGACCTAGTTGAATCACAGTGCACAGTTGCTTAGGGCAGCTCCTCTTTGTTTTAGCTTCGTGGATAAGACTCATTTTGTTTTTTGCATTCAAATCTTTTTTTTGTTATGAAACCACACATAAAATCACTATTATACAGAAACTACATATATCCAAGATCTGAAATACACAAAAAATTCTAATACTAACGTTACATAACATATGTTAAGTAGCTTAAACGGATGTGGTAGGTAGGGTGGCAACATGAATTTTGTATGGAAGGTAAAAACATTGTTTTAAAAAAGCCTTTAAAATATATTAAAATAATAAGATATCGTTATTTATTAGTTCTTAAATTTAAAGATTAATATGTTGTATCTAACAATGACGTTATTTCTATTTGTAGGATTAAATAATAACATGTGTAACTTTATTAATATTTCAAAGCTCAATTTTGCTCAGCCGTGGGTGGAGGGATGGGACGAGTATTGTGTTTATCAAGAAGTGCTTGAACCAAAGAAAGTCGAAAAGCACGATGGAACATAGGGGAAGGAGATTGTTTTACCAATATAAACGAATTCAGAGCAGACACGTTGAGTATCCTGCGAAACAATTTTTTGTACCAAATCCGTGTCCGTTTCCTTTCAATGGGGTACATTGCCAGCATTTGGTCTTTCTTGTCTACACCTCCCATCATTATATTGTAGTCCATAATCAAAATCGGCTTAGGAGTCCTATTGTCGAGGGCCATGGCGTTTCCATGGTAAGTTGAGATTGTTGCCACTCGGTTTTGATCTCTCCAAACCATCAAATCGACATCACCAGAAGAGAACCCAGTAATTTGACCTGGGCGAATGCTAGACTTGGACAGAGTCATAAGTGGCTCAAGTACAAACTGCCGATTGGTCCTCAACGTTCCAACACAATCAGACCCTAGGGTTTTTAATCTTCGGGCTAGTGCTGGCGAATTGTAGAAATTGTCCACCCATAGCGTGTGACCCTTGTGTTCAAGACCTTGTATAAGCCTCAAAACAATGGCCGGCGTAGACGCGGTCAACGGATCTGACTGCTGCTGATGTGGTAAGAGACCTTTTTTATGGGCATGTACCTCAAATCGCCACAAATAACCTGTGTGGGATTCACAAATTTAATACATTTACATAGGCGACTTGTGGGATGGATATTTTGGCTATCTATCACGCCAAATATCTATAGCTATATATCTATAGCGGACCAGAGCACATTGCCTCGGAGACGAGCATATCTGTTCATCTCCGAGGCAATGTGCTCTGGTCCGCTGACAGGTAGCAGGCATAACTTGATAATGGGGCGCTTCGTGATCCCTGATGCAGTCTAGAAACCACGCGCACGTGGCCGTCCTTCCCCGGGTGGATCTCGATTACTCTCGCCATTGCCCAACGACTCGGCGGTAGCAGCTCGTTCTTCACAATAACGACATCACCGACCTTGATATCCTGTCCATGACCTCGCCACTTGCTCCTTTGCTGCAATGATTGTAAATATTCCTGCGACCATTTCTTCCAGAAACCTTTCATCATCGTTTGAATATATTGCCATCTGATAGGTAAACTTATATTTTGATCGTCTGCTTGAGGACTTGATAGTATTGGACCTCCTGTTAAGAAGTGACCATCATCGACGTTCTCAGTGAGGACACATAGTGGCCTTGAATTCATACATGCCTCTATCTGAGTTAATAACGTGTAAATCTCCTCATATGTTAGTTTTTGATGTCCAATCACTCTCTTTAAATGATGCTTCATACAACGTACGGCGGACTCCCACAGTCTTCCCGCACTTCCTGCCGTAAGGTACGCATTGCGAGATAAGGTGTGGCCTTGGTGCCGTAGGTAACAGTGGTAAGATGATATTCGGTCAGCGGCTCACTCTGATCATTCCTCCAGATAATCATTTGTAGGTGTTGGTCGGATTCCCTAATCAATTTCTCAATGTCGGCGCTTATAACATACCGATGTTTCCTCCAATTCAAAATTAGTTGATAAATGTCCTTCTGTAGATTTGGTCCGCGTAGCACGAGGTCGTATAGGCTTTTACCGGAGGTAGTAGTGCTTGATGCGTTGAACACTACTCGTAATTTGGTGGTTGTTGAATCCATTTTCAACACGCCATGATGTGGTAAGTAGCATGATATGTTGATTGATGTATTTGCCTTACGCATATGATCCATTTCTAGATATTCATTCATAAATTCGGAGTATTTTTTCGAAAACTCTGGATGCTTTGCTAGTCTTTGTTCTAACTGCCGAAATTGTGCCAATGATCTTGACCTTGATTCGCCAATTCAATTCAATTTCCCAAACATTTCATATTCATCGTTTACGAGCTCAAATGCCTCTTGCATCTGCCTCTTCGCATGTAATATTTCTGAAGGCACATCAATTCTTGCTCGCTTATTTATAGTTTTTAAATTAGGCGGAGGAGCTGGAGTCAAGTTTTCACTATTGCGAATAACTGCATTTACTTCATCGGCACACTCAGCATGCTCTTACCGTAAACTTACATTCTGTAATATAACAAAAATATTGTTTCAGTTGCCTGCTAATGAACAAGAATGGCTGCAAAAGAAGCTGACTTTCATGATATCTTTCCACATTGTATTGGAAGCATTGATGGCAAACATGTTGTTATTTTATCACCAAATCAACCTTTTATCCTTTTATCCTTGTAATGTAAATATTTCGAATTCCCGCTGGCCGGTGTGAAGACTCTTTCATTGTCGCGCTTTTTATTATGAAAATACATCTCATGTTTTTGTTTTCTAGGTTTCGACGAAACCCCTGACAAGTGAGGAGACGAAAGTCTTGCTGGGCCCCACCTCCGGTATGAGGACCCTACAACAGCGTTATATTGGTCTGCGATGCGTTTCCAATCCTCGATTATTTATGACTCTGCTGCTTTCTATAAAACCCAGCAAGATATTCTAAATGTTTTGTGTGGCTTTCTTGTTTGTGTATTAAATTTTTGTTGTAACTATTATTGAGATTTATGTTTTATTTCTGAACAGATTTCAATGAAATTTAGTATGAAGGTAGCTTTCATCCTGAAATAACCAAAAAGGCTAATTTTTATCCCAAAAAATGGATGGTTCCTGTTGGATCGGTAAGGATTATAATAAATGTGAAAGGTACAATCTGTAACCATAAGCTTTTCTCGATTAAGAAACTCCCATAACATTTTTTACATCAGTGGTTGGAAAATCAGGGATAAAATTATTAATTATTGTCTATTTATAACCATCACGGCTTATGCACATTTTTGAGAATGCACATTACACATCTCACTACTTTATACTTTTAGAATTCAGTAAACTACCTATTGTTTGGGTGGGCACACAATAATAAATGTTACTAAATTATCTTTTATTTTAAATATTTATTGGTAAAACTTATCTACACTATTTAGGTGCATTACAACATAGTTATTTGGTGTAAAGCATGGCTATAGCTTCAGAATTATTTTGAACTATTCTGCTGGCAGAAGATTTTGACACTCCTACAAAATCTGCTACAGAAATCCGCATTGAACCCAATGCATAAAATCTGAGTGTCAAGAGAAGCTGGTGAAGCGGTGCAACTCCATTATTTCTGTAAATAATAAGATGATTGATTAATGTTCATGCTTTCCTACACCTCTCGCAATGTTTTTACACTCTGCAGCTTTAGCTATCAGTAGCTTGGCCATTGTTTACTTACCGTTTTGATGTGACTTTAAGGGTCCGTTCACACAGACCGGCTCGGAGAGGAGAGCAGATTCTTATCACGTTGAAAACAGAGTTTTTAGTATTTGTATTAAGGTTTATTTTTGCATGTGCACTGCTTTTGTGATTAAGAATGCTTGAAGGCGCTTGGTGTGAAATAATAAGAGGAGCTTACCGGCTCCGATCGCATGCTCTTTAATGCTCGCACAGCCGATCGGTTCCGATTGCGTGCTCTTTCTTGCTCGCGCAGCCGATCGGCTCCGATTGCATGCTCTTTAACGCTCGCACAGCCGATCGGTTCCGATTGCGTGCTCTTTCTCGCTCGCGCAACCGATCGGCTCCGATTGCGTGCTCTTTCTCGCTCGCGCAGCCGATCGGCTCCGATTGCGTGCTGGATCGGAAGACTGGTACTGCCTTTGTAGTGTACCCATCCGGCTCCGAGCACATCCGAACGGCTCCGAGCGCATCCGACCGGCTGCGAGCGCATCCGACCGGCTGCGAGCGTATCCGACCGGCTGCGAGCGATTCCGACCGGCTGCGAGCGCATCCAACCGGCTCCGAGCGCATCCGCTTTCAGGTCGCTTCCAGCCGGTCTATGTGAAATAGTTGGCGGCTCCGCTCCGACCAACTCCAAGCGCATACGATCCGGTCTGTGTGAAAAGAAAAATGCGCGCCGATGCTCTCCGAGCCGGTCTGTGTGAACGGACCCTAAGATGTGGTAATATTTCCGATAGAAGCAGCTCTACCGCAGCTTTGTTCATTCTAAATCTGAATGTGAATTCAGCATCCGTTAGGCACTGTATATGGTTTATACGAAAATATCGTCGTGGTGCTGATGGACCTTCGTCTTCATCAGTATCCCAGTCTGATAGAAGTTCCAAGACTTCCAAATCACTGTCACTATCACTATTAACTATTGTTGTAGACATTTTTTATTATTTAAGGATAAGTTTAATCTAAAATTACTATAAGAAATGCAGTTTTTATTTCGAAAGATTGCGCTTAATCCATCAATTATGAAGGATTGCCAAAATGAATCGTAGATAGACGAAAAAGGATTTGTCAAAATCCAAAGATTGGATATTGAAACGCAACAACTGTCATTTCCGAACAGAGGCCGATCCGAAAACCGTTAAAAATGGATTGGTGCCCTCCGACGGATAGATCGCATTATTGGATTGCCTTTGCAATCTGTAGTTTGGTTATTGAAACACTTTTTGTAACAAATGGATTGAAATTTCAATCGCAGATTGGTAAAAATGGATTGAGATCGTATATTGGGACCGGCCGTTAGTCGTTTTACTTTTGTGATTAAAGAGAAAAACATCGGGTTTCAACCCCCAAAGAAAGATAGGTGTGATCTATGTATCAGTTATGAAGTTGGCAATGCAGAAGAAGAAGTATATCAAAACCACGTTAGAGAGAAGGAAAGAGCACGTGAAGAAAAGGCCTTCGACAAAACTGAGGCAGAAAAAGGAAATTGTGTAGCTCTGACCATGGACCTACGGCTTAGTAGTCGATTCGCCCGAATTTAACTTGCCCGAAACGTGCCAATCGACACCTTTGAAAAATATTATTTTTTTAGTAGGCGATTCGCCCGAAGTTAATTTGTTGGCGTGCGAATCGACACCTCCAAAAATATGTAGTAGGCTATTCGCACACATTTTATTTTAAAGAATAAAAAAATTAAAGTACAGTCGTACTCAGCCGTCACTGAAATAAAACAAAAAATAATCGAAGTTTAAATAACAGGTAATTACTTAAAAGTAAGAAAAATGTGCATTTAATAAGTAATAATTATGACTTAAAACGTGGCATATCTACATGCTTATTAATACAAAACAATAGAGGAAGACAGCAATATTCAATAAAATAAATAAAATAAAAATAAAATAAAATTTATTGCTACAAAAAATACAGAAATCCACAAGACTTAAAACTAAAAAATTATGTAGCAATGGGAGGCGTCTCAGCTGATGTTCTACCTGGCCCGAGGCCTCGGTAGAACGCTGGTTTTCAGACGCCCCCTACTCTTATTGGATATACTAATATAATTAAAGATGACGGTACATATAATATAGTAACATTAAAAATAGAATAAAATAGTAATAGAAAAAAAAATAAAAATTAAAAAACAGAATTAACCGAAACGGGCGGAACAAGCGCTGATTGTGGGCGATAGCGTTAGTGAATATATTCAATTCAAACGTTTTGCATGTGTGTGTGTGTGTGTGTGTGTGTGTGTGTGTGTTTGTGTTTGTGTATGTGTTTGTTTGTGTGCGTGTATGTCTGTTTATCACGACGTTAAGTATTTTAGGATCACTAGAAAAATGAATTTAACGACAGTGTGTACCTATAGGATTCTAATACATTTTCTGCTGCAATTTGTCTTTTCAGTAATGCACATTTGAATTTATATTTAAAACAGCATAAACTCATTTTCACTTTCATAGGTGGAGGTATATTGTTCCATATTTTTGCAGCAGTAAATTTAAAACAGCTTTTAAAACGGGCAGAGTTATGCGTAGGGATTTGCAGTTGACTCTGTGAGACAGAACGAAGACTTCTTTGAGAAGATTCTTTTACCCAACAAAGTTTCTCAAATAAATAAATAGGGTTTTTTGTCCAGATTATTTTTTGGATGCTACAAGCATGATAAAGTTCTCTTCTAGCACTCATATTTAGAATTTTGTGTTTGTTTAAAAATGGCATTATATGTTCCCTTCTGGGAACATTAAATGTAAAACGAATGCATGCATTTTGTATCCTTTGAATTGCCTTTTCTGTGAACGCATTAAGTCTAGGGCCATAAACCGTGCTACAGTAGTTAAATTGAGATAACACTAGAGAATCCACGAGCAGATATCTGAGATTTTCTTTGATGTAGGGTCTGATTTTATATAGGGTTTTTAATCTAAAAAACGCATTTCTTATTTTAATGTTAATGTGCTCAATATACTTTTGTTCTCCGTCTAAAATTAGTCCTAAATTTCGTGCAGTTGGGACCTGTTCTAACACAACTCCATTTATTTTTATTTCATCCTTACATTCTTTAACGGCTTTTATTTGGTTCTTGGTTCCTAAACATAGAACTTGAGACTTACTAGGATTGAGAGTAAGGCCATTTTCGAGGGACCACTTGCTAATACTCTCAAGATCATTGTTTATTTTAACTATAGCTTCGGAAACATTTTTTCGGTCGAATGAGTAGTACACCTGAGTGTCATCAGCATAAAGATGATATTGACAGAACTTTATAAAGTTTGGAATGTCAGCAGTAAAGATAGCAAAGAGAATGGGACTTAAGAGTGAGCCTTGAGGCACACCTCTGGGGACAGGCTTTAAGGCAGAAGATTTAATCTCTCCATTTTTATTTTCAGTAACTACTAATTGTTCCCGATTTGATAAGAATGAGCGAAACCATTCACAGCATTCTTTCGAAAAACCATATCCTACTAGCTTAGCCAACAATAGATCCGGACGTAAACAATCAAATGCACGCGAGAAGTCTAGCAAAATCATTAATGTACTCAATCCTCTGTCCGACGCACTTGTTATGTCATCTGTGACATTTAGCAGTGCTGTCTCTGTACTATGGCCTCTGCGAAAACCTGACTGGAATTTAGGGATTATTTTTTTGGCATTTATGTAAACTAGAAGTTGTTCCAGAACAACTTTTTCCAAAACTTTGGATAATACTGGGAGAATAGAAATAGGGCGTAGGTCCTTCAGTTGAGTTACATTATTACTTTTAGGTATTGGTCGAATAAGAGCTCTTTTCCAACAACTAGGGAAGGTGTTAGTTTCAATGGATCTATTGATAATGCTAGTAATAACTGGAAGAGTCGCGTCAAGAGTTAGTTTTATCATGTCAATACTAAATGTGTCATGCCCGCAGGATTTGGTTTTAATGTTTTGCAGTATTTTAAGCACAGCAGCATCGTTAGTATTTTTTAATTTAAAAGGGTCATTGGAGGGGTCAATAGCCGGAGTCGGAGTCACTTCAGTATCTCCTGATTGTGTAGTAGGTGTAGGTGTAGATGTAGGGAGGTCTAAGAAATGATCATTAATTTTATCGGGGTCGTTTATGTGGTCCGGAATTGTGTAATTCTTAGGTTTGGGTAAAGTGGTCTCTCGGAGATAATTCCATAAGAGCTTTGGCTTATTCATATTTTGGTTTATTGCATTGTTAAAAAAAGCTTTTCTTTCACGTTCAATAGTGGCTGTAACAAGGTTTTTAAGACTTCGATAGTAGTCTTTCGCGCTGTCAGTTTTAGTTTTTTGTGCTTTGATTAGTGCCTCATCTCGTAGTCGCATCATAAATTTCACCATGTCTGTAATCCACGGAGTTGGCTTCTCTTCGACCATCGTTTTTTTAATTGGAGCATGGGCATCAAATAAGGTTACCATGTAATCATTAAAGGTCTCTACCATATCATTAACATTATCGAGTGAATTTATTAGCGTCCAAGGAAGAAGGTGTAGATCTCTTTGAAATGAATCTAGGTTAATGTTTTGTAGAAATCTTTTCGTTTTCGATATTTTACGCGGCTTAGGTTTTTTGATATCGACATCCACTAATACTAAAGCGTGATCACTTAAACAATGATTATGTATTACTTGGACTGCTTTACATTTAGCCGGGCAATCAGTTAGAATAACATCTATTAACGATTCAGAACAGTCCGTTACCCGAGTCGGTTCCTTTACCAATTGATTAAGCCCATGGTGATCTATTAAATTATTTAATTCTTTAGCTTTTGATGAATTGGGATAAGTTAGATCGATGTTCAAGTCACCTAATAAAAATGTGTATGTGCATCGAGACATGAGAGCTAGCGACTCACTGAGTGCATCGACCATATTACCGACACTGACACTTTCCGGCCTGTAAGCGGTGCCTAGCGCCAAGGTAGCTCCCGGGAGCTGGACCTCGAGCCATAGTTGTTCTAGTGTTGAAACCGGTTGCTTTTTTATCTTTGAACTTATACACTGCCTTACAAAGAACCCAACACCCCCACCCCTCTGTCGACTTTGTCTGGCTTTATGTATGAAATTGTAATTAGGTACGTTAGAAATTAAAGTTTCTTCCCCCTCTCTTATCCATGTCTCGTTAATGGCTAGAATGTCAGGCTTGTATGTAGAGATAGCTGCTAGAAGTTCATCATTACCTGTATTTAAGGACCTGGCGTTAAGCAATCCTAGCCTCAAACTTTTTTTGTTTATGTTAGTCATTATAATGTTTTAATATTCGTAAACAGTATAGTAAAATAGAGAGTAGTGTGTTCGTCTTAAGGAGTGGGAGTGAGTGTGTGAGTATGTGAGTGAGAGCGTATGGGTGTCTGTGCATGTATGTGATGTATGTTTGTGTTATCGTGTGTATCAGTGTACATGAGCATGAGTGCGTTTGTTTGTTTTCTTCGGTTGGCATGGCTAGTGTTGTAATTGTAAAAGGTAAGCATAACGTTTTATATATGTAAAGGGAGCTTAAACTTAAATCGGTTAATAATGCTATAACAGTATGAGGTTCAACAAAACTTATACAGCACGGCTGTAACTTGTATAATACTATTGTGAAAGATGATGCATAAGTGTAAAAAAAGAAACGTTTGTTTCGGTTAACATTCGTACAACAATAAAATAAAATTGAGAAAGTACAACGAAAATTATAAATATGGGTAAAACAAAATTGAGATCAGTAATTCTAAAAAGTAAATAACATGAGAGATCAAATATTAATTTGCCCAAAAACTCTCATCAGATCCGATTCAGACCGAAGCCTGTGCCGTTCGGCTCCCTGTTCTTTGCGCGCGAATATTTTACCATCTCCCTATATTCCCCTAATAAAAGAAAAAATGAAAGAGAAAGCTCTATATGCTATCACGCTCACTCGCGTTGGTCACGGAACTCATGGGTCTACTCTGCATTTGGTTTAGTTTTGTGTTTTAAGATTAACTGTAGATACTATGCGTGCCTAGTCGATAATTTAAGATTATATTGTGATGTGACACAATGTGGTGTGCTGGCAGGAAATCAATAACCTCAAAATCAAAATCCGTAACCTAATAAGTCGAATTCCTAAATTTTCTCCACGTATATTCACCACAGATTTTGAAAAAAGTGCGATGACTGCTATTGAAAAAACATTTCCTGATGCTCATATTCAAGGTTGTTTATTTCATTTTCAAAAATCTTTATGGAGAAATGCAAAAAAATTAGGCTCTAGCATATTTGCCTCAAGAACATAGATCAGATGGCTGGTTATATATTGAATCAGAAAATGAGCCTGAAAAGAAAATCACTCAATTTAATGATTACTTTGTTAATACTTGGTTGAATGAAAATACTTATTTCTCAAACAAATGGACATTTTTTGATGTATGTCACAAAACAAATAACGCCATCGAAGCTTGGAACTCGCGTTTCAATAAGTTGATAAAACCTAAACCACACATTGCATTGTTTTTAGATACCTTACGTAAAGATTCCAATTATTATTTAACCCTTTATAATAAAAATCAGTACATTTCAATCAAAAGTCCCGAGAAAATAAGACTACAAAAAAGAATCGAAGACATCATAAGGCAATTTAATCGCGGTGAAATTACTATACAGCTTTGTATCGAAAAATTACGTAATTAGTTTGCTGGTAATATTGTATACTTATATCTTAATTTTTTTAATGTTATAAGGTAACGACTGTGATTTTGATTTTAACGAATTTGACAAATTTTAACCTGTTATTTACGAATTAGAAGTAAGCATTATATTATTGTTATAACTTGATTTATAATTGTTGATTTGTTCGTTTTAAGTACATAAGAGCTTAGCTACTAAATTTATTATAAGGCTAAATCTGTGATTAAAATTGTGATTATAGCTATAGTTCTAGTTTTATGATATTTTATTGTGATAAGAAAACTGTGCACTTCTGTGATTTATACATATTTTAATTTAATAAAGATATTTTTAATTAGTTTGTGTTTTTATTTTGTTTTTAAGATATTTGACCCTTACTACTTCTGTACTCACTTATACTTTATTTTAACTGCATTTCATAAAACACAATATCTGTGCGAATAGCCTACTACATATTTTTGGAGGTGTCGATTCGCACGCTAACAAATTAACTTCGGGCGAATCGCCTACTAAAAAAATAATATTTTTCAAAGGTGTCGATTGGCACGTTTCGGGCAAGTTAAATTCGGGCGAATCGACTACTAAGCCGGACCTACAAGCTGTCAAGATCTGCCCAAGTCTGAATGCATCGGCTTTGTACTATAAAACAAAACTGTGTGATCACAAGGGCATTTGAAAAAAAAAATTTTTGTGATAAATAGAAAGATTATACAGGGTTTCCCAGAAATGGTGGATAATCCCGCACGTGCGTGTGCGTGGGAGGTTGTGGGGTCCCATATCACAAAAAAAAATAAATCCATTCCCAACAGTCCACGGCCTACGGCATTTTTTGTAAAATTTAGAAATATCCCAGTTTTCCTCACATTTGTGGGCATCACGGCCGCTATATGAGGCCTAGGTCGTTTTTTTTTCTTTTAACGTATTCCCTAATAATGGTACTCCTAAATTACCTTTAAAAAACTCAACTACTTAGGATAGTAGTTAACTAGTAGTCCCTAAACATAAATTTTATTTCTGAAATTTATTTTAATGCAAAGTTTGAGCACCCGTGGTGTAAAAAAAATGTATTGGAGTTGAGGTAGCCAACCCCATCAAATAACTATATAACATACTATCTACTTTAATAGTAAAATTACTGAGCTATAGCTACTAATGTGTAGACATAGGCGTTTCGTTACAAAATTACAAAAGAAAAAATAAAACAAATATTGACCAAAAAAATATTTATTATAAAATTAATTATAACAAATGTTCAAATTGGGCTCCTCCTGCCCTTATGCAAGCTCTACACCTTTTTATAAAAGATCTTTCTAATTTGTAATTATAATTTTTTGATGATATATTTCTGGCTGCTTCGGCGACGCGATGTCGAAGTTCTTCTAAGGGTCAATTCACACCGAGACGCGACGCGACGCGACGATACTCAAAGAGGCCAATGATTTCGCGCTACGCCGCGCGTCGTCGCGAGGCGCATCTTAAAATCGTAGCAGGACGACGCCTCGCTGCGCAGCGAGATGCCGCGAGGCGCAGCGGAACGTATCTACTAGCCGCGGGCGCCGCGCGGCCCCGCCCGCGCCCTCCCGCAGGCCGCAGTCTACCACTGGCAAGCGCACGAGAACGACGTATATTTGGCGGGTGCGTGCATTATGGAGATCGAGGAGAAGTTAATTTTTTTGTGCAGCGCTACGAGTGTTTGTATAATGTATCGTCAAAACACTATAGTGACAGAAATGCTAAAAATAATGCATGGGACAAAATTAGTGAACAATTGGGTTTATCGGGTAAGTAACTTTGTAAATATTACTTAATCGATTTTAATAAAACCCGTCAATATCATAAAATACATTTAATGTACATACGTAGGTACACAATTAGTCAAAGAAATAGAATAAAGGACATCATCATAATATAAACTTTGATAAAATCGCATGGTGTGGTTTTTGCAGTACCTACATCGACGCTATCGTCTGTTTTGAAATTATTGTTACCTACCTACTCTTAACATCTTTCTATCATATCATTTTGCCAGTAGACCGAACCATTCGCAGAATTAAAGTAGGTCTTAAAATGGTTTCGAATAGTCATAGGTGTTAGAGAAAACTGCAGCATTAGCCAATTAAAACATTAAAACATATAAAACAATACGTTTTATTTCTAGTGAGAAAACAATAGCAATCGAATCATAGGTACATCTGTCAAGAATTAAAAACTAAATATTTAATTCATAGACAAATACTTAAGGTCCACATACTTCATCACAACCTTCCAACACCTTCTCCTGATGTGCACATGTGGCTGAGCTGAGACACGTCTCTATCCATGCATCAAACTTGCACAGTGTCTTGCAAACTTCACTTTACAGAGTGTTGTCATTATATCAGCAAGCTGAATCTCTGTTGGACAGTAGCTGACATTGATCAGTCCACTCACAAAGTGTTCGTGGATAAAGTGGTATCGCACGTCTATGTGCTTCGACCGTTTGTTAAAGGATCCAGATTTGATAAGTTGAATCGAACTTTGGTTATCAACATGAAGATTAATAATGACGTCCGAATCGATTATTTCCTTTAACAGGGATTTGAGATGCAGTGCCTCTTTACAACAGTCAGCTGCGGCTATGTACTCGGCTTCAGTCGACGATAGGGCCACTATAGGCTGTCTCTTGGATGCCCATGATATTGATCCATCGGCTATCTTTAGCACGAAACCAGATGTGCTTCTTCTCGTTAACGGGTCTCCAGCATAGTCCGAGTCACTGAAGGCATCGATAATCTCTATCGGCCTGTTTCTTTTGAACATAATTCCCTTATCTTTGGTCCCAACTAAGTATTTAAGTATCTTCTTCACTTTTGTGACATCATCTTTAGTGGGATTTTCGATCTTTCTGCTAGCTTGATTGACAGCTTGTGCGATGTCTGGCCTAGTTCTAGTGGATAGGTACAGTAAACTTCCCACTGCCTCTCTATATGGGTAGTCCTTCTCCTGGGCTGTTTGTTGTACCGACTTCGCATCGCTACTTCCAGGCGTGTCACAAGACTTGGCATTTTTCATACTATACTTTTCCAGTATATCATTTATATAACCAGTCTGAGTAAGCTTAATGCCTTCTTCCGAGTTATTTATTTCCATTCCCAGATAGGTACTTGGCTTCTCATTCTTTTTCATTTCGAATTTTGATTCAAGTTTTCTTATTATACACTCGATCTTTTTCTTGTCTTTTCCAATGACAAGTCCGTCATCAACAAATAGTCCGATTATTATAGACTTGTCTCCGTTTATGAAAACGCATCGATCGGTTTTAATCGTCTTGAATCCCAAATCAAACATCGCTTGGGTAAAAGTCTTGTTCCATGTGAACGGTGCTTGTCTTAATCCGTATAACGATTTTTTCAATCGACAAACAACTTCGTTTGTTTTGCAGTCAGTATTGTAACCAACAGGTAATTTCATATATACTTCATCTGTCAACTCGCCGTATAAAGGTGGCTTCTCACTACGCGTGCTACTACGCGTCGCGCCGCTCCACGCGCAAGAACACGCCACGCGACACGCCGCGCCACCCGTTTGTGCGGCGCGTCGCGGCGCGTGCCTTCTGGCTTTACACCTCAGTTTGATTCAGTCTGTTTAGCGCAGCGCACTATGTCTTGTGAGTCGAATTGCCACCTCCAGCCATGGAGCAATGCCACTGAAGAAGAAGGCATGGCTGTTGCATCAGCCGTTTTTGTCTTATTTTGTGGATATCGTTTACTTAATAAAATTAACAAAAAGAAGAAGAGGAGACGCTGGTGGATGTCAACGTTCAATAAGAGCCGGTCAAGGTAATCATTGTTTGTATTTTAAGATAATTACATAGGTACGTAATTTTTAAGAATCCTATCAATATATTTGATGGTATCTATTGGTAAGTTTGGCGCGTTTTAAAATGAAACTTTGCTGCCGGAAAATTTAGTAAAAATTATTGTATTTTTGTTTCAGATACAATGGATCAGATATGCTATCGGATTTTGTTAAAGAACCGAGCAGAAAATTTGAGAACTTCTGTAGAATGTCACCAGAAGATTACGAATATCTAATGAATAAAATAGGCCCTATAATTGCAAAACAAGATACCCATATGAGAAAATGTATTCCAGTACAAGAACGGTTTGCAATTGCTCTCAGATTTTTAGCAACCGGAGATAGTTACACAAGCCTTTCATATCTTTTCAAAGTATCTATCCAAACAGTTTCAAGTTGTGTCACGGACGTTTGTAAAGCATTGATAAAAGAACTATCACAAGAAATAAAAGTAAGTAGTAGAATTAAGCATTTATTTTTTTAAATCGTAAACAAATAGAAATTGACATCATCCATTTAAACTAAATTACTACCCTCCTCTTCATAGAATTCTTTTAATAGACTTTGCGAAGCTGATGTTTCGACTTGCGACAGCTGTGGAGATGGATAGTTTGGGGATGGCTGTGGTGAAGATAATGAATGATAGGTTGGGGATGGCTGTGGAGAAGATAATGAATGATAGGTTGGGGATGGCTGTGGAGAAGGCGTTGGATGATAGTTTGGGGATGGCTGTGAAGAAGGCGATGGATGATAGGTTGGGGATGGCTGTGGAGAAGGCGATGGATGATAGGTTGGGGATGGCTGTGGAGAAGGCGATGGATGATAGTTTGGGGATGGCTGTGAAGAAGGCGATGGATGATAGTTTGGGGATGGCTGTGAAGAAGGCGATGGATGATAGGTTGGGGATGGCTGTGGAGAAGGCGATGGATGATAGGTTGGGGATGGCTGTGAAGAAGGCGATGGACGAAAATTTGGGGATTGCTGTGGAGAAGGATATGGATGGTAGGATGTGGATGGCTGATAGTAGAGATTGCCGGAATGTCCAAAATTCGTGGGCTGTGGTGGGTTGATTAGTATTTGTGCATGTGGGTTTGACGATAGTTCTTTTTGCTTCAGATTGAAAATCAATCTATCAATTTCCAACATCGCTATTTCACGTGTATTTTCTTGTAAGCCTCTCAATTTTTTGCACAATAATTGTGTGTATAATGAACATTCATCTTGCGGGATTTGGGGTTTTTGAGTCATTTGTTTTAAATAGTCGTATGCTTCGTTCATTTTATTTTCTATATCAATATTTTTAGCACGTTTTTTAGGAAGAGGTTTTGGTCTTTTAAATTGAACTGATTCTTCATCATCCTGTTTACTATCTTCAGAGGCATCTAAATCACGGTTATCTTCTATTTCTTCTATGTCGTCAGTGACCTAAAAATAAGAAATATTCATGATAATTTACAATATTTTTATTTGTTTTAGCTGCCACGGACATCATCTGACTGGTTAAGGATAGAGAAAGGATTCCGCAGAATTTGGAATTTTCCTCACTGCTTAGGAGCTATCGACGGAAAACATGTGCTAATACAAAGTCCTATTCATAGTGGATCTGAGTTTATCAACTATCACAAAACATTCAGTGTTGTATTAATGGCTTTAGTCGACGCGGATTACAATTTTATTTTTGTGGATTGTGGGTGCCAGGGCCGAATAAGCGATGGTGGTGTATACAGAAACACCAACTTATATAAACAAATCTGTAGAAAGGAATTGGGTTTTCCACCGCCAGACTGCTTACCGCTGAAAGTAACACCTCTACCTTACGTATTTGTTGCAGACAGTGCATTTGCTCTAACGGAAAATATGATGAAACCATACGCAGGAACTCATAATAAGGGATCTAAAGAACGCGTGTTTAATTACCGCCTTTCACGAGCTCGAAGGATTGTTGAAAATGTCTTTGGCATTATGTCTGCGGTGTTTAGAGTACTAAGAAAACCCATGCTTTTACAACCAGATATTGTAACTGATATTGTGATGACATGTGCATTGTTACACAATTTTTTGAGACGGTCTAAAAGGTCTAGACTTATATATACCCCTCCTGGATCCTTTGATACCGAAAATGATGATGGCGAGATTCAGCCCGGTTCTTGGCGTGATGACCAAAATGGAGTTGCTTCCCTACTACCACTCCAAAATCGGCCAAGAAGAGCACCTCTTTCCGCCAAGAATATAAGAGACCAGTTTGCAGAATATTTTATAACAAACGGTGCGGTTGCCTGGCAAAATAATTATTAATTTTTTAAGTAAATAAAGTACTTACCTCAGAATCCTTCGTTTTCTTTGGATTATACACATCATTCAAAAATTGGGCCATCACATTATAAAATGGCCAGTCAGGCTTATAGATTTCATCAGCACCGCTGCCAGACTTTATTGATTGGCAAACTTTACTTCTTAATTTTCTATAGGTTCCCATTAAAGAATCCCTTTTCTTTTTAATTTCTTGTAACGGTATGGTACCACCTTTTAAATTCTGTTTAATTCGCAGCCAGGCATCATGCTGGTCGTTTTTGTTTTTATGCTCCGCATTTTTCGAATTCCACAGAGAGGGTTCGCCTTCATACAAAGTTAAAAATTCGGCGATCGTTTCATTCGGCCACTCCATATTCACCACAGTACCTCAACGTAGGACGAGTCAAAATGAAATGAACGAGTTCAATCGTGTTCGTCTGTCTGGGTAGGTACACGCCGCGCCGCGCCGCGCGCGCCCGCGCCGACACGCGCGAGCCCGCGCCGCGCCTTTGAAGTTACCGACTTTTAGCGGATAGGTCGCGCCACGCCGCGCCTGCCCGCGCCAAGCTCTTCACACTGCGCGAGGCGCGTGCCGGCGCGGCGTGGCGCGGGTCAACACGCGCAGTGAGAAGCCGGCTTAAGAAAGCTGTTTTGACATCAAAAGTCATGAAGTAGTAAGATTTAGATGCGGCAATGGCTAGTAAAGTTTTTAGGGCAGATTGACTTACAACAGGGCTATATATTTCTTCAAAATCTAAGTTTCCTTTCTGTTCACAGCCGCGTACTACTAATCTGGCCTTGTAAGTTCCGTCATCTTTTATCCTAAATACCCATTTATTCGACAGAATTTTATGTCCTTTGGCTTCTGACTTGTCAACTAGTACCCATGTGTTGTTTTTCTGTAGCGAGTCCATTTCAGATTGTATCGCCTTCTCCCAATTTTGTTTGTCGGTGCCCGTCACAGCGTCTTTATATGTTAGTAAAGAGCAGTCGTAGTCATCATCCTTTTCAGACATATACATAGTAACGCAACGACTTAACTCATAATCTTTGGTCCATGCTGGCTGCCTCACTTCTCTCTGTGGTCTTCCACTTGTTTGAGGTGGCTCATCTGGATCTTGACTGGAGCTGGGAGATTGGAGATTTGGATTCTGAAAAGGTAAGTTTGTATTAGTATTATCTTCTGACATTTCTATTTCAATTTCTGTTGTTTCAGGTTCTGGATCAAAATCTTTGGCTTTCACATTAGGAGTATTATCATAGTGCATCCTTTCAATAACTTTCACATCTCTGCTGATAATAACATCATTCTTCTGCGGTATGTATATTCTAAAGCCTTTTGCATTTTTCGCATATCCCAGGAACACTCCTTCTACGGCTTTGGCCGAGAATTTCCCTCTTCGGTTTTTATTCATCACAAACGCTCTATTTCCGAACACATGTAGATGATTTCCTGATGGTACTCTTCCCGTCCACTTCTCATAGGGTGATCTTCCCTTAAGAGCTCTCGCCGGACTTCTATTGATAAGATAGTTTGCAGTATTCACTGCCTCTGTCCAAAGGTTTGCGGGGATATTTGAATCTAGCATCAAACATCTTGCCTTATCCATCAGCGATCTGTTTTTCCTCTCGCTGCAGCCATTTTGTTGTGGCGTGTACGGTGCAGATAGTCTTCGGCTTATACCATTGTCGATGAGAAATTTATCGAAAACTTTCGACCTGTATTCGCCACCATTGTCGCTTTGCAAGTTTTGAATTTTCCTATTATGAAACAGCTCAACATTGTTTTTATACTCCTTAAATTTTCCGAGTACTTCGCTCTTTTCTTTCAAGAAGTAAACACAGCAGTATCTCGTATAATCGTCAATGAATGTAACGAAATACTTTGACCCGGCCAATGATTAATTCTCAAAAGGGCCGCATACATCGCTGTGAATTATCTGCAATGGTTCGGTAGAGATTATTTCTTTTTGGCTTTGAAATGGTAGAGTGGTAAATTTTCCTTTGATACAATTCTCGCATGTTCCCAAAGTTTTTTCCTTAAAATTGAGTCCTCGCATCATTTCGTTCTTAACCATCATCTTTAGGTCTCTTTCATTCATGTGACCTAATTTCTTATGCCATTTCATAATTTCACTTTCAGCACTAGGCGTGAAATTTGCTATCTCTTCCGGCTTGTCAAATTTAACATAGTATAATCCATTTCTTCTTTGAGCTTTCAAAACAATGCTTTCATCTTCTATAATGCTGGCTTGTTCTTTTTCAAATAAAACTTTAAAGCCATGATCAATGATCTTGCTTACTGACATCAAATTATTAGACAAATCTGGTACGTACAATGTGTCTGTTAAATTGTGTTTGCAGTCATTGGTGTAAAGTTCAACTCTTCCTTTTCCTTCTACTTCAGTAGTATGCTTCTCCGAAGCTAAACGCAGTGTCTCCGTTGCAGGGGTTAAGTTGCATAGCAAACTTTTTTTTCCTGTCATGTGTGACGTGCAGCCACTATCTAGACACCATAAACCATCTTTGGTTTTCGAAGTATCAGTAGTCAAACAAATATTGAAAGTTTTTTCTTCACTGTTTTGTTTCCGGTCATTAATTTTCTTCTTTGACCAACAATTCTCAGTAGAATGACCTTTTCTGTTGCAAATCTTGCAAAATAGTGTCTTTTTCTTTGTTTTGGCATAAAATGCTTCTGAAGTTTGAGGTTCGCTTTGCCTTCTTGCTTCATATTCTTCGACTATTTTTACCTTGAGGTTATCTGGACTTGGCAGGATATCTCTCGACTCTATGGCTGTTCTGAAGCTGTCGAAATTTATTGGTAGACTGTATAACATCATTATACTCAACAATTCTGGATGAATTTTGACATCCATGTCTTCCAATTTCCCACTACGTCCATAAAATTATTAAGATGATCTCTTACATCTCCTTCTGAAGTCATTTTCTTTAAAACAAGTTGCTTTAAAAGTGTAGCCTTTCTTGCTGGACCTGAGCTCTGATGAATCGACTTTAATTTTTCCCATACCTCCTTGGATGTTTCGCACCCCTTTATTTGCTTAAGCTCTGGTGGAGATATAAGTAAAAGTAGTTCGGATCTTGCCTTTAAATCTTGCTTTTGAAACGCACTTTTCTGTTCGGCAGTCGCACTCTCCGCTAAAGTTTTTTCACCACTGGAGTACTCCCATAAATCGCTTTTAATGAGAATCGCCTGTGCCTGTAGGCACCAGGTATCATAATTCGATTTTGTCAGCGGTTCTATGCTCCGAATACTCGAGTTCATTTTTAAATTTTATTTTCACACTTCGTTTTAATTGTACTTTTTCCATTTGCTGTAACCACGCTCTGCTACCACTGTTAGAGAAAACTGCAGCATTAGCCAATTAAAACATTAAAACATATAAAACAATACGTTTTATTTCTAGTGAGAAAACAATAGCAATCACATCATAGGTACATCTGTCAAGAATTAAAAACTAAATATTTAATTCATAAACAAATACTTAAGCTCCACATACTTCATCACAACCTTCCAACAATAGGTTCTTCATTATCAATTTGGCTGGTGTCTAATAAATTTTGTAGAATGCTGTCTCTTGGTAATGAAATGTTTTCGGGTATGTCGTCTAGCATGTAATTATGTAGACATGTACATGCTAAAATTATGTTGTTTAAATACTTCGGCTGTATTCTTATTCTTTTTTGAAAAATTTCAAATTTCTGCTGCATAATTCCAAAAGCACTTTCCACAATGCGCCTTGCTCTGCTCAAGCGGTAATTATAATTTTTTTTTCTCGATCATGGGAGACTTGGTCACTGGGAAAGGGTCGCATTATGTTTTGAGATAGTGGAAAAGCCTCATCTCCAACAAAAACATGAGGTGCGCTACATGTTGTACCCGGCAAACATTTATAAGGAGGTATTCCTAATTGATTGCTTTGTAGCTTCACTCCCAATGTGGAATTAGATAAAATGCCTAAGTCGCTGTTTCGGCCATAAGATCCTATGTCAACAACAACAAATCTATATTTAGCATCTACTATTGCCAACAAAACAGTGCTAAAGTGTTTTTTGTAATTGAAGTATAGGCTTCCACTATTCCAAGGTGCTCTTATGTTGACGTGTAAGTGCCAGATGCTATCGAAATCTTTTTCTATCGACTCCCATAGCTCTCGAGTTGGTTTTGGCATAACCACAGGTTGCAATGCTTTCCAAAGTGCAGCACAGGTTTCGTCAATAATTGTTAGAACGGTACTGTAACCCATGCGATAGCTTTGTGCTACAGACTTGAAGCTGATTGCTGTAGTCAAAAACCTGAAAAAAATTATAGTTTAAACTACAGTGAGACATTATAACACCTTTTTTTAAGATTTTTACTTTATGTTACAGTTATTTTTTAATAATTTTTTTCATGAGATTTTCCATGGATACATGGATAATAATTCGACGTAGTCGTTTCCGGGTTGACGTTGATTTCTAGTATTATTACAAAAAACATATGCCATAATTTTATTTTTTATTTCAGCACCAGACTGTCAAAAAAAGCTCTGGAAGAAAATCCGTGACAGTTATAGACGATCATTAAATTTAAGAAAAGATGGTAAAAGTGGTTCTGCCAGAGTAAAGGCTAAGCCCATAAAATTTGAGAAAAAATTGGAATTTCTACAAAAATATGTTGTGCAAGAAAATGCCCAAGTCTCAAATCTAGATGACTCATCTACATACTCTATAATAAAATTAAAATCCATGAATAATTAGTTCTGTTAAATATTAAAGAATATTTCAAAAGTAATTTTGTAATCCTAAAGACTACTGACACCAAGTTAGGCGTTTTTTTGACTTAACCGAAAAATTACTAAATTTCAGATTGCCGACTTTGAAATTAGTCGACTCATATGTTTAAAACATCTCTAGCACACCTAGTAACACTGCATAGAGAAACCCTTTGCTGCACTCTGACCCATTTTTCGATGCAAATTAAAAAAAATCCTTGGCACTGTGCTGTGCAGAACAGAACTGCGTGCTCTGCCCATCCATAGCAGATGGATAACGAACGAGACGGAATGAAAATCAACGCAGAAATTCAAATACACTATACAAAATCAATTCAAAGCAAGGTCCAACAGTTTTTTAATACATAATTAAGTAAAAAATACAAACAAACAACGCCATTAACTTAAACTTAACACAAGTACACAACGAACGAACGAAACGAAACGAACTTAACTCAATCAGACAGAACCACAGATCAGAACTCAATCAAAGTAAGTACTGGTGCCAGTGTTGCCGTTCTACAAAATTAAAAGTCCCTAGTAATATGAAAAATTCCGCTAAATATTGATAAGTAAATATATTTTTTTTAAATCCGCTAGAAGTCGCTAAATCTTATCGCTGACGTTCAAGTCTAATCTCGAAGTTCGCGCCTTATAAATTGGGGTTTTGAGAGGGCGCCGATCGTTTAATTCTGGCAAATATTTTAATTTTTCACAAAAATTAACAAAAAAATAAAATCAACACATTTATTCAAAAAATCACAACAATTGTTCTGAATGATAGAAAAGTCACTTTTCTAATAATTACATAATTTATTATTCAAAATCAAAACATAATTATGTCAACCGGATATTCAGTATCGCTGGCACTGGAAGTGGAGGCTTCTCCAATGGCTACATCAGCTACTTTGGGCATTGATTTTCCGACTTGATTAATTACTTCATCTGGCAGATCGTAGCTCGAGCAATCTTTATTTTTATTATTTTGTTGGTTTCTAATGAGTAGAATGGAGTTCAAAGTTTTTTCTGAAATTTTATTTCGGAGTTTGCTCTTTACAATATTCATAGTGCTAAACACTCTTTCTATTTCTGCATTTGGGTGCGGAAGTGACAATATTGTGATAGCGATAGTGAATATGAATAAGTATTAAACCAGGTATATTATTTAGAAAAAGATTGTGAACGAGACACATTGTGGGGTTGAAATAGAATATTTTGTGCCAGAACGGATGTTTATGGTTGTTCATGTGTAGTGGTGGTCTTAAAAAACACATTATTCTTCATATATTTTGGAAAAAAAGTCATATTTAGGTACAACGGCTCAAAATCCGCTAGAAGTCTCTAAATATTTTTTTGTCGCTAGCTCATGTTTTTTTGCCGCTAACCACTTATGAATTCCGCTAGATCTAGCGACAAAGTCTCTAGAACGGCAACACTTGGTGCGGATTGCGGGGGGGCTGCGGGGCGGAGTGCCACAGCCACAGACTATAGAGGATCATTTTGGCTAAAAGATCTATTACTACATGTTCAAAATGTACAGTCTCACTATATATTTAATCTATGCCAAACCCGGATACTGGCTGACAACAAAATATAAACTTTCATTTTTTTTATACCTTAGGGAAGAGCGTTGTTGTAATAATATCGATATATTTATATCAAATTTGAAATGTTTCGTTATAAGATTCGTAAAAGTAATGTTATATGTAAAGTTATATGCAAGTAAAGGCTTTATTTGTCCCACTGCTGGACAAAGGTGTCTTGTGTTACTGAAGATATAAGTAGATTGAGAAGGATAGGGCGTAATCACCACACTAGCCATCTGCGGGTTGATGATCTCAAACTCGAGCCATGCTGGCAAAGTATGTTTTAATGTAGGAAATACAAAAAAAACAACTCAATACGCACACATTATAGGTATCTATCATATATTGTTGTTATCGGTAACATGTCGATGATTGAAATTTATTATCGATATTTTTTAATATAGCATAGGTCGCATCCCTAATTTCGTTCTTTCATTCGTTCGATCGAACGCGTGCGTGGCGCGTGGGGTCCAATGTCATTGTCATTGTCATGTCATAAGTCATTTGTCAACTGTTCGACGTTCGTTCGTTCGTTGCACTGCAAACTTGGTTTAATTAAATCACAGGGTTATAATAATTAAATTGATTCTAAAATTTGATGATATTGTATTGTACACGTTGAAGAATAAGTTAACCGTTGATTTTCGTCGTTGTTTATTATCCATCTATGTAATGCCTGGTCTGGGCACAAAGTTCTACACATGCATTATGCTGGTGCAGGATTTTGTAAAACAACTAAAAATGGTTTTGAAAATTGGGCGAGAAAAAAATTTGATTTTATGTCAGTTCAGTTGTAAACGTTCGGTGGTTTTGCGAAGTAAAGTTTGATAATAATGACTGGGGCATTGTCTTGTTGTTACTACACGTAATAGGCAAAGAATAACAGTAATAAAAATATAATATAATTGTTGGTGGTGTAGTGTAGTGTAGGGTTCCTGCCTGCCTACTGCTCTTCAATGAAAACACCAACTTTCCAAAACACAAATAAGACTTCTTTATTCTGCGTATTTTTCCAGATTTCTTGAGCAAGCTGCGAGCACCGTTGAATGGTCGACCACTACTGGCGAAATGCGCCTCAATATATACAAAAATAGTGCCCGTAACTTGCTGTACATATAATGAGTAAAATAACACGCGCGAGTGAGAGAGACAGCGCTATACAAATCAAAACAAATCTGAGCCAAACTGACTACGGGGTTATTTACAATAAAGTTTTACAAGAGGGTTTTATGAGAGGGTTGGTCTTCCCCGTCGTCCGCAACAATAATGAAATAATCCTTGTTGTATATTGTGCGAAGTGTCAGTTTTTTCACAAGTACTTAGTTCTAAATGTTTGTGTTTTGTATTACATTGTCAAATCCATTTATAAATCATATTCTATAGTGAAGATGACCGGGCTCGCTTGAAATTGGCACGATGGAATGTAAAACATCTTCAATTGACGTGAAGTCTCATCAGTGGTTCTGGTCCACTGATGGTATTTCAGTGCGGTGGCAGCTCTTGAGGTGTCTTGGGGCATAGTCATGTGCCTTTTCATAACATTTTATTAAAAAGTGGTCTCAATCATGAATGTAACATCAGTTATTCTAGTTTACTGATGTTTTGTCAGTCTATGGGTCGGCAAGAGGTCGGCTGGAAGTTTGCTCTTGATTCTCAGTATTGATGATCAAACCTATTGATGAAATTGATACACGGTCATGGCATTATATCGCACATCCGGTGCAAAACCGTCAATAGAATAGGTTCCTCTTATTTGATCAAAGCGATCAACCAGCCCCTCCCCCCCCCCCCCATTCTCTTAGTGTATTGTTGAACAGCCCTTGGACAGTTGATAAGTTTTTTTGAGCCATCTTTCTGTGTTCTTGTTACATGAGTATTTGCTATTTTAGGAT
Source organism: Cyclophora albipunctata (assembly GCA_963082685.1). NCBI lineage: Eukaryota > Metazoa > Arthropoda > Insecta > Lepidoptera > Geometridae > Cyclophora > Cyclophora albipunctata. Next base: position 2,226,235 of record OY720135.1, on the reverse strand, counting down.
GAAAAGCAGTGGACAATATCAGGACTTCCTTTGTGTCTTGCCATTGCCACACTGTGAATGCTACATCCTTCTTGGTCCTCCACTTGAAATTCCCTTTGGCCAACTTCAAGTTTTTTGTATTTTTTATTATAGTTGGTAAATCGGATCGATTTCTTCTGACTGTTCCAGTAGCAAATAATCCATTCTCATGTAAATACTGCAGCAAGGCAGTATCAGTGAAGAAATTGTCGAATGTGACTTGTTTTTCAAATTCTTCTTCCATTAGTTTTCTTGTCAGATTCTTTACAACCTTGGCTCCCAAACCTGTCTCAGTTCCTTGACCAGTTTGATTGACTGTCACTTCGACACCACACTTTATAGCCCCTTTTGATAGGCTTCAAAGGCATATATTGTTTCAGGGTTGATCTTCCCTTGAACAAGATCATACTTTCGTCAACACTTTGTGATGATGAGTTTTTGGCATTTGTTTGAAAATTGTTACCGAGCAGATTTAGTAAAGGACGCAATTTATAAAATTTTTCAAAGTCTGGATTTCCTGGTTGTGGTTGCTGAGTATTATCATTCAAATGCAGTGCTCTCATTATGTTTCTTTTATTCTTGATGCACTGGCGGCATGCCTTTAGTAGTTTCAGTGGCTTTCTTTATTTTATGAGAACGGATATTTGAAAGACTATTTCCTGGTACATTTTCTGGGAGCAAGGCTTTTATGACATTCAAGCGGTAATCATAAAGAGACATGTTACGTTCTCCTGAATATTTATTGTATATCTTCATTGTATTCAAGAAAAGTAATTGGAATATCCTTAAGTAAGGAACTGCGTATCCTTATAAGAAAAATATAAAAAGTAAGGATCCTGTATTTTTGAGACTAGCTTGTAAAATAAAGCTTGTAAATATTGAACTTTCTTTTTATCTATGCCATGAATTGACACAAAAGCTTTTTTACACACGTGTAATTCTTTGTTGTTATTGTCGATATGAGCACGAACTAGGCTTGGGCTAAGTAACTCCACTAGAAGATTGGATATATGACATATCATTCCAGCGAAAGACACATATCCGATAACTATATCCATGTCCGTTAATCATATCCGCGGTGATGATGAAGAGCGAGAGCGAAGGCAAGACCCATATCGCGGAACTATCTTGCTGCGAGAGATTTCAAAATTTTCTCGCTCTCGCTCCGAGGACAAACTATTTGATTTCCCTTCATACTTTATTACAGGCTTAGGACTGTCAACCAAGTAAATATTTGATTGGCGTATTTAATATGGCGTATCAAATAGTATTTACAATGATTTCTGATCGATAATTTTTTTTTCTTTTTTACCTAGTCATAATTTTTAAACTAGGATATTTTTTTGTTTTTTTTTACATACGCCGATACGCGCCTCATATCAAGCGAAAACCAAAAAAAAACGACGTCTAGTAATATATTTTTTTATCAAGCGCTACTCTCGCTGCCTGCGTATAGAACTAGCGACCGAACGATGAACAAACCTAATCGTCCTTTCTCTTTCGCTCACTAGCCGCTGCGTTGTATTACGCTCTCGCTCTCTTACTTACGAACGAATGAACGAAACTTGGACGTGGACGGGCTGGATAGCGGATATACAGGATATAATTATTTATTAGAAAGGGAATGAATGATTCATATCCGAATCGAGACACATATCCGAAGATATAACTGTGTCCGGAGTTACTCAAGCCTAGCACGAACTCTGTACTGGTATACAGCATCGTAATGGACCAATGCTGTTTTCGATGGTCTAGTCACTGGCAACACGGAAATTAAGCCACTTAGGTAACTGTTTTGAGCGTCATGACATGGTAGTTTATTAAAATTCATCAAAATAATACGTCTCGGTTCCAATGAAATTCTTTGAAAACATTTCCGGCGGCAATTACATGATAACCCTTCTTCATGGGAAGACAAACGAATCTTTTTCATCACCTCTGCCATACGCCCGTGAGACTTTCTTTTCTTTGTTTTGCCGTGCTTAACCCATATATAGTTATAATTTAATTCCTTGGTCAGTTTCTTTGCTTCATTAAGTAATGACTTCATGTCCGCACTTAGGTGATCATTAACATAGATCTTGTTCGTATCGCTTGTAAAACCTATATTTCGGGCAGATACGTTTTTAGTAGCTCGGGCCGCAGCAAGAAACTCTTCCTTCATATATCTAATAGAAAGCAAGCCAGATATTTTCGTTTCGTCTTTCTATTTCGCATTGAACAGTGTGGTGTCGCGACGATTATTTCTGTTGATAATAAATAAACTTCGTTCCATCCGGGTGTCCCTTGACACCTCTCAAGTTTTATTTTTTACTATCTTTAGGATCATACCAATATTCTTTGGCCATAGACGCGGTCATATTTGAATTAATTTCCAAATCATAACAATTAGCGTCGTTAAAGAGTCGTTTTGCATGTAATAGACTAGTAATTGACTCGGTAGACAGCCCATTTCGCTGTTTTGTTTTCATAAGATTAATATGCGAAAATATGCGTTCAACGTTGGCGGATGAATGGTGCAGTGATATAATATTGAAGATGAAATTAGTCAACAAAGGAAACATTTGAGTATCATCGCCACGCTTTAAGTGACCGAAAAGAAGAAACTCAAGCCGGTATGAGAACCCGGCGTAAGATATTTCCAAAAACGTTCGTGAACATGTCCGTATTCTTCGTATCTTAAAATAATTACCATCTGCATAGTTGTCGATACATCGGTAGTTTCGTCAGCTTGGACTGCTACGTATTTACTTTGTTTTATAGTATCAGACAGTTCTTTATGGTAAACATATAAAATCGAGTCTAAAATATCATTCTGAATAGTTTTCGACGTACCTTTGAAAACTGTTGATGTTGTGAGGTGCTCCTTCATTACTGCATCCAATTGCGACACAAAATCAATTAGTCCGCGAAACACACCAGCATTACTAGACTCCATTGTCTCATGGTGCCCTCGCAAAGCTAATTCAAATGCACCGCAAAACTTAACACAATCAATGAGAAGCGATAATATGTATCTGTGTTTATCAACTTGTTCGTTGTACTTTTGTAAATTATTTCTATAAACAGAATCTAACTGATTTCTTATATTGACAGTGCCCAACACAGAGAAACTCATTACATTTTGAAGGTGTCCTACTGATGAGACATGTTTTTTAATTTTTTCACTCAAATGAAAAAGTCATGATAATGATGAGGTGAGCTGCTTTGTCCCGGTTTATATTCATTTGTTGATTGTGATGGTCGTATGTGTGGTGCGCTGCTTGGTCCAGGTTGATGAGCGGGATCCGGTGACAAAACATTTGGCGCGTGGCTTAGTTCGTCCGGGTGAATTTGATGGCGATGAGAGGGAACCATTATTTGATGTTGATGATTTTCGCTTTTTTGCCTTTTGGGCCGCTTTTATCTCGTATTTTGAGATGATATCATTTACATCTTTCTTTGCCTGAGCCTTTTCGAGTGGTGGCAATTTTCTTAAGACCTCGCTTATGTGACGAGTAAAAAGATCAATATCATCTTCTTTTTTATTTAAAACTGGCTGCGCCCCGCGGTGTTACCCGCGTTGTACCCGTTCCCGCAGGAATTTTGGGATAAAATGTATGCCATATGTTATTCTGATGTATAACCTACATTACTGTAAAGTTTCATCCAAATCCTTCCAAAAGCGTTGCGGCAATACCGGAGGACGCGACAGCTAATGCAATTTTTCCGGTAGACCTCACTTTTTTCAAAAGCAGATTGAATAAAAATGTTTTTCCTGTACCTCCTGGAGCATCGAGGAAAAACATTTTACCTTCATTCTTTCCAATTGATGATAGCAATGCAGTGAATACTTTTTTCTGGTCGACGTTTAATCGAGGCTCATCTTGAGCTATATTTTGTAAAAGTCTCGCCTGATCGTATGATGTTTCTCTTGTGAATTCGGCATATTTAAATCTGAGTTATTAGCTGGCAACGGCAGCCCAAAATCCATTATCGATTTGCCCGAAAGTAATTGCACAACTTTGTTTAATTCAAATAACGCTTCGTCAAATATGTTTTGATTATTTTGTAAATCGTCTGAGTTTAGCTGTCGCCTTCGCAGAGTCAAAATATCACTGGCCATACTTTCTTGAAATTTATTCCATAGATTATTAGGATCAGTTACTTGACAAAACGCTACTATGATGGCAAATAAATATCTTAATGATGTAGCTGAACTGTAAGTAGCTACTTCTGATAATGTGTTTTCCCAGTGGGAATCGTCTTCCAAGAGTCCCATAGCTTTGCATGCTGCTTGATATGTATTGTACACAGTACCTTGTACAGTTCTTAGGTGTGCAAAAGATGTTGGGCCCTTTACAATGTGCAGTAACATTCTCAGATAAAAGCATTCGCTGTTGTTGGGATGAATCACGTAGACTCTGCCAAGAGCATCCGTTTTTTACTCCGGGAAAACCATCAACCGCATTACCTTGTTTGCGTCGTTGAAAAGATTTCGAATTCTGGTTCCATGTATAGTAACTTGGAACTCTGTCATACATCAGTGTTTTCGCGAAATCATCTTGATCACATAACTTGAAGAATGCTGTTAATGTTGTGTCTCGCGGGTTATTAACAACTTCTTGTATATTGTTCTCAGTGAAATAATTATACTCTTTGTCCATTTTCTAAATGAACAGCAAGGTGGACAATTGTGGGAGCCCGATCGTGCACTTCGAATGAAAAAATCCTCGTTACAGCTTCAGAGCTGCAGATGTAACGTCCAGACTGATATTTTTCCACTTCATTTGGTGATTGTATGCTGAATGTAGCTTGATCACTGCCTTTGTTAATGTATTTAGTAACATATTGGATTGATTTTATTGAACTGCACAACTCTACGTTGATGTGGGCATCAAAATTTTTCAAAAGGAGTGGATTATAGGGAACGATCCATCGGTTATCAATATCATGTTTGTTTGTTATCAATATCAAAATTTTCAGAAATGCCTGTTGACAAATCGGAATTGTACTTCTTTGACTTGAACTGTACATTTTATATTTTGTCTGTAAAAGTTTTTGCTGACTCTTAGTTCCACGTCGCCTTTTTATATTTTTTGGTTTGCAATATTTTAAAATAAAAGCATCTTGTTTCGACTTTTCCTTGTGTTTAATAAAAGCATCATGGAAATATTTTACATCAGTCATTGATAAAGTTCCACATTTGAATGCTTTTGTATCGTGTCCACATCTTGGCCGCTCAGGAAGTTGCTTCGATGAATACCTACAGAAAAAAAAAGGTAATTTTTATTAAAATACGTATACATATAATGTTAATCGTCAAGCATTGCAAGCCCGATGGATGGGCAAGTCATCTATACTAATATTATAAAGAGGTAAAAATTCTAACTTTGTTTGTGTTTGTATGGGGTAATTTTTCGGGAATGCTGGTCCGATTTCACAAAATATTTTACCATTAGATTGCTATTTTATGATTACATGCTTCGATCAATAATAGACAACTAGATTTCGGGTCGGCGCAAATCATACGTCCAGGTACTTAGCGCCTCTATTGAAAAGTGAGCCACTCTTATATTTAGTTCCCTCGAACCACAGCCAATGTAAACACGTGTCACAATGCCGCAATGTTTATTTAAAAGTTGCAAAAATAATGGCCGGAAAAACAATTTAACGGCCGGAGTGTCTTACTTTCGGTAAGTACATGTAGAATAAGTTATATTTTAAGCTAACTAATGAATAATATCAATTTTTTTTAAAAAATATTGTTTTGAAGTCACCGATACAAATGTTTGGCCAACGTTGGCGCAAAATTTTGTGAAACAGAACAGCAAATCCATGGAGTAGATTTGTAGTAATCATTTATTATATATATATAAGACAATTCGTGTAATTTATAGGGAATCGGCGAAATAAACGTTTGTGTTGCTCTGAAAAAACAAAGGTTTATTATTATAAATTATTTTTACATTTGTATTTTTCACTTAACTACACCTTACAATAATCACTAAACATACCTGAAAAAACAAAGAAACGACATTAAAAGTTATTACACTTGTCGATTCCCTTTATTAGTTATTTTATTATTATCCGATTGTTTACGTGTTTTACAATTTTAACATTTTACTGACGCCATCTTCGAAACCGTCTGCTTTATCTACAGTCCACTCAAATACTTTGACAGCGCCATCTATCAAGTAGCGAAGTAAATTGTTTCTGCTTTATCGACTAAGGGGGCGTCCATAAATCACGTGAGGTTCAAAAGGGGGGGGGGGTCTTTAAAAAAATCACCAAACATCACCACGGGGGAGGGGGGGTTGTAGCAAATATCACGTGTATTTTTTTTCGGAATACAAAACCAAAAGTGGCGTAATAATTTGTAAAATACACTTTTTTTATTTAGTTATTTTTTCATTGCTACTGCATTGAACATTAATTTTGGTTATAATTGTGATCCTTCATTTTCTTTATTAAATAATCTATGTATATCCATTAAACCTGTGTTTTATTCATGTGGTTGCAAAGTTTTGTAGATATGAAAAAATACACGTGATATAGGCTGGGGGGGGGGGGGTTGACTGAAACCTCACGATGTATCACCAAGGGGGAGGGGGGGTCAAAAAATGGCAAAAAAAACATCACGTGATTTATGGACGGCCCCTAACCATAAAAGAATTTAATAAACAATAACAAAACTTAAAGAAATGTAATTTCTTTACAACTCCTCCCCCAGGGCAGAAAATTTCATCGAAATTTTCGGTAACAATACCTAAACTTACTTACAATTATTATAATAGTTATAACTAAATCATACTCGTTGTACATCATGTTCTTAACTCGGTTCTTTATTTAGGAACTGGAATGAGCTTTGTGACGTGAAAAAGGTTTGACTCGGATTTTCTGTGTCCTGTATCTATTCTATATATTGAAGATGATATTTTTTCTTCAATTTTAAAAGGTCCAATCCTTAGCTCATCCAGTTTTTTCCTATTTAATTTATGTCCATTCTCAACATATACCAAATCACCCCTATTAAAACTATAGTCTTTTCTTTTTCTGTCAATCAACATTTTATTATAGTTATGAGATTTTATTGTATTTTGTAACGCTTTTTTCCTATCGTCAATCCATTCCTCTATTCTTTTGCCTTGTTTTAATTCATTTGGCACAATTGTAACATCTGTCCCATCTAGTAGGTATCTCGGTGCGAAGCCGGTGACTGTATGCTCCGTGTCGTTGTATTTACTTACGCAGTTATGAGCAATTGTTGTCCATGCTATGGTGTTAGGTTTTTCATTTATCTGGCATCTTATTTTGTTGACCAGCGTTTGATTTAATCGCTCATTTAAGCCATTTGAAAATGGTGAATTTACTGCGGTGAAAACTAGCGCAATTGATTTGTCATTCAAAAACGTCTTAAGCTCCTTTGAATTTATTCCAGGGTACTGGTCTGCGAGAATAATATCGATATCATTTAAGTTCGTTATATTACTAACCAGTTTTATGAAGTCCTTTGCATTCTGTGTCTTCGAGGTTAGTATATATGCGTAACGAGTGAAGTGATCCACTAGAAGATGTAGATATCTCTTCGTCGACCGCGAGCCTCCGAAGCCTCCAATTGTGTCTATGGAGATAATTTCAAATGGTTTTGTGGCGGGTCCTAAGTGTGACACTAGGCCATATTTAGCTTGTCCTCTTGTTTTATTCTTTATACATATATCGCAAGTTTTACAAATATTATTTATGTTTGCTGTTAATTTTTTTGCTGTATATCTTGTACCAATTGCTTTTTGCATCTGTCTTACACCTATGTGACACATATTTTCATGAATATTTTTTATAAATTTTATACTGAAATCTTCCGACAGTATTATTTTTTCATGTTTTTTTACTTTTTTATAAAATATGTTGTTTTTGTATGTCAAATTATTCTTGTTATCATGTATATCTTTATTTTTCTCTTGATCTGTGATGATATCTTCTAATTTTACCAAATTTACTATTTTTAATTGTTCATCAATATCTTCATTTTCATTCAGTACCGGGTTTCTGCTTAAGCAATCTGCTTCCAAATTTTCTCTACCTGGAGCATATTTTATCTGAAAGTCATACTGCGATAAATAATACACTAGTTCTCCCAATTCTTCATCAGGTCTAGATTTAACATTCATGTTCTCCAACGGTTTGTGATCTGAATATACTGTGAATGGTTTCCCTATTAACCAATATTGCCAATATCGTACTGCTTCTTTAATAGCCAGACATTCTAAGTATATTGCTTTCTTCTTCTTTTGGGATTCATTTAATTTTCTTGAAAAATAGGCTACTGGCTTTTCTTTTCCGTCTGGCTGAATTTGTTTTAGCACTGCTCCAATACCTTCCAATGATGCATCTGTGTATATATTTACTGGCAAGTCTTGATCATAAATTTCCAAGATGGGTTGTGAGCAAAGTAAATCTTTTATTTCTTCAAATGAATTTTTACAGTCCGTTGACCAAATGAATTTTTGATTTTTCCTCAGTAAATTATATAGGGGCTCTAATATAATTGTGCTCTTGGGTATGTATTCATGGTAGAAATTAATTTTCCCCAAAAATTGTCTGACATTTTTCAGAGTTTTTGGCGTAGGGAATTCTCTTATTGAAATTAAATTATCTCTAACTGGTCGAACTGTATTATTTTCTATTATGTGTCCAAGATATTTTACAGAATTCGATGCAAACGTACATTTTGTAAATTTTAGTCGAAATCCTTCTTGTTTTATTGCTTCCAGTAATTGTGATAAATGGTTTATATGTTCATTATAAGACTTTGAAAACACCAGGATATCATCTATATAATTAACTGTAAAATCAGTTAATTGATGTTTTCTTAGTATGTTGCTCAGGATTCTTTGAAATATTGCGGGAGAGGTTTTCAAGCCGAAGGGTAGACACGTCCATTGAAAGTGGCCTTCTTGTGTAACAAAAGCTGTTTTTTTTCTGTCTTCAATTCGCAGTGGGATGGACCAAAATGCAGAGTTAATATCTAATGTTGAGAAGTACTTGCAGTTTCTTGTTTTTATTACCAAGTCTTCAATTAACGGGAATGGTTGAGCTTGTGGTGTTACTATTTTGTTGAGATCTCTGAAATCAATACATAATCTGTTTCTTTTATTATCTTCTTTCTTAAAAGCTAAAGTTACAGGTGCTGCAAACGGGCTGTATGATTCTTCTATAAGATTTTTTTGAAGTAATTTTGCCACCTGTTCTTCTATCTCTTTTTTGTCCTCCATTGAACATCTATAGGGCCTTTTACTACAGTATTTGTCCGTTAGGAGGTCGATATGTGCTTCATAGTCTCTTACTGTTCCAATGTCGTATTTATCCTTCGCAAAACTCGATTTATATTTGTCAATCAGTGTATTTATTTCAAATTCTTGTTGAGCATTTAAATTACCCATTTTTATCTCAAAATTTTTTTCATTTACATGTTGATTGAAATTTATAGAGAATTTATTAGAGTAAAATTGTGCATTACTCTTACCTTCCTTAGAAGTCAATTTCTCATTTAGTTCCATATCAGTGTTGTCTTTGGTTTTTTGTGTGATTTCCAGGTTTTCATTCTGAACTAATCTAAACTCTTTTATCATGTCTAGTCCAATAAGGAAATCATATTGAAAATCTTTTCCATCCACAATATACACGTCGCATTTTTTTTCTATGTTTAGTATTTTAATCTTTATTGTTGTCAAACCTCCTGTACTCTTCACACCATTAATTGTTACTAAATTTGCATTACTAAACTCTCTTTTTCCTTCTTCTTGTTTTAGTTTTACTAATTTGGAATTAATCAAGGACACATTAGATCCTGAATCATATATGCCAAAAACGTTTAGTTTTTCATCTAATGTAAGTTTGACTTTGATTAATGGTGTGATTGTTAGTTTTTTGGATCTTTATCATTTAATTCAAGATCTAATATAGTATTGTTTATATTCCTGTAGTGATTTCTCTTGTTTTCTTGTTGCTCACTTTTTTTAAACCAGCATTTTTCTTCTGGGTGATAACGAGTTCCCTTGTTCAAATTTTCACAGATTTTGCAGGCTTGATATTTATCAGATTTTCCTTTATTTTCAAATGTGTCTCGTTTTGGTTTATAGTAGGTATGTTTATTTGTTGTATGCTCAAATTTACCAATTTCATTGAAAAGACTTGCAGTGGATGTAATAGATTCCTTATCAATTTTGCCCAATATGTAATCTGGTAGGCCAGTTGCGATAAGATTTATCATCGTCTGTGTATCTATGTGTTTATTTACCTCTAATAACAGCCTTTCCTTTTTCGTAGCATATTCCAGTGCTGAACCCGCTTGAAATTTATAGGCAAATGCATATTTAACCTGTGACCAACCTTTATTTCCGTATGTCTCAGTAAAGTTATTTTTCCAAACAGTCCATTCTGAATTTACAGTGAATTTTATCAACATACTAGTGTACCAATCATGGCATTGTTTCTCTAGTAGATGCTTTAAAGTCTCAATTTTCTCTGTATCCTGTAGTATTTCGAATCGTTCACACTCATTCTCAAATTCACCTATCCATTGATTCACATTGGAATTTTTTCCTGAAAATTTCTCAATTAAAAATTTTTCAGATGTTTTTCCTAGGTTTTTATTTCCAGACCCGACGTCGCAGTTTTTGTGAACTAGTGGTCTGGATTCCTCTGCAATTTCATCTAAATATTGATCTCCAAACTGCAAATTTTCGCCTTCATCTAAATAGATTTTTTTCAATTCCGGAGATAATGGAATCCACAATTTACGTATTTGATGTCTTTTTTTTAGAGAATTCTTGACCTTCGTGAATACCTCTGTGCTCACAATACCCGTGTGTTTGCTTGCAGGCTTCATTTCGTCTGGAACATTATAATTACGTCCATCGGGTGTTTCAATTGAGGTTATGCAGGTTACATTTGTTTTGCCATCACTTGCCGCTAATACCGCAAAAGTAAATCTTAACTTCTCCATTTTCTTTAACTAGAAATGTCGTTTTATAAGACAATTCGTGTAATTTATAGGGAATCGGCGAAATAAACGTTTGTGTTGCTCTGAAAAAACAAAGGTTTATTATTATAAATTATTTGTACATTTGTATTTTTCACTTAACTACACCTTACAATAATCACTAAACATACCTGAAAAAACAAAGAAACGACATTAAAAGTTATTACACTTGTCGATTCCCTTTATTAGTTATTTTATTATTATCCGATTGTTTACGTGTTTTACAATTTTAACATTTTACTGACGCCATCTTCGAAACCGTCTGCTTTATCTACAGTCCACTCAAATACTTTGACAGCGCCATCTATCAAGTAGCGAAGTAAATTGTTTCTGCTTTATCGACTAACCATAAAAGAATTTAATAAACAATAACAAAACTTAAAGAAATGTAATTTCTTTACATATAATTAATTTATTATAGAATTATATATATTGTAGTAATAATTTATTTGTTTATATTATTTACTTTTATTATTAAGATTATAATCATGAATATAAAGATGTGGAATTTAAGTATATTTTTATTTTTGACATCCAGCGATAGACACCTTGGCCAAAAACATACACAAACACAACAGAACACTAGCAAAAAAACAAGTATGTATACTATCAAACATAGATAGCCCAAAACATAAATAATTTTAAGTAAACTTTTACGTGCATAATTACAAATTATTTAAGTGTTCAACACGACTCCATTCCATCTGTAGTTCTTCAAAAAGAACGAACTGTTTTAAAACTTTTTTGTCAGGTTGGTAGTAAACAAAATAAGCTGTCAAACCGGACAGTTTTTAGCTTTGATTTTGTACGTGACCCGACATCTAGTTGTGTATTATTGATCGAAGATTACATGAGTTCATTAGTGAAAATATTTCGATAATCTTTGCATTGTAAATTTGTAATTTAAACTTTGTTTAATTGCTGAAAAAATATATATACACATAAATATCTATACCTACATTAAAGCTAAAATTAAAAAAATACCACGCGGGTGGAGCCGCGGCCACAGCTAATAATAAAATGAAAACTAATATAATGTTAAATACCCCTTTTTAGTTAAGACAATTAAAAAAAGTACATTCAGAACAATATTTCCTGTAATATATTTTATGCCCTCACAGTATCAAAACAATAAATCTCAGTACACAAACCTCTCTCTTTTCTTCACATTTTGTTTCCAATTTTCTGGGTTTCTTTTCCTTTTTTTTGACTGTCTTGGTGAACAGGGCTGAACTAAATTATCCATAGTTTCTATTTTTACAAATAACGGCCCTTTTTATTTAAAAAATCACAGTAAAACTTGTATTTAACCATGAGCAGTCCTTCACACCGCAAAAACAGACGCCATACTAAATGCTGGGCCCTGATTGGCCGGAACGGATACTGCCATGTTTGAAAGAAACACAAGTGGAGATTGCCGATTTTGATACAGACATACAGATTAAAATCGTTTTTTCTATGGGAGATTGCCATCTTTGAAAGTGTTGCATTCTATAGAAATAACGAATTAAACATAGACAAGAATCTACAACTGTTAACTTTTTTTTGACACTGACTGGAGATTGCCGTCTTTGATACTATATGCCTCTATAATGCTATGTTATTGAACAAATTCTCAAAGTTATCTAAAAAAACAGCATACATAGTCTAACAAAATCTTGACTAAGTACTAGTAGTACTCAACGTTAACAATATCCGACAATGGGACATAAGAAGAGTCACCAATATCATCATTAGACCCAAAATCAAGATTGGTTTCATTTGCTAAAACACTTATTAGGCCTGAGTTTGATGTGATGATAGGATCGAAAATTTGAGGCGAAGTGTCAGTAGCTGCAGATTGCACATGAAATCACAACTGAGGTAGAATATCTTAGTTTAATAAAATCAGTCACCTCTAAATTAGCACGTTAATCGTCTTAATTACTTTGCGGGTTCCATTTTCGTAAAAGCATAAATTGTAAACGGCTAATTTTCTGGAGTAATATAAAAGCATCGATTCACCATGAGGAGTATTTAGAACCTTTTCTAGGTCAAAACCACGAAGCTAGAACAAAGAGGAGTTGCCCTAAGCAACGTAGCACTGGGATTCAACTCGGTCCTGACGTTGTCATGGTGGGCGGAGCCACTTAGGCTCCGCCCACCTGAACGCTGTAGTATGCTATCAGCGTTCCTCAGGTGCACATGTGACGAGACTCGCAATAAAAGTGTGTTTTTTGCGTTTTTAACAAGAAAAGGATGAAGTGTTGTGTTTTACTATGTCAAAGTTACTCAGACAGACGTTCTGATAATATGAGTGGCATCTCATTTCATGTGTAAGTATTTTTTTCCCCAAATAAATATAAAAGTTCTAGAACATTCTCAGCTTTCAGCGTTAAAATTCTACTACTTGACACTAGATGGCGACACATTTCGGAAGAAAATACATAAGTTTACGTATAATTTTGCAGTATTATATTGTAATAATAATACGTAAATACTAAAAACTGTTATACACTTAGTCCTAAATACCTTTTAGTAGCTAAAACAGTACTTTTATAGTTTTTATTATTATATTATTAATGGGCCGCCATCTATCGTCAACTAGAATAACTATTTTAAACTTCAGAAATATCCAGGGCCGTACTCAGATTTTTGTAAAAATTTTACCAACTAATTTAATTAAAAGTAATTTTAATTATTTTTATATGTTCGTTTTAGATTTCCATCCGACGATAATTTAAAACAGCAATGGATTACAAAACTTAATAGACCGGATTGGACACCAACAAAATACACAAAAATTTGTTCTTGCCATTTCAATGATGTCTTATTATAGTAGTTTATGCAACTGTCATATAAAGAAGGGTGTACCCGTGTTATATGCAGTTGCATACACTACTTTATCTTCACTAATGCAATTAATCAAACAAAATTTTAAAAACAAAACACATTGCGAAACATTAAATTCACGCGTACGTGTATTGTCACAGTGAACTTGCCGCCATTAAAATCTAACCAATGAGAGCGCAGCTGCGCGCGCAGGGCCGCAGGGCGCGATATTATAATGAGATTTTACGATATCGATGTGGATATTATAACATCATGTGCAATTGCTTAAATTGAGTGTTTTAGTTGTCTGCGCTATAACTGTAGTAATTATAAGTCAAGTATTGGAAACATAAATAGAATGTCACAACATTAGTGTAGATAAAATAAATAAATAAGTACATTCATGTGTTATTCTGTATAATCTATATTACTGTAAAGTTTCATCCAAATCCGTCGCGTGGTTTTTACGTGAAAGAGCAACAAACATACATCCATACATCCATCCTCACAAAATTTCGCATAATATTATAGTAGGATGCAACAGTCTAGAAAGTGCATTTGACTCGCGTTTGTATCGATACAAATGCGCGTTGACGGCGCGTATAAAAAACGTTGTGTGCAAAGGCTCTTATTTTATTACAAGCTTTTATTTAGTTTCACCTGTCCCGATGTTTGTGTGAAATTAAATCTTGCAAGTTAAATTTGGACCACTTCCCGGTTACCGATTGAGCTGAAATTTGCAACACATCTTTGGTTCTGATGACAATGCAATTAATTAGTTGTAGTCGGTATTGTTATTAATCTAAAATGGCCGCCCTAACAAAATGGCGGTGTACATTTTTGTCGTTATTTATATTCGTGATCGCGATTGCAAAAGAAAAAAATGTAACATGCTTTTATTTAACAAAAATTGGGTACAGTCAGCAGCATAAAGATATTATGTAACAGGGTAGTCAAAATTATATTCGAGTCACAAATTCAATTTTATATGGGTTGTCAGAATAGTCATATTATTGTAACCATCAAAATGGTCAATAATATCTTAGCAACAGTTGGCAATTTTATATAACGCAACAAGATGTCCAATATTATGTTCGCGTATGAACTATTCATTGGTATCTACGCACCAAACTTTCCAAAAATATCTTCGCATGAAAGAAAAATGAACTCTAATGTCTCAAGTCACAGTCTTTTATTCGTTTCCATAAAAGTCTTGATACCTTCAAGAAATCTTATGATTATGACAAATTTAATCTATGAGACAGACTTGAAAGATCAGTTAGGTATTTAAAAATATTTTTGTAGGATCCTAAATAGCATGCTATGTACCGCAATAGAAAGGAAATGAAGAAAAAAATATAATTAGGTATTATGTTATAAAATTTATATTAAAAAACTAAACACATTTAAACCGAACAAAAATGCTTATTCATGAATAAAACTAAATAAAATCAATATCTTGTGTATCCTCCTTCTGCATTGATAACATCTAAAAGGCGTTGTCTCATTGACCGGACAGCATTGTAACAAAAATGGTCACCTCGCAGGGATTCCCATATTTGTGTGACATGCGCACGCAATGTTTCTGAAGTTCGAGCTTGAGTGTGATCCCACAGTTGAACCATCTTACCCCACACATTCTCAATAATGTTTAAGTCCGGACTCTTGGGAGGTAATCTTATTAGAATTAAATCGTCGTTGCCAGCGATATACTCGTTCACGACCCTGGAATTATGTATGGAGCAACCGTCATGAATGAATGTAATCGGTTCTTCATCATCATAAACATTTCTTGCTGTAGGAAAGAACGATTCTTCTAAAATCTCTTTATATCCCCGTCCATTTAAGCGGCCCCCTATCTCTACTATTTCACCGGGTCCGGCCGCAGACACCCATCCCCAGAACCCTACGCTGATGCGGCCACTTCTGTTATTGGGCCGAACGTTTGCCTCATCGTATCTAGTATTGTTGACTCGCCACAAAGATACACGTCCGTGAGCCGAAGACGTAAAAACTTTCTCATCAAGGAATGCTACTTGGTTGAAATTATGATTTAAATATTGAAGAGCGAATTGTAGCCTCAGTTGTTTATGCCTCGGCGTTAGGCCAGGTTTTTTTGCAGGCACCCGATGTTTCAGACCAGCTTCGTAGAGTCGGCGTCTTATGGTGCTTTGCGACACCTCATTTGCGACTGCTAACTCCGACGTTTTAATAAAGCGGTCTTGGCGCGCTGTGCCAACAATGGCAGAGTCTTGGACCATGCTGGTTTTCCTTGGTCGTCCGAAAGAGACGTGTTTGACCACGTCTCCCTCTTGACGCCATCTTTCAATCCAAAGTCTTACAGTATTTGTCTAAAAAATAAAAAAGTTATCGTTAAGAAATATCAATCTCGCCATTTCCTGCTCAGATGGTCCGTGGAGATGATGGATACTTACACTTATGCCAAGTTCATCCGATATATCAGTATTGCTTACGCCTTCCTTATGTAAATTTATAATCTGATGCTTATTTAGTTCAGTTATTCGGTATGTAGCCATTATTAAACTGTATATATGTATAGGTATTCGATATATTTCTAATTACATTTAATGTAAGTAATCAATACGATAAATCGAATGTCAGAATTGACTTGAACTACGTACACTCGTAGTTTGTAATCTATGATAATGAACTCCAAGGAGGTAAATGATAATCTATCTCGAGTTCTATCAATGACTATTTCTAATCTAAAGAGTTTCTATTACTATACCTATCTAATTTTAAAGTTTTTTCATATATACGTTGTAAGTGCGATAGTTTGTTTGTCATTATGGTTTTCGGTAATATTAAATTTTCTCTACGTTTTTCTGATCTGCGCGAACGAAATCGAGGATGTAAGTATGCACTTGAATAAATAAATTTATTGATTCCTCTTTTCGTAATTCGTAACTGACATGAAAGGAAATTTACGCCGTAACGAGAGAAGTTTTTAATTTTAATTTACTAGTAATTAATTTAATATCATTCTTATATAGTTTATCGGATTTTTATTTCATCTCTCTATTTAAAGCTTAATAATTACTCTATAATATTATTCTAGGCATGCAATATTATTTAAATCAGTTTCTTTAAGACAGCAAGTAAAACCGCGGGACTCGCTAAAACTTTGTACCAAAAATCTGTCTTCTTGCAATTTTAATAAATTTACTAAGTTTTAAACAAAAGACAAGTCAATGACGTTATGCACGAAATGAAAGAGATAAATAGAGATGGTTTATTACACACGTAAAAAAGGAATGGACGATGATACTTTTGAATAAATAACGAATAAAAGACTGTGACTTGAGACATTAGAGTTCATTTTTCTTTCATGCGAAGATATTTTTGGAAAGTTTGGTGCGTAGATACCATTGAATAGTTCATACGCCAACATAATATTGAACATCTTGTTGCGTTACATAAAATTGCCAACTGTTGCTAAGATATTATTGACCATTTTGATGGTTACAATAATATGACTATTCTGACAACCCATATAAAATTGAATTTGTGACTCGAATATAATTTTGGCTAACCTGTTACATAATATCTTTATGCTGCTGACTTTATCATCGTCTGTGTATCTATGTGTTTATTTACCTCTAATAACAGCCTTTCCTTTTTCGTAGCATATTCCAGTGCTGAACCCGCTTGAAATTTATAGGCAAATGCATATTTAACCTGTGACCAACCTTTATTTCCGTATGTCTCAGTAAAGTTATTTTTCCAAACAGTCCATTCTGAATTTACAGTGAATTTTATCAACATACTAGTGTACCAATCATGGCATTGTTTCTCTAGTAGATGCTTTAAAGTCTCAATTTTCTCTGTATCCTGTAGTATTTCGAATCGTTCACACTCATTCTCAAATTCACCTATCCATTGATTCACATTGGAATTTTTTCCTGAAAATTTCTCAATTAAAAATTTTTCAGATGTTTTTCCTAGGTTTTTATTTCCAGACCCGACGTCGCAGTTTTTGTGAACTAGTGGTCTGGATTCCTCTGCAATTTCATCTAAATATTGATCTCCAAACTGCAAATTTTCGCCTTCATCTAAATAGATTTTTTTCAATTCCGGAGATAATGGAATCCACAATTTACGTATTTGATGTCTTTTTTTTAGAGAATTCTTGACCTTCGTGAATACCTCTGTGCTCACAATACCCGTGTGTTTGCTTGCAGGCTTCATTTCGTCTGGAACATTATAATTACGTCCATCGGGTGTTTCAATTGAGGTTATGCAGGTTACATTTGTTTTGCCATCACTTGCCGCTAATACCGCAAAAGTAAATCTTAACTTCTCCATTTTCTTTAACTAGAAATGTCGTTTTATAAGACAATTCGTGTAATTTATAGGGAATCGGCGAAATAAACGTTTGTGTTGCTCTGAAAAAACAAAGGTTTATTATTATAAATTATTTGTACATTTGTATTTTTCACTTAACTACACCTTACAATAATCACTAAACATACCTGAAAAAACAAAGAAACGACATTAAAAGTTATTACACTTGTCGATTCCCTTTATTAGTTATTTTATTATTATCCGATTGTTTACGTGTTTTACAATTTTAACATTTTACTGACGCCATCTTCGAAACCGTCTGCTTTATCTACAGTCCACTCAAATACTTTGACAGCGCCATCTATCAAGTAGCGAAGTAAATTGTTTCTGCTTTATCGACTAACCATAAAAGAATTTAATAAACAATAACAAAACTTAAAGAAATGTAATTTCTTTACATATAATTAATTTATTATAGAATTATATATATTGTAGTAATAATTTATTTGTTTATATTATTTACTTTTATTATTAAGATTATAATCATGAATATAAAGATGTGGAATTTAAGTATATTTTTATTTTTGACATCCAGCGATAGACACCTTGGCCAAAAACATACACAAACACAACAGAACACTAGCAAAAAAACAAGTATGTATACTATCAAACATAGATAGCCCAAAACATAAATAATTTTAAGTAAACTTTTACGTGCATAATTACAAATTATTTAAGTGTTCAACACGACTCCATTCCATCTGTAGTTCTTCAAAAAGAACGAACTGTTTTAAAACTTTTTTGTCAGGTTGGTAGTAAACAAAATAAGCTGTCAAACCGGACAGTTTTTAGCTTTGATTTTGTACGTGACCCGACATCTAGTTGTGTATTATTGATCGAAGATTACATGAGTTCATTAGTGAAAATATTTCGATAATCTTTGCATTGTAAATTTGTAATTTAAACTTTGTTTAATTGCTGAAAAAATATATATACACATAAATATCTATACCTACATTAAAGCTAAAATTAAAAAAATACCACGCGGGTGGAGCCGCGGCCACAGCTAATAATAAAATGAAAACTAATATAATGTTAAATACCCCTTTTTAGTTAAGACAATTAAAAAAAGTACATTCAGAACAATATTTCCTGTAATATATTTTATGCCCTCACAGTATCAAAACAATAAATCTCAGTACACAAACCTCTCTCTTTTCTTCACATTTTGTTTCCAATTTTCTGGGTTTCTTTTCCTTTTTTTTGACTGTCTTGGTGAACAGGGCTGAACTAAATTATCCATAGTTTCTATTTTTACAAATAACGGCCCTTTTTATTTAAAAAATCACAGTAAAACTTGTATTTAACCATGAGCAGTCCTTCACACCGCAAAAACAGACGCCATACTAAATGCTGGGCCCTGATTGGCCGGAACGGATACTGCCATGTTTGAAAGAAACACAAGTGGAGATTGCCGATTTTGATACAGACATACAGATTAAAATCGTTTTTTCTATGGGAGATTGCCATCTTTGAAAGTGTTGCATTCTATAGAAATAACGAATTAAACATAGACAAGAATCTACAACTGTTAACTTTTTTTTGACACTGACTGGAGATTGCCGTCTTTGATACTATATGCCTCTATAATGCTATGTTATTGAACAAATTCTCAAAGTTATCTAAAAAAACAGCATACATAGTCTAACAAAATCTTGACTAAGTACTAGTAGTACTCAACGTTAACAATATCCGACAATGGGACATAAGAAGAGTCACCAATATCATCATTAGACCCAAAATCAAGATTGGTTTCATTTGCTAAAACACTTATTAGGCCTGAGTTTGATGTGATGATAGGATCGAAAATTTGAGGCGAAGTGTCAGTAGCTGCAGATTGCACATGAAATCACAACTGAGGTAGAATATCTTAGTTTAATAAAATCAGTCACCTCTAAATTAGCACGTTAATCGTCTTAATTACTTTGCGGGTTCCATTTTCGTAAAAGCATAAATTGTAAACGGCTAATTTTCTGGAGTAATATAAAAGCATCGATTCACCATGAGGAGTATTTAGAACCTTTTCTAGGTCAAAACCACGAAGCTAGAACAAAGAGGAGTTGCCCTAAGCAACGTAGCACTGGGATTCAACTCGGTCCTGACGTTGTCATGGTGGGCGGAGCCACTTAGGCTCCGCCCACCTGAACGCTGTAGTATGCTATCAGCGTTCCTCAGGTGCACATGTGACGAGACTCGCAATAAAAGTGTGTTTTTTGCGTTTTTAACAAGAAAAGGATGAAGTGTTGTGTTTTACTATGTCAAAGTTACTCAGACAGACGTTCTGATAATATGAGTGGCATCTCATTTCATGTGTAAGTATTTTTTTCCCCAAATAAATATAAAAGTTCTAGAACATTCTCAGCTTTCAGCGTTAAAATTCTACTACTTGACACTAGATGGCGACACATTTCGGAAGAAAATACATAAGTTTACGTATAATTTTGCAGTATTATATTGTAATAATAATACGTAAATACTAAAAACTGTTATACACTTAGTCCTAAATACCTTTTAGTAGCTAAAACAGTACTTTTATAGTTTTTATTATTATATTATTAATGGGCCGCCATCTATCGTCAACTAGAATAACTATTTTAAACTTCAGAAATATCCAGGGCCGTACTCAGATTTTTGTAAAAATTTTACCAACTAATTTAATTAAAAGTAATTTTAATTATTTTTATATGTTCGTTTTAGATTTCCATCCGACGATAATTTAAAACAGCAATGGATTACAAAACTTAATAGACCGGATTGGACACCAACAAAATACACAAAAATTTGTTCTTGCCATTTCAATGATGTCTTATTATAGTAGTTTATGCAACTGTCATATAAAGAAGGGTGTACCCGTGTTATATGCAGTTGCATACACTACTTTATCTTCACTAATGCAATTAATCAAACAAAATTTTAAAAACAAAACACATTGCGAAACATTAAATTCACGCGTACGTGTATTGTCACAGTGAACTTGCCGCCATTAAAATCTAACCAATGAGAGCGCAGCTGCGCGCGCAGGGCCGCAGGGCGCGATATTATAATGAGATTTTACGATATCGATGTGGATATTATAACATCATGTGCAATTGCTTAAATTGAGTGTTTTAGTTGTCTGCGCTATAACTGTAGTAATTATAAGTCAAGTATTGGAAACATAAATAGAATGTCACAACATTAGTGTAGATAAAATAAATAAATAAGTACATTCATGTGTTATTCTGTATAATCTATATTACTGTAAAGTTTCATCCAAATCCGTCGCGTGGTTTTTACGTGAAAGAGCAACAAACATACATCCATACATCCATCCTCACAAAATTTCGCATAATATTATAGTAGGATGCAACAGTCTAGAAAGTGCATTTGACTCGCGTTTGTATCGATACAAATGCGCGTTGACGGCGCGTATAAAAAACGTTGTGTGCAAAGGCTCTTATTTTATTACAAGCTTTTATTTAGTTTCACCTGTCCCGATGTTTGTGTGAAATTAAATCTTGCAAGTTAAATTTGGACCACTTCCCGGTTACCGATTGAGCTGAAATTTGCAACACATCTTTGGTTCTGATGACAATGCAATTAATTAGTTGTAGTCGGTATTGTTATTAATCTAAAATGGCCGCCCTAACAAAATGGCGGTGTACATTTTTGTCGTTATTTATATTCGTGATCGCGATTGCAAAAGAAAAAAATGTAACATGCTTTTATTTAACAAAAATTGGGTACGTGATAAAAACGCAAAGATTTAATACAAGGTGTAAAAGATACTTAGGTATCTAGATAATTAGGTATCTACGATATTATTGTGACGAAGACAAAGAAGCTTAATTTTTCGTTAAAGGTTGCAATGTCAGTGCATACATTTATTATCTTGTTTTAATTATTATTTTATTATTTTAGTTCATTTTATTAACAAATAATAAAAGATTGTTTTAAAAAAAAGTCTTTTCATTTGATTTATTTCCCTATAAATTTTTTTTGAAGCTGAGTTTTGAGTTCTGAGTACGTCCCATCACATTAAGACTTTTGACACCTAGTGTGAAGTAGCTGAACTACGTAGTAACATCAACATCAACCTAAACTAGTAGTTTTGCTATTAGCCGATAGATGGAATATTGAGAAGTGGGCGGAGCTTAACACCACCTCAGTGCCCCCTCACCCCGCAAACTATCACGCGTCGTTTCATAGGGAAATTGAATTACCACACCTCCTCTTTGTTTTAGCTTCGTGGTCAAAACTTACACAAAGGGTGCTAGGGTCAGTTTTCTGTATGTTTTTATGAGCGAAGAAACGATTATAGCTCTCATTTTTTTCTTCTTCGTGATCTTTTTTTTCTTCTGCTACGGCTAAATCTGCTACATCTGATTGTTGGAATTTTAAACATTTTAGACATTTGTCTTTCTTTGGTATATGAAAGCCAATGTTAAACTCATCTGTAAATATTTTTCTAAATATTCTTTCACTCACAAAGTCCACACAGTTTTCTTCACATCGGTTTTGATATACTTTGTAGATGGAAGCAACATTTTTATAATCCTGTGTCAAATAAAGTTTTGTTGAATCATGTCGGCAGTAATGAGATGGTACTGCTGGTAAGGATTTAATGAAATTTCTAACTGATTCTATTGTTGCTGGCTGAGTTTTATTTGGAGGGACGTGTTTTCCACGTAGATCTTCCTTAGCGCAACCCCAAGTGGAGTTTTTTACTGTTTTATAAATGGATTTGGAGGATACGTTCAGTGTGGCAGCAAGAAATTGTAAACACACCGGCCTCTTTCCCTCTCCTTCGTTTTGTGATACTTAAAGCTTATCGAACGTATTCACGTGTCCGATCTCTTACGTTTTACATCTTCCTTTTGCGTCATACTTGCTAGCCAGTCTCTTCGACGCTCTGCATTATGGTTCCAAAAATGATTGAACACACTCATCCTCTTTTCTTCACTAACAGTTTCACAATTATTGCCGCACTTTTTCCCTGTGCATGGATTTGGTTGAACAGCTTTTGCTTGTATTGTCTTACCATCTGTTCGTACATATTCTTGCCCAGCTCTTATCTTTTGGGATCTTTCCTTTCTCTTGTTTATTTTCTTTTTTTTTTAATCCTTCTTCTTCAACAATGTCTTCCGGAATATCGGCCAAATTGTCACCCAACCTTTTTCTGCCAGCCTTAACTTTTTTTCTTTTGGAGCCTCTTTTATTCTTGTCATCTTCAACTTTTTCATCTTCAGTATCGGTAAACTCCACAATTCCGTCTGAATCTGCTCCATCACAGTCTATGAAAGATGAAAAATCTTCATCTGATAAGTAATCAATATATTTCTTATCAGTTTTACATTTTCGTTTACGACCTCTTTTGCAAGTTTGTGATCCAGTCGGTTGAGAATATTCTACAATAGTCAAGTTGGTAGAATCCGCGCTTACTTGTGCAGTACTTGCAATACTATCAGGTGTAGTCAAATTATCATTGGTGGTGATCTCAGAATTAATATCCAAACTTATAGCAGAAGGTGATTTCGGAAGATTAAACTCACAGGGGCTCGCGGTAAGGGTTACTGGTTCAATAAAATTTTCTTCATTATTTTTACCATAGCTGTTAATACTCGTAGTCCTCGATAGTTGTTCATTGTAAGTCAGATCTTCCTCATGAACACCAATTTCTGTCAAAATATAATCGCTGTCTGCAAGAGGGCGTTGATCTTCTCCCTGATTTTGTTGGATAAGTTTTACAGAAGGAGAGGATGGTCCGCCAACAACTTCAGGTAAAAACGTTTCCTTGTCATAGTGATATTGTTCAGTGACATAATTTGGATAGCATACTTCCGACTCATCAACGGGTGCATGCTTCTCTGAAACAGTAGCCACTTGCACAGCAGAAGACATTTCTTTTAAAACTTCATCGTCCTGAAAATATATTTTTATTTAAATCTCCTAATTTCTAATAATGAAGTAGATAGGTTATATAGTATAATAGGTAGCAATACATTTAAGTTCTAGGTACCAACTTCATTAACTATGTTCAATCACGAAATGATTAAGGCATAGGCAAATAGGCAAGTAAGTTTTATCCGATGACTAGCTACTCCCCGCGACTTTACTCGCGTTAATCCCAATCCCGTAGGATTTCCGGGATAAAAAAGTTATTGTGATATATAAACTATCTGACTATAAAGTTTCATCCAAATCTGTTCAGTAGTTTTTACGTAAGAGAGTAACAAACATCCATACATCCAAACAACAAAACAAAAAAGTACTTTACCGGCTCTGGATCAGCAAAAGACAGTCTTTTGCGGACTTTATTCAATCCTTTTTTGTATCGGTCCTTTTCTTCTGGGATTTTCTCGTGCTACAATGTAAAACATAAGACGTCACCACGTAATACGTCCGTACGTAAATAAAATATAATGTAAAATATAACGATTCGGCATCGGTAAGTTCCTATATTAGGAACTTACCGATGCCGAATCGTTACTTTCCACACCCGAAATTAATAAAGCTCGGCCAATTATGTCATCTATTCGCCGACTGCGATTCATGTTGAACTAAAAGATTTAATTATGTTTTAAAAATATATCACTTAAAAAAACATAAAACAAATTAGCTTGAAAATAATAGTTTCAATACATACCAAGTGTCGTATCACACAAAACAGTCCTAAGGAAATGCGCGAGAGCGCGCACGCGGGTTACCTTAGCGACAGTGGAACGACGACTGATCGATAAAACCGTTACCATCCACCGAACTAGATATGATTCACAGCTGGGATAAGCGACAACGCGTCAAGTGTTTGTTTGGGATAACCACATTTAAATTAAATAATTATTCAGTAATAAGTATCCAAAGTACACAATTTTTAAATAAAACGGCAGGTAAAAAGTTACTAAGCGCCATATATTATCTTATTTTCGGTAAGTAAAAGTTACTATATCGAATCTTTGGTATGATTGCGGTTTGTGAAAAATTACTTAACGACAGAAAAAATATCTTAAAGATTTGTAAAAGAGTCAGAAATACCATAAATAAATAAATGTACCTCAGCGGCACAATTAACCGCCCACCATAAATTTTGGCCATAAAATCGATGTTAATATTTTTTATACATTTATATTTTGTCCTATTTAGAAATAAAACAATTTTAATCAATTTAAAAAATAAAAATTATTGAAATTACTTAATTTTTTGGAAAAAAAACAATAAAATTAAAAAATGTTCTTTTGATACTCAACAGATCACTTTAACTTTTTACTCGATTTAACTTAAAATTACAATAAAAAAAACATCTTAATAATGAGTGTTGCCTCCCCTTGCTCTTATCACCTCCAATAATCGGTTTGGTTGCCCGTCCATGATGTCCTGGATCATTTCTTGGGGTATATTCTGCCACTCCTCGATGACGGCTTCCTTGAGCTCTTTTATGGTTTTTGGAGCAGGAACTCTGCTCCGAACACGTCTTTTTAAATTGTCCCAGACGTGTTCTATCGGGTTCAGGTCGGGACTTCGAGCTGGCCACGGTAATCTTTGAATCCCGACCTCATCCAGGTACTCGGTCACGATTCTTGCGACGTGTGGCCGAGCAATATCTTGCATAAGTAAAAAATCTTCCCCAATAAATGGTGCAAATGGCATCACATGGGGTTCTAGGACTTCTGTCACGTACCTTTCCGCATTTATGCCACCTCGATCGAAGATAACCAAGTCCGTACGAGCCTCGTAAGTAACGCCACCCCAAATCATCACCGAGCCGCCTTGGTAACCTATTGTTTCCACCACTGCACATGGAGCAAACCTCTCGTTTTTGCGTCTGTATACACGTTGACGACCGTCTGGACCACTTAAACATATCCGGGTCTCGTCTGAGAAGAGAACATTCTTCCATTGCCTCATGGTCCACTCAGCGTGTTCTCGGGCAAAACAAAGTCTCTCCCTCCGGTGAGCTACGAGTAGCTGTGGTACTCTGGCAGGTCTAAAAGCTGTTATACCATGTTCCCCTAACCTTCTTCTGATGGTACGTTCACTTACAGTGAGATTTCGTACCTCTTGGAGCTGGTTACGAGCTTGAGTTGCCGTCATGAACCGGTTTCTTAGGACATTTGAGACAATATAACGGTCATCCCGTGCCGAAGTACACCTTTTCCGGCCTTGACCTGGTCTCCGCGTGTAAGATCCAGTCTCCCGGAACCGCCTAACAGCATCTCTGACTGTCGAACGCGGCAAACCTAAGATTCGTGCCACGCGACGTTGGCTAGCTCCTTGGTCGATCAAAGCAACGGCTTGAGCCACTTTATGGGAGTCCATGGTACGTAATGTTTACCAAAAAGCTTCAGATTAATCGTTAGAATCAAAATTAAGCAAACTTTGTTTACTTTGAGCTCGAATAACCAGTTTTACAAATAGCGCAGCAAAACTCAAATGCAACACAAAGTGTGACTGCAAGCTAATATTCCGCTCGTTTTTATCAATTTTAGGTTTTAGGAGGGTACTTAGCATTTTTTTTATGTTACAAATACCCTACAATCATAAACACTAAAAATTTATCACTCACAAATGTTATAAGTGTCAAATATACCACTTTAAAAGGGTGGGCGGTTAATTGTGCCGCTGAGTGTATTTTAGGTGAAACTTCCCAAGTACTAATTTGATTCCAACAGTGGAAAGGCAGAAATTACTTACTTTAGTGTGAATTAAAATTGTGTAAAGGCTAAAATTACTAAGTGAAAAAAAAAACAAGTAGATTTTACCAAATACCTGCTAATTTAAAACGTGTCAAAATGTTGTCGCTTGGTCACCGAAAACAAGAAAAATACCCGTTGTTACGGAGTTCCTAAGCGACATCAAAAGTGCTCGTAGAGACATGGGACTAAGACTAATCGATAGAGAAAAATTCGCTGATTCCGAATATATAAAAAACTCATTTTGGCCCTTAGTGTCGCTTGGTAACTTTTTTCGTTCAACCGTCAATATCTTAAGTCATATTTTAAGTCGCCTTAGAGATCCTACATCTACGAATTCAAAATTCTCTTTATCGGCACTGGGAGGTTAACGTAATTAATTCTTTTGCTTCTTCGGTCAAAGGAACATGAGAATGTTGATTTAACTTAGGTCTAAAACTTGACAAATATGGATGAGATGAAATCATCAAATTCAATTCAATTCATTTATTTATTTCAAATGTAATTTACATTATATTCGGCTCAGTTATCAAGACATCACCTCCCATACGAGTATAAACTGTGTCACGGAAAGGTGATACCTCTCAAACCAAGCAACAATAAAATATAGCTTACATTCTACTTTATATAAATACCTTACAAACTAACATTATACATTTATATAACTATAACTATGGTCAGGGTTTACTCATCGATTTGCTTCCCTGAAGCGGCGATATACGACTCCTGTGGGCCAAAAGTCTGGAGAGAAAAACATTGTCTTGTCAACTTCGCAGGCACTTGAAGCACATACGACTTGAATGTCGTGTCCCTCGTTGACTCCAGGCGCCGCAGGTTGAGCCGTATTGTTTCCTTTGTCCAAAAACAGACTCTGCTGCACATATTTTAGGGCGTCTTCGCCTGCGGTGAGAGTCCAATCTTGATATGTACAGCGAAACAGTTGGCTCCACAACACGGAGAGTGACCTCTGTTGCTGAAGCCGCGGCGGTACCTCTTTGGTTGCGAGACGGTTTCGGTCGATGTTTCTTTTCCACCAGGGTGAAGCCGTCCACGTCGACTTTTCTCGCTCCGTTTCCCTTCGGCGCAACCACACAGTTATCATCAGATACCTGCAAAGGGATTATGGATCACATCCTCATTTGTAGCAATCCTACTCATTTTTCGGGAATGAAAACAACGGAAAATTTTAAAATCTTTGTTTCGAGCCTCTGAAGCCTCCTCAGAGAGTTTACCAATGGGTATGAAGTTATTATGCTCAACAATATCTGCTTCATGCATGAGTAACTTATGTACACTTGATGGCATATAGTACCAGGGATAAAGTTCAACATATTTTTGAGCAGTTTTTGAACAATATTCCCGAAACTTTTCTACATTGATAACCTCTCCACATGAGACTACTTGAAGAATAACTGAAAAATTTCTAATTAGATCTTCATTTATACCGGTTATATCAGCAGTAATTTCAGGATTTGAAAAAAATGTTCGTGCCGTGTTACCGTCATTTTGTTGTTCCTGAACCCTGCTGTACAATATCAACTAGCAACCCCATCTTATCTCTAAACTGATTCTGTACAAGTTGTTTTTTGGTAGCAAGTAATCTCTTTAAATCATCCCCTTTAGCTTGCCATTTCATAAAATCTAGCCTATAAGATATATGCAACAAGCATTCCATACATCTGATACGTGCATGAAGACAGTCCAAATCGATATATATCTGCCGAAACACTTCTTTGGGATGTCTTATCGATGTCATTCATGTCTTTCGGTTTTGCTTTACAGATATCACATGTTGCAGTTGATGTATCCGAAAGCTGTGAGGTTATTTTGCCATCAATCATAGTCATATGAAGCTTGTGCCTCACATTTGTGTTTCCGACAATAGTTGGCTGTAAATTGTTGATCTCACTCTCAATGGTAGCCATTTCGTCTTTGATATTTAAGTCATTACCTTTGCAAACTTGTAGTAAATTGGTCGACGGTAAAATGTTGAGGATTTCTTTGGATTTTCCCATACGGTTTCATTAGAATTATCTTTCACAAGTTTTAGTGGAACAAATGAACACATGAAAATGCTAGAATCATCTCCTTCCATTTTTTGCTTGTAATTGCTGTGTCCAGATGCACCATCAAAGCCCCATTTACTTACAAGAGTTAAGTCAGAATCAGGAAGTTCTGCTGTAAAACTTTTAACTATTCTCTCTACTGTCAAATTGAGTATTGCTTGAAGCTTTAACTTCACTTCACTCTCTGTAATTGTTATATCTGCTTTATTTATATAAATTCAAAATTTCAGCATATGACGGAAATTTTTTAAATCCCAAACTATTTGTATGTTGTCTTAATGTAGAATATTGATATTTAGATAATTTCAAAGATGTTATCATACCTAGTGTTTTATCTCTGCAGTCTCTCTTAAGTCTGCATTATTTTCACTTTCAGAAGCTTTTTTGGCCAAAGCATATGCTAAAGTTTCGAAATCATTTTGTGATAGGAGCTCTTCAGTTCTTCTTTTCTTTTGAAGTGGGCTTAAATCCGCAAACTATTTACGAACCGTCAAGGTTTTCGTTGATGTCGATACTGATACGCTTTGGGGTACAGTAAATTGCATTGATGTACTTTCTGACCCTGATGCAACTGATGGCATACCTGTTGATTCTTCCCACTCTTAGCCCACTTTCAGATGATTGATCCATGTTGAACTGATCAACGTTTTTCTGAATGAATTCAGGCCATTTGATAAGTGAATCTAACCAATCTTCATTTTTTTTTCCAAAATCCTTTCCCGTGTGTAGTTCGCGGCCTTCCACCTTCGCTTCATGTTACACACATATGATTGACAATACAATTTCAATTGTTTTTTCTCGTCTTCAGACAACGCACTATTCACAGAAGCTAAAACTTTCTGAAACAATGAGTTTGGTTCAAAAGACACCTATCTCAAAAACAGAAAATGTCTAGATTTGACACAAGTCCTTCCATACTGAATAAAATTAAAAGTCGCGCTATGAGAACGTTTCAATACGAATATTGGACTTGTTTAAACAAGGATTCCAATTGGTAAATTTTACATTGACATCAATTTTTCATTAGTAGGTATTAATGTATGATTTGTCAAAATAATGAGTTTCAAATATCATGATTTTAAACTTTATTTCTGTTAACTTAAAATTTAAAAGCATAAGGGCAAATTAACTCAACGCAGTGGCCTGCTGTAATTAATCCATTATTTAAATCGTTTACTGCACTATTAATTTCCAGGTCAATTTCAAGATAGATTTTTGCCTTCTTTGTGTTTTTAATGAAAATATTAGTAATTTTCGTTTCCTTCATCAGTATGTCTAGTAAATTTGCAACTGTTGGGTTGGTTTTCGCAATAAAACGATTGATCCGGCTGTGCCATCCTTCTAAATTGTTTGTTGTCCGTTGTTGCTCCTCACTACAGCAACAGGTTTTGTTGAAGTTAGAGTTCTGTAGCCATTGGGATTTGAAATATGCGTTAAATTTATTTATGGCTTCACCAGGCGGGCTTTTACGCATTACATACTGGATACCACTCTTTGTAAATTCCGGTGGCAAGCGTGCAATTCCAGCACATCGTGACACGTGCCGTTGCATCACAGGTGTGGTAATTTTTAATTTTTTGGCTTTTCGAATTAAGCATCGATTGAAATGAAAGTAGCAGCCTTTGATTTTAATGCCACTAAATACTTTGGCTACTGCATTCATTGCAGCCTGTTCATAGTCCATTGTCATTTTTAATGGCTTCCAGTCAGAAAAGACTGATTTGATTAGTCGAAACAGAATCTCATATGTTTCCTGTCTTTT